>JAGQAX010000015.1:39241136-39256136 GCA_019142605.1 Cephalopholis sonnerati
TTAAGCTCCCCAGAGGATGAATCCTAAAAGCCTTCTAGTGCCACCAGCAATATAAAATTTCCAGGTATTTAAGTAAAAAAAAATCCAAATGCCTTAGATAGAAGGTCATGAAATGTCCTGATCACAGAGGATGAACCCTAAAAATGTACAAAACCCTGCTGCCTTTCCTGTAATGCCACCCTCAGGATCAAAGTAACATTTTTAACAGTATAACACATGTAAGGGCTCCAACTAAAAGAAACTGCGTAAAAGTAAGTGTATAAGTAAATTGCATTCAGTTAAATACTTCAAAAGACGTAGAGGAAGTGATGTAAAAGATGTAAGTGCACCACTGTGGTGATATTCAATCATTAACAGTCAGCGTGGGACACTTCCTGGTTCGGTATCGATGGATCATAATTCTTTTCTGTTTCTCTGATAGGAAGCAGTGACACACAGCAGATGGTGTTGTGTTGAAAAATGGTTTTGTGGGTTATTTACTTATTTAGGTTTTATCTCAGTGTGATGCAGGCAGCAGATATCGGCTCCATTTACAGCAACACACACACACTTCTCTCTACTGCAACTGTATTTTCTACTGCAACTCCACCTGTTCTCTGCACCCTATCTATTCTTTACCAAGGCGCATTCTCCATCTTCCTCTTTACTTTCTTTCTACTTTCTTTTTTACCAGCTTCCTGCTCTCTGTCTCTGTCCGTCGGTCTGTCGGTGTTTTTGTTTCATCGTGCTTTTAAAGATCTTTTTCTATTTTTCTTCTAAACTATTTTCTCTTCTATTTCCAAAGTCTTTCTCTGTCTTTCTCTCTCCATTTCCTTGATTTCATGGCAGCAGTATGAGTGTGTGTGTGTGTGTGCGCTCATGCTGTCGAGCTGCAGTGCTAATCGATTAACGCCAACATGTCTGAACCAGCATCGCATTAGTCAACGTCACACACCGCCACCTGCACAAAAGTGTGTGTGCGCGCATGTGTGTGTGTGTGTGTGTGTGTGTGTGTGTGTGTGTGTGTGTGTGTGTGTGTGTGTGTGTGTGTGTGTATGTGTGTGTGTGCAGGGTAGTTAAGCATGAGGGCCTGCAGGTGATTACATTGCTTTAGGATATGAAAGGGTGAGAGGATGACTGCGAGAGGGAGAGGGGAGAAGCGTAAAGAAACAGGAAGGAATATCCAGACAGAGAGAGGAGGAAGAGGAGGAAGAGCAGGAAAAGGAAGAAAACGTTTTTAAGAGGGGGACAGAGCAAAAAAAAGTGTGAGATGGAAGCCAGAAGAAGGAGGAAAAACAGAGGAACCAAGATGGAAAATAAAGTACGAGTACAACTATGAATTTTTTCATAGTCAGGTTAGAGGAGGCCACGGAGCAAAGCTGATTGGTCCGGTTAACTCCAAGACAAGACAAGACACTAGCATTTAATGAGCAGAAATGAATACCATAACTGATGCTAGAGGGGTACCTAACCTCGCAGTTTGAAGGGTAGGGCGACTGACGAAGCTGTCAAATTTGACAAGTTGGGATTGAGTATGAGTTGCTCCCTTCTATCCAGCCGCTATGTGATATGTACAGTGTTTCTATGCTGAGATACGACCTCACTCTGGGTTCATGTGTGACAGTTTTTATAAACACAAATTATAGATCGTACAGATTGCGGATACAAGCGGCCGAAATGAGTTTTCTCCGTGGGGAGGCTGGGCTCAGCCTTAGAGATAGGGTGAGGAGCCCGGACATCCGGAGGGAGCTCAGAGTAGAGCCGCTGCTCCTTCGCATCGAAAGGGGTCAGCTGAGGTGGTTCGGGCATCTGATCAGGATCCTCCTGGACGCCTCCCACTGGAGGTGTTACAGGCACGTCCCACTGGTAGGAGGCCCCGGGGCAGACCCAGAACACGCTGGAGGGACTACATATCTCATCTGGCCTGGGAACACCTTGGGGTCCTCCAGGAGGAGCTGGAAAGCGTTGATGGGTAGAGGGATGTCTGGGGTGCTTTGCTTGGCCTGCTGCCCCCGCGACCCGGCCCCGGATAAGCGGACGAAAATGGATGGATGGACAAATTATAGACAACAGGAAACAAGTAAATCAGAATGATGAAATAATGAAACTAGATTCTCACTGAGAGCCCTTCAAGATAACTTGAGAGACCAGGACCCACCTGAGGCCTTTATTATGTTAGTGTAGGCACTTTGGCGGTGCACGTCATTCAACAGGTGTCGTAGCATTAAGATTTCCCCTCATTAGAACTAACAGGACCAAACCAGACAAAAACAGGGGCACCTAGTACATGTCGTCCTTCATTTTTACTTCTAAACCAATGTTTTCAGCAGCTGGGATTAAGAAGAAAAAAAAATCAATTTAGTAAAAATTAACACACATTCCCTGATTTTTGATTTTCTGAGAGCTTTGTGCTGCTCACTAGAATACATTAGAGGTGCTTAGTTTTTTAATCAGCTAACTGTGATGGTTTTCTTGCCAGCAGTGCCGGTGTAACAAAGCTAACGTGAGGGGGAAAAAAAGAGAAGGCCTCTCCAGGAATCTGGCAGCAGATTGTAGAAAAGCTGGAATCAAAGGCGGCGGAAACGGAGTTCATCTGTGATGTTGTTTGGATCACAAGATGCTGCGCTTCAAGCGGCAGCACCTTCATCTTTGTGTCTCTGAGCCAAAAACACAGACAGAGAGAAAATGTGTGTGTGTGTCTGTGTGTGTGCGTGTGTGCGCGTGTGTGCGTGTGTGTGTGTGTGAGAGACAAAGAGACAATAGTCCATAATCAGCGATTCACCATAAAAACATTTCTCTCTCTCCATCAGATCTACTCGACTCAGATGTGGACAGGCGTCATTTTGCCCCCTCTACCTTTTTTTGTCTCAGCATTCATTTCTCCTAGATGGAGCGATAATATCCATCTTATTACGCTCTGTGCACGGCTGTCAAGCCTGGAGTGGGGAGGTTAAACGTCCACTCAGGGGCTGCAGTGAAGAGCATTCGGCTGAAGAGTGGAGCGCTCTCAGCTGATAGAAACAGTCGGGGAAACGTAGCTCTCTGCTCGTCCTGTCCCCAAACACACACTTTACACAGGTGCTTCTGGGTCAGAGGACATAAAACAATGGATGAACTCAGCAGTTCTCAGTATTCAGTCCACTTGTGTTCAGATGACTCTGATCATACCTGGCTGTGGAGGCAGATCTGTGTCATGTTTAAGGAACCACAGGGCTGTTCTTTGATGTTTAGTTTTAATGTTAGGACAGTCTCCTGCAGTCAGAGTGCCACCACTTGAATGCAGCTCATACTCTTTCATTTAAAAGTCTGGACGTCTGATTATGCAACCTGGTCTCACTCCAAAGGCGTCGAATACCAGCGCTTTGTCAGTGACTTCTGGCGTCAGACACCGACGACAAAAGCTGTCCTTTCATGTCGGCGCGATACACAGACGGCCACTGTTAATTTTTTTGATGCCCAGCAGCATTAGGGCAAAATGCAGCATGACAACAACATATGTTGATGGGACGGACGTCCGAATAAGTTGGACAGGACAGGTGGTGATGGGTCCAGCAACCACCGACTTTCACCGTGGAGGCTGGTGTTCACTTTCTTTAAGATTTTAAAGCTAAACGCTGTTTTTTTTACCTAAACCCAACCACGATGCATTTGTCATTTAAAGAAAAGTGTCAATTTGCGGTGTTGTACTGACATAGTGCTTTTATTTTGAAAGAGATTGTATGCAAAGTGTACATTTTCCTGTGAAAACTGAGGTGTATTTTGAAAACAGACAATGCATGTAACAGGCTGAAGTTGACACGGCGTCCCAGAACGTCAACAACCACCACACCCAGGGTACCTTGGACGTCACATGTCAACATGAAAAGTCCATGAGCAAACATTGATATGTGACGAGGTCGAAGTGAGAATGTGTTGTTTTACAACACTTGTTGAATGACCTGCACTTTGCTTTCTTTGAACTTAATTTAAACAATTGTTTGCTCGTGGATGTAGAAAGAGTTTGGTGTTGTCGGACCCATGCTCCACTCCTCCAACCTGCCCGATAGGGACTTTCGAGGTCCCTCAATTACATTGGTGTCTGGTGGCATTTGTAACTAAAGATGCTCAATGGTGAAACATACTGGCAAAAGGATGCCGGATTTTTGTTGGTGTCTGATGCAGCAAGCAGTCAACAAGCTGTGGTGTTTGATGACTTCAGAATCAGAACAGGTTGTTTGGTCAGATTCTAAGTTTGTCTCACTGATCTTGGGCGTCCACCAGTGATTATGAGCTGATTGTATAGATCCTCTGTGCTGGTGGGTTGAAGATGTGTGTGAAGCACCTGTGTTTTGGAATTTGTAGCCTCTGTGCAGCAACATTTGAAACACTGTCAACTGTCCTGGCTGCATATGAGTGTGGACGGTCATGGATGTAAACTGCAACTTGACTGGTTATCGGTTTCCTTTACTGTGATGTGGCAAGTCTATTTTTTTTTCCCCAAGGTATTTTCCAACTGTATAACATAACAGAGTAGAGAGGTGAAAAGAAATTCAGGGAGCGAGAGTGATGACATGCATCAAAAGGTACTCTGCCGGACTCAAAGTTACGATTACACGATTGACGTCTCTGACCCATGTGACCTGTGACCTGCTTGGACTCTCCGTCCATTTTCCCCTCACACAGAAGCCACTTTACACATTGTCTGATGATGACATCACCTGTGAGGTAGAAACCACACCGCTGACGTAAAAGAGGAAAATCAATTTCCTTCATTCATTCTTTTATTCATTCGTTCATTTGTTGGCTGACTTTTGTCAGATTGTGGTTTCGACCTTCTCTGTGTTTTCCTTCCTCCCGGGAAACAAGCCAACTCTAAAATTACTCTCTGGCACTTGTCTTCCTCCTTCTCTCCTTTCCTCCTTTCCTCCAACATTTCCTTCTTTGTGTTGTCCTCCATGTCCTCCTCATCTAGGATGTTTTACTTCCTACTTCTATTTCCTTCTCTCCTTTACCCCTTTATGTCTTCTCTGTTCTTTTCTATCTGTTTTCTACTTTGCTCTCCCCTCAGTCTTTACATCTTTTTCTATCTCTCCTTACATATCTTTCCTATTTATTGTCCCTCCTTCATTTGTCCTTACTTCATTCTGTCCTCCTCACCTCTGTGCTTCTCTTCATCTTTCTCTCGTTTGATGTAGTTTTCCTCTTCATTCTTTGTCTCCATGCTTCTCTTCACCTTTCCATCCTCACTCCCCTGTTACCTTCATCTTTATTTCCATTCTGTCCTCTCTTCCTCTCACAGTTTATCCCTCCTTCACTCCCTCCTTCTGACTATCCTTCCTTCCCTTCTTCTCCTCCTCCTCCAGTTATTTCAGCCCTCCTTGTCTTTCTCCCTCTTATTTTTGGTCTTCTTCTCTCTTTTCTTTTCCTTGCCCTCCTTCTCCTTCTCACCTTTTCATAATTTCTTTCCCTCCTCCTTATTTACTCTCTTCTTTCCTTTCTGGCCCTACATCTCCTCATGTCCCTCCTTCTTACCTTGTCCCCTACACTTCCTCCAATTTTATTCCTTATCTGTCTATCTTCCTCTCTTCTTGTTTTCTTCCTTCCCGCCCTCTCCTCCCTAATTTCCTTTTCTGTTTTCATTCTGTCTGTATTTATATTTCCTTCTTGACTTATTTCCTATTTTTCCTCTCCTCACTCTCTGTTCATCCCTCCTTCCTCTCTCCTCTTGTCCCCTCTGCTCCTCTTCTGTCCTTCTATCTCTTCCTCCTCCTCTCCTCCCATCCTTTGTTGTATTTTCTAACTCCTTCTCCTCATCCTCCACCTCTCCTCTCCTCCCTCCCTCCGCTCCCTCCTTCAGAGCTGAACAGTAAAAGCCGCTCTGGCAGCGAATCCTCTCCACTATAAAAGTTGTGACATTGAGACGTCTCAAACTATTTTAAGCCTCAGTTTTTACTTCCTGGAACTGAATGAAATCACTGAACAGCAGCAGCCAAAAAACTCTGCTTCCTGCCAAAACTATTTATACCTTTTTAATTCATCAAAGGAAGTCGTAGACGTTTGGAAAAGTGCTATAAATAATGTGTTTTATGCCTCTACTGTAAATGGCCTCCTCTGGGAAAGTTTGTGACAACTTAAAAAAATCTAATGTGTGAATTTAAAGTGAACCTCACTTTGGAATTTGAGATATTTTAAGATTAACTTCAGGTGATAAAGATATTTGTCAGAGATATGCTCTGTGGATCAGCTCCGTTATGTAATTTAATGTACTTAAAGCCAGTGGCTCCCAATTGGTCCAGCCATGGGGTCCAGATGTCTCCTTATGGCACAACAAAATATCAGCCTGATTATAGCCCGATGCAGCATCGTATGGTTTGGGCTCTGATTGACAGTGACAGGTGCACGCAATAATCCAGTGTTTATCTGGTGTAGTGTGTCATAGTAGACGACAACCGGCACCATGTCTGGGACGCCTCCCAACATCCCAACAGAAAGTCTAACATGTTTGATTTTCTTTTTGTTGTTCACGCCTTCTCCCGTCACAGCCGTCACTTTGACCAATAGGAACACAGAGCAATCTGCTGCCGTGGAAACCGTACGTCAACAACAGCCCAGCCTTTTAGATATTTCTTGTAGGGACATTAGCACACAGAGTAAACAGGAAACAGCAGAGGCACTTCATCAACCCGCTGAGCACTGCCGTTAGCATCAAGCTAGCAAAGAATGTTCCTTCTTCATAATGGAGGATGTAACAGAATAAAATTCACAAATGGTGTCTGGGCCTTTACTACACTACATTACAAACAGACCTTTATTTTTCATCCCCCCATAGTTTAATGCATCGTGCCGTCATTTCAACTCAACACTTCCTGTATCTGTTTAAAATTAAAAGCCCATTATCTTTTCAGTTGAAAGAATCCCTTCATTTTTTAAACAGCCTTTTATTGTGAAACATTTGCAGGAATTTGTTGTGGAGGATTCAGTGACTTGCATAGTTTGCATACAGTACTTCAAATGTAGCTCCGCCCATCTGGTGACACTTTTTACGTTACTACAAAAACATTCAAGCTTGAACATGAACAGACACAGTGACTGAGATAATAGGAATAATTATAAAAACAGGACAAGAATAATCCAATGACATCATACATGATGATTGGTTGTGGGCCAGCGTGTAGTCTGTCATGTCTGTCGGCCAAGTCACAGCATAAGTATGACTCCATCGCCTGATCTGACGTGGTGACTGTCAGAACAGACAAGAATGTTGTGTAGTCTGAACTTGGCATTAGTCATTAATTTAATATATTCAGCGTCATTCAGTCTCTCACTCTACAGCAGGAAACAGCACTTCACAATAAAGGCTCTGTGATGGAAATTCACTGCACTTAAAAATATGTGTTTTTTTACAAAGTTGACACTTGACAAACATCTTTTGTCATAGTTTAATTAACGATGCTAACACTGTTTGAATGGGATATTAATTCCTTTAAAAAGTATTTCACATATGGCAGAATAATGTAGATATGAACCTGTGTGACGGTGTGTGTAAAAGCATGTGAAACAAGTCGACTTTAGTTTCTGGTAAATTGTCCGGTGAGGCTCGAAGCTTTTAGACTCACTCTGTTGTTTTCTGCCCTTTTCTTCTTCTTCTGAGGATGGACACACACACACACACACACACACACACACACACACACACACACAGAGTCTGTTCCTCACTTCCAATGAAATGGTTGAAGTGAGAGCATTTGTTTCCCTCTCTCCTGCAGGCTTGTATTGTGCTGCAGTTAATAAAGTGTGTCTTTGTGTGTGTGTGTGTGAGTGTGTGTGTGTGTGTGTGAGTGTGTGGATCAGGCCAACAGATAAGGACTGGACACTGATAAGGACTGCAGTAACTCTCTCTGCTCTGCAGACTCGCTGGTGTTTAAGACACCAGTCGGCTCGAGTCTCTGTTTTTATTCCTGCTTTATTTCCCACAGTTCAGATTCTCCCGTCAGATCGCGGCGCCGTGAGCACGATGTCACACTGAGTCAGTGAAGTGAAACAAAATGACACTCTTATTATCAGACTGCTGCAGATATTAATAATGCTGCTGCTATTATTTCTATTAGCTATGTTTTCTATGATGTAACAGTCAATCTGTTTAACTAGCAGATCGTTGCTAGCGTTCATTGCCTGGCAACCAGGAGAGTCACTTTACCTGTCTGATGTTTACCAAAAAATAGTTTTAGCATGTTAACGTCCCTCTCTGTTTGTGTACACATAAATAAATGATATACAGCATGTTGGCCCAGAGAGGCTCGGACATGACGCGTCAGGTAGGCGGGGCTGAGTGACTCGGTCTCTGTGGTGTGTGGTTGCACACAGCCTCACTGAGTGTGTATTGAATTTTGTAAAGTGATAATGCAGATGCTTATGCAGAGTTTGGAAATGTAAGCTATGTTAACTGCCACTAAATGAATTAAGTGCATCGTTTTGGTTGATTTAATTGATTTATTTTAATGTGAGATGTAAAAACACTCAAGGCTGCCGTGCTGCTTCTCATTGCCTCTGGTATGATGAGGTATTTATTTGAATCGTTTTTAATTAGATGGTACTTGTGTTTTTTTTTCTTTACACAGTTCTATGTAGTTTTTCATCTCGGCTGTTTGAGGTGTTTGACGATGACAGGTTAGCTGTGTTCCCCTTCTTAGCTCAGTGATGTTTTATTGATGCCAGTTCATTTTGAAAAAGACTCTAAAAAGCAGAATAGACACGACACATGTAACGGGCGCAAACTGACACAGCGTAACAGATGGTCAACAACAGACACACCCAGAATAACTAGCATGTAATATGTAGACATCTAAAGTCCATTGGACAAGCAGCAATATGTGAAGAACAACTTTATCTGGCTGATGTTTTTCATTTTGGGTTCTTTATCAGGCTCAACATAAAACACTTTAAAATCAACCTTATAAATACACTGAAGCAGGGGCGTAAATATAGTCAGTGCAGGCAGTGCAGTCCACTGGGGCCCGTGGGGTGGAGGGGCCCAATCGCCACCTGGAAATACGTCTGTGTTCAAAGCAGAACTCACATTTAATCAAATATGGTGTGATTTTCTATAAATGCCCTCAGAAGGGCAAACCCTTTTTTTGTAAATTAGTGTCAGTCTATAACGAAATTATCTGCTCATTCTACACAAATTATAAAAAAAACTATAATTTAACTATAAAAAAAACTAATAATTTCCTATTTTTTTTGTAGTTTTTGTCATGTACAGATATGTAATGATGGCTGCTGGGTAACATGTATGTTGATGTTGTCTCATGTCAAGTCTCTGTTTAATCATGTAACCAGATGATACGATATACAGCCGCTAGTTTAGGTGCAAATTCTCTCAAGACTGACAAACTGGGTACATCTGCAACTTGATATAACATAAAGCAGTAAGACACACTGTTGGTAAAACTCTGAGTGTGTGCGTGCTTCAAAACTAGTAACTAGGACACACTGGGGCCCATCGTAACTACCTTACGCTGCACAGATTCATATGTATTCAGTCTTATGTGGCTGAGGGTGTGGCTTGACCTTATGTTGTAGTTGCCATGCTCAGATACTGCAGGAAGAAAAAAAAGTATTGTTGAACTTAATCCAGGGTTTTTCAGATTTGTTGAATACAGAGGTTTAGTGTGGTGACAGGGTCGTGTGTTCAGCAGCCGTGCCCGACCTCGGCCTGTACCAGTGTTTCCAGAGGACTTTTCGGTGTGAGACAGCAGATGAAACACTCTCACAGTGTGTCTGGAAACCTCTCTGCCTCTAAATCAGTGCTGAAGGTTTAATATGAGCCGCCGTGACTTTCTGCCGCTCCAACTCCACATTTAAAAGAAGATGATTTGGACCCTGACGGCTTATAATTAATTAACATCCACCTCCTCCTCCTCCTCTCCCGCCTCAGTCTCTCCATTTCTCTTTTTGGTTCTCGCTCCACTCGCTCTTTCTTTTCTTCTCGATGCTCTTCCTTTCTCTCCACTTCTCTTTCCATCCCTCTCTCCTCCCATCACCGGTGGCATTCAGCCGTTTCCCATCCGACACATAATGTTCATCTCGGCAACTTAATTACGCTTAAATGGGAATCGGCTGAGGACAGTGAGATGGAGGAGGGATGGAGGGAGGATATGAAACCCAGGGCGTGGAGGCGAGTAGCACACCAGGATTTTCTCCTTCTGAGGATGAAATTATTTAGTAGAAAGTCCTGAAAACACTTCCTGTCTCTCTTTATCCATGAGAACTCCCCTCTGTTGATCCCTCCATCTTCTTCCACTCCTCTTCTCTTACTGCGTCAATCCTTTTCCTTGCATCACCCGTCTCTCTCTCTCTTGTCAGACAGTTGGTCAGAGTTCATTAATTTTTACTGCTGAGGTAGTTTCCTCCGTGGACCGAGGAGCGAACAGATTCGGGATCGGTTTCTACGGTTACCGAGCTGTAATCAGAGGTGAAACGAGGTGAAAAGATGACTGCAGCTCACACGCTAAGTGCTGCTATTTGAGCTGAATTACACACAAATTTGCAATCAAATGTTGTATCAGGAACGCATCAGGAGTCAGAGTGATCACTCTCAAATGCCTCTGACTCATTCAGGAATTCGTCCTGGTCGTGTCTGCCTCAATGCGTCAGAGCGAGACACTTTGTCTGTCGGGAGTAAGGGCTCAACTTTCTATCTGGAGCAGGACATCAGAGCTGCAGCCTTTAGACTGTCGACGGGTTTTAGCTACAATAGCTACATGGCAAATGTCGATCAGTTGGTCCACTGCTTTGGTCGGACACTGAAAGAACTCTTCACAGACCAGAGGATGAACCCTCTGGACTTCATCTGACTCTTCATCCAACGCCACCAACAGGTTGAAAATGTATGGGTCACAGTGAGACGTCTTGACAACAGTTGGATAGACTGTCATGAAATTTAGTTCAGACATTCATGTTCCTCAGAATGAATTGTAATAACGTTGGTGATCCCTTCTTTTTTAGCGTTGTCATCACATATTTCAACATTTTCATTTGTCTAATATTTCAATTTATGACCGAATACCTGCAAAACTAATAACATTCCTATCGTCATTTTTTTTTTTTTTTTTTTTTTTTGCAGTAATTAGATTAATAAAAAACACAACCGTTGCTTTTCTAAAGATATTAAACAATTTTTTTCATATAATTTATGCTTCTATATGTTTCATTTGAAATAGCAAATGTGTTTTTAAAGGAAACGCACCCTAATTAAGTCTCAAAAATGTTGAGGTAAACTCCAAACCACAATGATTCAGTTAGAAGCTACAGACGTACTGAGAGCTAAACACACACAGAGACTTTTAAAAACACTTTTCTCTCTGGGAGGAGAGTCTTGCACCATATATGGTTGCTTGAGGTGGAGAAGCAGGGTTGTCAGGGGTTGGCTGCGATTAGCGAGATGTCGCGGCTGCCTGCTTGAGGGCAGGCAGCCCGGCTTTTGGACCTACCCCAGAGAAGGTCCATCTCTGGCGCAGCCCGGTGTGGCACGGCGGGTTTAAACTGAAAATGGAAACACTTGACTCGGTGCGGACAAAAGTGACAGTAGAAAAGGTTGAAATCAAATTCAGATTAAATTCAAATTAACATTTACCTCAAAGAGTTTGGAAGTGAATCAGGGATTCTGGTCTCACAGTCGTGCACTTTCAGTTCAGTTCTATTCAATGTAATTTGATTCGATTCGGTTTGATTCGATTTGATTTGATTCAATTCAATTCTATTTATTTTTTAAATACTAATACCCAATATCATAAACCCTTAGTTTGCCTTAGAGGGCATTACAACATCTAACATTTCTCAGTCTTGGACTTTCACAGCAGATAAGGAAAAACTTCCCAAAAAACTATTTAATATGTGGAAAAAATATTACAAACTTGCTCCACAGAGCTGTAGACTCTTTTAGTCTTACAGTATGTATTCATTATTACATTTTTGGAACATTATATGCAAGTTGTGTTTTTTTTGCCCACGTCTTGTTTAAAGCTGTTGCTAAGAGAGAAACGGCCAACATAGCTAACCAGCTTATTTCTTGCTTTTTTTTTTTTTTTTTTTTGTTCCAAAGCAGTCATTGTGTTGTTTGTTCTGTCCATCACCGCAATATTATGGGCTGTAATGAATACTGGGGCCTCTAGAGGCCACTGGCAGGCCTTAATACTCATCATAATATTTAACTTTGATATATATTATTGTTATTATTAAAACACAACAGAGGAAGAGCCGCAAGTACATAATGACTCTACTTTGCTGTAAACGAGGAAGAAACAGCAAAAAACTGTCATAACAACAAAGTCTTTTGGCAGCACTGCTATAGAAGTAATTATATAGAAATATATTCAAATAGACACACACACACGCACACACACACACACACACACACAGAGGCTGAGCCCTGCAGTGCAGTTATTATGTGTGGTGACAGTGTGACAGAGAATAATGGAGACATGTGGCCTCGTTCACCTCTGTGTCTGTTAAATTAATGACTAACAGCTTCACACTAAACTCCTGCAGCTCACTCTGTCTCATGTTACAGTCCAGACAAATTAACAGCAGATTAACACCGAGGAGAGCAGCAAGCAGTCTGTCTGCTCACTTCATCTGCTTACCAGCCAGAGCCTCGAAATCCGCTGACAAGACAGCTGAAGACTCTGACAGACGACCGCACTCCGATATTTAGCATCTTAGGCTGTCTCTGTTTTCACTGCTTCATCCCAAAGTGTCTGTCAGGGAGGAAGAACCTGTGACACAACTTCCACACCATCATCAGACAGGTAAATTAATCCAGCGCCGTCCAGTCAGTGGGAGGAAATTTAAGGAATTCATTAATAAGGATTAAATTTCCAACAAAAATTTGAATCGGAGTAGCTTAAATAAAACGAGCAAAGAAAATAAAGACATTGACATTTTTTATGTCTGTGGTCAGAGTGGAATCTATTCTAATCTGGAAACTACTTAAATATTGTACTTAAGTACAACTTTGACATACTTGTACCTTATTTAAAGTTTCTCTATGTGACATTCAGAGCATTGATGCAACAAACCACTATTTGCTGTAACGATATAGTGGAGTAATGGCGTCCTGAGAATGAAGAGAATGAAGTCACGCTCCCTGTGTTTTTGTTGTAATCTGAACGTTTCTGTAGTTTGTTGTGTTAGATGGTTCATGGTGTGTATGCGTGAGTTCCACTGGCTAGCTAATTGCCACCAGCTCATAGAAGTGCAGCACCCACCCTCTGATTTCCCCAGATTAACACTATTAGCTCTGTCGACATGTTGCTGTTGTTTAGTGCTGTTTATTGAGTTAGCACTGTTAGCTGCTAGCGCCCCAGCTCAGGTAACTCCATGCTAAGCATCATGTCAAAACAACTCATTCACTCTGAATTTCACAGATTTTCTCTAGGTGCTTTTTACTCTACTACACTTACTTGACATCACTAGTTACCAGTCACCTTTTCAGCACATCTTCATCCCAACTCGTCAAATGCTGACGCTTGGTCAGTGGCCCGAAATGTTAAACTGTGACGCTGTAGGTACCCTCCTACGATGTGTAGGGATGGTGTGTTAATTTATGCTTGTTACATACCTTGTGTCAAAAATAATTTTTCCAAAATGAACTTCTTCATTTCACATTTCACAGGAAATGACAGTTTGTGCCTGTTAAAAGCTTACGGTTTGTTTTAAAATGAACTTGGAACATAGGTTAAAAAAACCTTAATTTTCAGGTGTTCTTCTTTAGGTTTAGACAACAAAAGCATGTGGTTAGGTTTAAATAAAAACATCATGGTTTGGCATAAAATAAGTAGGTTTCTTATTAATGTAATCAAACGTCATGTCACGTGACAAAAGTCACTACCTTTGCATCCTAAATGTACTAGTACACTACCTTGTTAGGACGCATTCACATTGGCACTATTTGGTGTGCTTAAAATGAACCCTGGTCCGCTTCCACGAATAGTTTGGTTCGTTTGGAGTGATGTGAACGCTCATTCGAACCAAACGAGTGAAGCCTGGTTCGCTTGAAAACTGGGGATCTTGGTTCACTTGCAAGTGAACCCTGGTGCGGTTCATTAAAGTGGGAAATGCAAACAGACTATCCAGTGACCCACAGAGAGGAAGTGAACCAAAGAGAGGAAGTGACGTAGAGCGCAGTGCATTTTGGGTAGAAAGCCAACAGTGCGAACTGGGAGAAGCAGTTTTTTAATTGTTTTAATTTATTGTATTGTTTTTTATATTAAGGTCTGTGACTGAGGGGGATGGATTTCCGTTTTCGGTCCTGGCCTATCGATGAGCCGGGTTTTCTTCTTCCTCATGCTTTTTTTCTTCCTTGTCAGCGGTTGTTTGGGGCAATACCGCCCCCAAACGAGCAGCTGTTGTAACTGCGTGACGTTGTCCAGGCAGTTTGGTCCGCTTTAAAAAGTGCAGTGTGAAAGTGAACTAAACCAAATGAAGGTGTGAACTTTTTCGGTATTCCCCGCCCAGTCGAACCAAGTCCCCCGGACTATCCTGGTGTGCCCTTATTAAAATAACTTGATTTGCTTCTGGTTTCACACAGGAAATATACAGCGGGCTTCCAGGTTAAAGTCTGGAGTTGTTTGTCTCATCTACTTCCACTCCTGTCCACTTTATGCTGACGTTCCCACTCTTCATTCTACTGCAGTTGCTCTGAGTGTTCAAAAAATGCTGCTGCCTGGTTTGTCCCATACCGCCGCTGTAGGGTGCCTCAGTATGTGACACCAGTGCGGTTGACAAAGTATCTGTATTTGATGACTTGGGAGTGAGACCAGGTTGTCCTTTTGCTTAAAATATATAGGATATGCTTCTATGATATGATGCAGTACTGTACAGTGTATCTGTCCGGTAGTATACAAATACCTCAACTACAGTATTAACATGCTTTTACATAAATATGATGGTAGAATATTCTATAATGATATAACACAGTGAAAGGAAAGAAAAATATGTTTACTTTTATTACTTCAAGTGTATTTTGAAGATAATATGTAT
>JAGQAX010000015.1:39261136-39263636 GCA_019142605.1 Cephalopholis sonnerati
GGAAGGGGTCAGTTGAGGTGGTCTGGGCATCTGATCAGGATCCTCCTGGGTGCCTCCCAGTAGAGGTTTTCTGGGTGCGGCCAACTGGTAGGAGGCCCTGAGGCAGACTCTGAACACTCTGGAGGGATTATACATCTCATCTGGCCTGGGAACGCCTTGGGGCCCCAAGGAGGCCCCAGGAGGAGGTAGAAAAAGTTTCCAGGGAGGGGTATGTCTGAAGTGCTTTGCTCAGCCTGCTGCCATGACCTGGCCTCGAATAAACAGATGAAAATGGATAGATGGATGGATCAATAAACTTACAAAATCAGTGTTGACATTGGAAACAAAGACCTGTGCTGAATATCTGTGGCAAAATATTCTAAACTTAAGAATATCTGAACAATATCCATGGTGCTTTCAAGCATGTCCCATGATCTTATCCAGAAATTTGAGCTTGCTCAGATGTCACGTTTATTACATTTATAAAATGTGTTTATGACTTCAGTGTATAAGAACACGTGTTACTAGATGACTGAAGTGAAGTGTCGTGATGACAGTTGATGTTTTCTAAGATATGCTCAGAAACTTTGTAGTAGCAATGTAAGTAAAGTAAGCAAACCTTGAGTTTAAAGTATTTTACCACAGATTTTGCTGCCTTGTCAGTCAGTTGATTTCAGAGCTGCAGTCCAAAAGTGAAAGGAAAATTTTAGAAAAACAACTCATCTTTTAGTTTCAATCTCTAAACACTTACAAGTAGAAAACAAAAGTAACATGATAGCATTACGAACAAAGTGACCCTCTCAGCTGACTGTGACCTCGTCTTCATTATGACCTCATCTCCAAATGCTAACATCTTTGTGTTGTTTCCTCTCTGCAACACACACACTCATTCACCCCCTGCTCTGATTTCCAGTTAAGTCTGATCATTGAACGATAACTGCTGAATTATTCAACACGAGCGGAAAATTACCGAGCAATTCGCCGCTCATTTGCTGATGTTACTGAGTCTGAAAACGGCGGTCCGACTCCATGGAAGGGTTTGTTTTTATCTCTGTCTCCTCCTGTTGTAGAAATCTAATGTTCTGCTCAATCCTGCCTGACAACATGTTTTTTTTTCATTTCTCAATTTTAAAGTACATGGTTTCAAAATCAAGATAATCTCTGATCTAACACTAGAAAGCTTTTGATGTACTGTAAATACAAAATGTATCATATAGAGTATAATAATAATAATGAAGTTACTTTTACTGGTGCTTCTCAAAATCAGTGATTACGAGTGCTTTACAGAAGATAAACAGTGAAAACTTTACGTCGAATAGCAACAATAAAATCTCGAAAAAAAGGCATATACTGCTATAATAATGCGAACATAAACTCCTGTGTACCATCATAACATGTGTATTTAAACTGCCACCTCTTGTTCTGAGGCCTGCAGGCTGTTACACTGTAAAACATCCCAGCACTGAACAGTGAAGGAGTTTAAACAGTGAAATGATGCAGGTTTAGTGGAGCGACTCTGCCAGAGTTAATCGGCCCAAACATCTCATTTCAGGAGGAAAGAGTCTCCTTTAGGCTGACTGCCTCTCATTTATGTGACGAGCTGTAAACTTTGTAATGTGTAACAGAGAGGGAGACGGAGCTGCACTCTAACACTCAGTCTGCTGCACGCTGCCGTTTAATGCCACAGTTGTTACCAGAGACCTTTGGTGTTAAATAGGCAGAGTGGTGATGCAGTTAGACGTGTGTAAAGATATTAATGAGAGTGAGAAAATAAGGAGGAAAAAAGCATGTACAACGATGAAACATCAGTTTGTTGGCTGATATTTTTATCCTCACCAACCTCACTCCTTATGCCTGAACCATGGACTGTAAAATAATGGACGTAATGATGGTGACATCACATATTAGTTTGTGGACTACCGTTTTGAAGCCACAAGTTTGGCATTTTGGATTTCTGGAGCCAGAAGAGACCTCATTGGATCGGTACAACACTGCAGATTGATTTTTTTTTCTTTTCTCCTTCATCAACAAATGCACGTGGTTACATTTAGGAAAAAAGAGCAAGTTTTGGCATCACAATCACATTGGAAGCAAACACTGACCTCCCAGGTCGTCAAAATCTGGCGCTTTGTCAGTGACTTCCGGTGCCAGACGCCAATTAAAGAAGCCATCCTTTCACATTGGCACAATATGCAGCTGGTCGCCATTATTGTTTAGCGGCGCCTGGCTTCAGAGTGACTTTAGAGTGAGACAGGGTTGCAGATGTGAGGGGTGGCTCTGAGTCAAAAGTCCTTTTAACAAAGAGATCTCGCTATAATGCTGCTACGAAGTCCCTTCTTTACACCCCCTTTGTATTTTGGCGGCATCATGCCTTCACAGTGTGGGAATCTAGACAGCATGCTGGCATCCCGGAAGCAAAAGTGTTAGCAGCGCTTTATAAACAATAACAATGGCAAAACATGGCAATAACAATGACTTGCTGTCCCTGTTGTATGGCGGTTGATCTCGTTCTCTGCTCGAA
>JAGQAX010000015.1:39271136-39283636 GCA_019142605.1 Cephalopholis sonnerati
TCAAGTTCCAAATTCATATATTTTTGGTTGAAATGTTCTGAACGGGAACCAGAATGGAACCATATGGAATGGGCTTATGTGAGGGAGCTCAACCTCTGGTGTCCTGCATGGAAGTTAGTCATGCTACACGCCCATCCACCACCCCAGCCTCCACACCCTCACACACAACCTCCTGCATTGGCACTGGATGTACATTTTGTGGTCCAAAATGGGCGTAATTGCAAAATAGTTTTATATAAAATGGTCATGTTACCTTGATTGTTGTCTGTATAGACGACAGAAAGGAACCATGCGAGTAGTCAGTTGGTCTGAATCAGTATCGGCAGGATTGCTTTCAGCCTGCATCAGAGTTTTGGAGACTGGTGGAGCACTCAGCAGATAAATGTGTTGTGTTCATGGCAACATGTTTGGTGTACTTCCTGTCTGTGTCTTTTTCTTTTTGAGTTTGTGACCTATTTTACGGCTGAATGATGTAGATGTACAACATGTGATAGAATACTGGTGATAAAGGGACGTTTTTAAAAATTCAAATTCTCTTCCTGTCTGTCTCTCACGCTCTGGCTCTGTCTTCTTTTGGGAAAGAGAGAGACAGTTTAACCTGAGGGCAGATTTTTCACATCGCCTCCTCTCTCCCTCTCTCTGTCTCTCTGGCTGTTGTACTTTCTGTTTTTCTCTGTAGAGAGAGTTTTGCCCTCGGGGAGAAATTTTAGAAAGCTATAAAACATTTCTCTCTTTCTCTTTTTCCTCTCTCGTCTGCCTCTCACTGTCTCTTTCTCCCTCCCTCTCTCCAGAGATGAACAGTGATGGATAGAAAGATGAGAATAATAAAAGGGATATCGAGAAACAAAAAGGAAGAGGGCATAAAATTAGACAGACAGAGACATGCCTGTTTTTGGTATCTTTGCCTTCAGATTTGCCTCTCAGGTTTGACCACAGACCAATGTTCAGCCTCTCGGCCATAATTTATCCGTTGGGTATTTGGTTTTAGAAACATTTGTGGACTGTCTAAACACTGGTCAGGCGATCAAAGCGTCACAGTTTTAGAGTTGATGATGTCATCAAAGCCTCCTGCTAACTACTTCCCACTGCCTCCTGAATCTCTTCTCAAACTCTACATCTGTCTTTTCTGTTTAGTCGTGACGTGATCGTACATAGGGGACAACTTTGTTTCATAAGGAAAGTCTCCTGCTTGACAAGCAATTCAATTGAAGAATACTGACGTTTTTTGACACTGGAGATTGTTGTTTTGATCCCTGTGTCATACCGATGGTCACTTTTTTTTTTCACCATGAGTACAAACTTTCTCTAACATTGACCAGGTAGTTTTAAAGGCCATAACGTAACGTGTCTATCATTTTTCAAACCCACTTTAGATAAAACCACACTCACTTCTGCATTACAAAAATGGGCTGCCAGCCTACTGCTGGTCAGCACCATTGGTAGAGACTGCTGCCAGCTAGGTAACATTCCATGGACATACCCTGCAGTCCCTCCGTCTCACTCCTCACTGCTCGGAGACCACATTACTAGAAAGTTTGCTGATCCGACAGAAAGTAGAGGGGTGGCCTGCCACTGAGGGTCTGTCTTAGCAAAATATGACAGCTAATGTTAGTGTGAAACTAAAGATTTTCAACCAGCTCTGTTTTAACACAGTTTGGGCAGTGTGTGGCAAAAATCCAGTGGACCGCTGCTGGCAGATAAGCAGGGACCTCCAGGCACTTGTGGCATGCGGGGAAATCAAACAATGTTGTGCACTCACTGTCCACACTGCAAAGATGGAGCTGGTTGAAAATTGAAAAAGTTTCCCTGTAACAACTCGAATTTAGCCAACAGCTTCCAGTGAAAAACAGATAAACACAGGGTGGACATACCAGCCTGTTCAATTCAATTTAATTCACTTCAATTGTTTTTTATAAAGCTGGGCAGCAGCTGTCACTGCAGTATGATGTGCTGCTGGATGGCGTCAGGTTGAAATTTTGCTAATAACAATTAATATATGGAGCCGCAAAGTCCCTATGGCACACATGGGAGGGATGGTGGATGGGTCCAACAAACCCTGGACTTTAACCCGGGTGCCCGGTGTTTGCTTCCTGTATGAATATTGAGCCAAAGCATGATGATTTTCTAAACCCTAACCACATGCTTTTGTAACCTAAACCTTTTCACATGCTTTTGTTGATGTCCCGGCATTTGGTTGTGGCATCCTGAAACGTCAACAGCAGATGCAGGAGGACACGTAGCACTTAATATGTAGACGTGAAAGTCCACTGACAAAGTAACGATATGTGACGACCGGGGATGAGAACGTGTTGGGTATACACATGTACAGTAAACAAGACACATACACACATTCAGGAGGTAGAAGGACATTAAAACCCAATGCCTTGCCTCTAGAGAGAGGGATGAGAGGGGTTTGAGTTGGCAAGGATGGAGTTTAAAGCCACTGATGAACTCAGCTGCAACATTTCACAGGGCTCCCCGCATGCCGCAGCGAGTACTGTGTACTTGCAGCAGTAGGCTGGCACCCAATCTTTGGGCCTTGACGTCTGGCAGCTGCTGCCATCATGTGGAAATGTGTGTGGTTTTATCTAAAGTGAGCTAAAAAAAACTCAATAGATGCTACCAGGGTACTTCTCCTTGTTTTTGTTGTGGAGATACTGACTCACTGTGAGGACTGAGCTTTCCCTGAGACACTGAATACTGTAAATGTTGAAATGGTTATATCATAGCTTGTAAACTGTGGGCTTCTCACTTCTCGATCAATGTCCACCATGACAGACTTTTATGACAATGGCGTCATGTTGTTAGAGATCAATTCACAGGTTTTCTGTAAAATTATCCATGAACAGATCAACTAAGAGTTGTGTGTGAAAGGACTCAGCTGTAGTGATGAACCCACAGTTTAACTACACACTTTAAATGTCTGATTCAGTGTCTACAAGTTCAGCTGGAATAAACCTGCAATTGCATGTAAATACACTGGTTGACTTTACTAACTTAAACTTGTTAGCATTATTAGCTCCTCACATAAACCTTGGGATATGGTCGAATGAAACCTTATTAGCATGAAGCTAATGGTTCCCATTAGTTTCGGTGAGGAGGGCTAACAATGCTAACTGGTCACACTGTTTAAGACTGTTCTGCAGAGCTGACCTCACTGGTTCCTTTTGTCCTGTGCCATGTGTGTTCGTCACGCTAGGCTGTATAAACGTTAGTATGAATGTGTGTTTGTATGTGTGAATGCATATTTGTGTGTGTGTGTAGCTTTGCTCGTATCAATGTGTCTGAGTCTCACCGGTCTTCTTCTGTCCTGTCCTGTGTTTTCTCTCTCCTTGTGTGTGTGTATGTATGTGTGTTTGTGTGTGTGTGTGTGTGTGTGTGTGTGTGTGTGTGTGTGTGTGTGTGCGTGTGTGTGTGTGCGTGCGTGTGTGTGTGTGTGCGTGCGTGTGTGTGTGTGTGCGTGTGTGTGTGTGTGTGTGTGTGTATGGTGTGTGTTTAGCTATCGGCACCCAGCGAAGGAGGAGTCCCAGCGCCATTGCCTCGGAGATCTTCGAACCTCACCTGGGCAGCCACATTTTACAGGTAGGAACTGTTCAATGTCAAGGTCGACTTTGCCTGAGCACATCTTTGGGATACATAGTTTGTGTAAAGGTTCACACACACCTGTGTAAATATACTGTCTTAGACAGCTGCATCATTTCAAGCTTGACACACACACACACTTCATACAGTTATATTTTAGTGCCTTTTGTCTGTGATGAATAATTTCCAGGTGCTTTTGTGCTGCTGCATCACTTAACATGATACAGAATTCATTTTCTACACACATACACACCTACAAACACACACACACAAACCTCCTTCATATTGTGGAGAGTATTTCTCATGTGTTTACTTTTTAGTAAAGTTTGTGTCAAGCCACACTAGTAATGTTGGTGATCTCCAGACGTGTTAAAACACTAGTATTTCCCATTTTTTTTGTCTTGTGTCCCCTAAATGTCCAGTGTGTAGGATTTAAGGGGATATATTTGCAGAAGTGGAATATATAAGTATGTTTTCTTTAGTGTATAATCACCTGAAAGTATGAATAGGTGTGTTTTCGTTAGCTTCGAATGACCTGTTTATATTAGGGTGTGGGTGCATGTGTACAGGGATCGCTGTGTTGCACTGCCATGTTTCTGCAGCAGCCCAGAGCAGACAAACCAAATCCTGGCTGTAGATGGGGACATTCACATTTTCATGCCGGCAACCATAGCATCAGGAAAATATAGATTTTTTTTCAGCTCCCAGTAAAAATATGCTGAATGTTTGGATCTTAAGTGATCAGACACAAACGGTGAAGGCAGATTAGCAGGTGCTGGGCTGGCACTGTGTCTGACATGCCAAACAGCATAGGAGAAACACTGATTTGTAATGTCAAACTATTTTATCCAGTGTTTTCACCAGTTTTAATCAGCTGGTCTGTTTGTTTTGGAAAGGAGGAGACCTCTGTGGATAATTCGGCTCCCGGTAAAAACCTCCTTATCAATGAACACTGAAGGAATTCTAAGCAGGAAAAGTTTCCGCTGGGTGCAGTGTGCAATCCTCACTACTTGATGCCACTGATGCCCGCTAAATGTTACACACTCCTGTTCACAGCCTTTATGTCTGAGTGGTGAGCATGTCAAAGAAAGTAATGTTCCCTCTTTAAATTATTTTATTTCAATACTTTTGAGATGCCTCAAAGGGTAAAATGATCCAGTATTTTACTTGAAGTCAGAAAAGTTAAACATATTATTTAACAAAAAATATTTTAAATCCTCTTCTGTCCCATTAATCATCTCCTCCTCACATGTTTTTGGAACCACTGTGTGAAACATTAGCGTGTTAACATTCTAACTGTACACGTAACTTTACCTTAATTGAGCAGATTGGCAGCCCCATTGCTGAATGATTTTGTATGGACATTAAAAGATAAAGTTCTTTAACCCTTTGAACTCTGCCATAGAAACAGTCCGCCACTGCATATGTTTCTATTTTTTCTCATTTTCATGTCATTTCTCTGAGTATTTTCAAATGCTTTATATCCCTAAAATCTATACAATCTAAGCTAAAAGGTTAAGTAAGTCAATAAACCATAATAATTCATTAAAGTATTGAAATTACTTCATAAATTTAAAAAATACAAACATCAGACATGTTATTCATAGAATTTAAAGAAACAATTACACAAAACATATTGATCCAAAAGACTTCTAAATGTAGAAACATGATCAAAATACTTTACCATTTTCAGAGGGCTAAATGCCCCAAAAAAGATCTAGGACCCACTAACAACAAAGTTAATGTTTACATTCCTCTAACATGTTTATTTTCCAGCATCACGTCCTCATTAGTGAGGCCTGAAGAACTGTTATTAATTCTCCATTATTCTCTAAACTCTGTTTCTGGTGAATCCCAGGACTATCATCGTCTGGGGTTGAAACGCCGTCACATTTTGTGTCAGACTGAGGATTTTACACCATTTTGTTATCTGAATTATTTCTTCTGATTTGCCTCTGAGCTTTTCTAAAGCTAAATTATTCCTCATAATGTACCTTTACATTATTAGCGCAGTGATTCCTCATAATTCACCCTCAGATTTTTCACCACAGCCGACTTCAATTATTCCTCAACATCCAGCTGCTGCCGCCGCTAAGCTGAATTATTAAATGGAATTATGAAAGTATGATAATGACTGGGTTATCGCTGTTCGCTCCCTCGGGTTTGTGTGTGTGTGTGTGTGTGTGTGTGTGTGTGTCTTGTAGTTTTAATCCCTAACATGCTCCACTCCTTATCTGTTTAACATACAGCCCAAAGGCTGAGCTTTTAACATCACAACCAGGCTGACGCGATACCACAGCTGATAGAGGCTGGTAATCTGTGTGTGTGTGTGTGTGTGTGTGTGTGTGTGTGTGTGTGTGTGTGTTATACAATATGCACTATTTGTAAGTGTGCATACATTCCTGAGATGATTTTGTTAACCTCTGAAAGTGTTTCACTGCTTCTCCGTTATTAAAACTAGAAATCTTGTTTGTGCGCGTTTGTGTGTGTGTGTGTGTGTGTGTGTGTGTGTGTGTGTGTGTGTGTGTGTGTGTGTGTGTGTGTGTTTGTGTGTGTGTGTGTGTTTGTAGGTGTGTGTGTTTGTTTGTGTTTGCACCTGTTTCACCTGATTATTGTTATAATCTGGTTGACACCAGTGAGCCTTCGCTGTATGAAAATCCACATTTTTCTAATCTTCTTGTACTTTTTTTTATCCCTTTATCATATTGGAAGATCCTGACAGAAAAGTTCCTCACTGATTCAAAGAATTCGTCACAAACTGTTTGAAAAACACTGACACTGACCGTCTGTAACGGTAAAGCAGATAAATGGTTCCTGTTACTTTTGTCCAGCTGGGGAAAAAGAGAAACGAGAGAGGCTAAGTCATATTGATCCTTGAGAATGAGTTGAGATGTAACCGGTGTCTACGTTGTGCTGATATAAAGAGGCCCAGATTGTGGATATCCTCGGAGGCGCTCTTCATTTATTCCCGAGTGGTAAAAACAAAATCCTCCATCAAACACAACCATACAAACTCAAGCCCCAACACAAATTAAGCAACACAGGATTATGTTAGCATAGAATAAACTTATAAACAATGTAACAGCGCTAAAACATGGAAATCACCACAAGAGCAATGTCACTTACCTCTCCCATGAGTACAACAGCAGAAGAGGAGAGGTAAGGCGGGAGACACCCCTTAAAGGTGGGGTACCCCTAAAGGTCAACGTAGGGGTACAGAAAATGAGTATCAAACGTTACACATAAAGAGTACGGAGGCCTGAGCGTGTCAGGTAATAACAACTGAAACCAATTTTGTGTTATTATAATACTCAATATTAAAATGTACGTTTAGCACAATCTCACTCCAAAGTTCTAGAAATCCAGCGCTTGACTTGTGGTTTCAAAAACCAATGAAAAAAGGCATTTTGTAATGTCAGTATGATTTGCGGCCAGTTGCTGTTATAGTTTAGCGGCATCCGATGGCGCCAGGAGGAAATGCAGCAGGACGAGAACAAAAGTTAAGGCAGCTAAAAGGAATGGATTCAAATTTTATTAGCCATTAGCATCATCACAGAACTTACAACCCGTTCAGACCAGGAGAGACTAATCAGGGAGAAACTGGTTTGAAATCTAATCCAAGCTGCTCCCGGTGTGAACACTCTGTCAGACTGACAGCTAGAGGGCGCTGTTCCGGCTCATTCTGTAAGTATCAGTCGAAGAGAAGGAGGCAGACAGAGGAGCATGTCGTGCATTAGTCCTGCGTGCAACCACATCTGTCACAAGTCCTTGTTGTTGCGTTTGTTCTTTATCTGTCCCGCTTTAATCCTGCAGACAGCCACAGGAGAGAGTGAGCGTGTCGCCGTGACAACCGACTCTCCTCTTCCGCCGCTCTGCACATCATGTTGTCATGTGTGAGTGTTAACACGAGGCTGGAACAAGCAAAGAGCAGCCGAGCTGCCGCGCATCCGCTCACGCTGCGCTGAGCATCGCCGCCGTGTTGAGCCTCTGTGTGTTTGTGTGTGTGTGTGTTTGAGTGTGTGAGTGTTAACACCGTGTTCTGATCCTGCAGCTCGAGACACTAGACATCCCATAATACCTTGTTATAATCCCTGGAGAGTCGCTATGACAACCATATGAGGCAGATCCCGAGGCAGATTGAGGCAGCTGTGAGATTGGAAGTGACACGAACAATGTGGGCCTCCCTTCACCTGGAGGAGGGAAGGTGTGTGTGTGTGTGTGTGTGTGTGTGTGTGAGTGACAAGCTCTCTTGTCAAATGTGTCCTAAATTAAGACGTTTTAATCTTTTTTAATCTTATCGTTTTAGTCTTTTAAAGACTACCTGCCAATACACTGAAACAGTGCACAACTTGTCCACATCTGGTTGATGAGACCTGTTTTTAGTAGCGCCACTAATCAAACTACAGGACCAGGACTTTCCCATCGGCAATTCTCGGCTGCAGAAAGCCAAACCATGCCACGTCAACTTGCGTTTCCATCGCCAGTTAAAACAGAGACAGAAGTGGACCATCTCTGGAGTCCAGCCAACAGAGCACCAGACCACCTCCGAGTGGTTTGCAGTGACATCTTGCTGACTGCGATCACCCTTGATGACCTCTCCCCCAAAACAAGACTCAGTCTCTGTGTGTTCAGCTCTCAGTGCTTTTGTAGCTTCTAACCATAGACTGTATAACATAATGGACATCGCCACCATGAGGTCACCCACTGGTTTGTGGACTCCTCACCATCTTGACTTTTTGGAGACAGAAGTGACCATATTTGGACGAGAGGAGCTAATCTCAACACTGGCTGCTATCTTAGTTAGCACTGCATTCACAGCTATAGTTAACTGTGATAATGCTAATGCTAGTTTTTACTAGCATTAAACTGGTTTAAAACCATTGAAACAAAATGTATTTACCAGAAAAACTGAACATATGACTCCTTAGAGGGCCTTTCAATACAATGTAACACCAAGCAAGACTTTTTTTGGGTGACCAAGATGTTACAATGAACTTTTAGGAATTTAAAACACACTGAAATGGTGACATGGTGGTCATGGACTTTTCAAGTCCACACATGACGTGCAAGGTACCCTGGGTGTGTTAGTTGTTGATGTCCTGGGACACGGTGTCAACTTCACCCTGTTACATGCATTATCTGTTTTCAAAATACACTTCTGTTATGACAGGAAATGTACAGTTTACATACAATCTCTTTCAAAATAAAAGCACTACGTCAGTACAGCTCCGCGAATCTTTTCCTTCAACAGCAAACACACATGGTTGGGTTTAGGAAAAAGAACAGGGTTTACAATCCCGCCCACTCTACCTGGACTTCCGGACCCTTAACTTATGTTGTTGTCCCACTGCATTGTCCCCCTGATGCTGCCGGGCGCAGTGAAACAACAGTAGTAACCGGCAGTGTGTCATACTCATGTGAAAGGATGGCTTTTTTGTGTCTGATGCCAGAAGTCACTGACCAAGAGCCACTATGCAGTGACTTCAGAGAAAGACTGGTTTGCTTGTTGGCAAACAAATTGCATTTCCTGTACATTCATCAAAAGCATCTCACAGGTTTAACACAACAGTGAAAAGCTTCTAATGTATAACAGGAAGTGTTGAGTTCACATCAGCAGCAACTTTATGTGCAGTTGCATTTAAAGTGAAATTGACTCCAAAATTTGCACCCATTTTTTTTCTTTTTGAACTTTGTGTCAGTTTTTGAGTTTTCTAAAATAAACTAATTATAAAAGCTGAGGACAGAGGCGCTCACACAGCTGCAAAATAATGAGTCAATGTCAGAGGAGATTATTAGATTAATTATTAGATTAATGATGGAAAAGGTCAGAGCTTATTATGTCGACTCTCCTCACAGGACGGAGTTAACAAACTATCTGAACAAGTAGTTTAAGTTTCATACACACACACGTATATACTGGTAATATCAAACAATTCATCAGCAAAATTATTAAAATATTACTTTTATTTTGCTTTAAAGTCTGTGTCATCAAACAGGAAGTGAAGTCACTTTCTCTCTGTGTTTATTTAAAGAGCGTGCTCACAGTTTGGTCGCCATGCTGCAGTTCTCAGGACAAACACACGTGTGTCATTAATGTACATACATTTATCTGCATGTGTGTGTGTGTGTCAGCTCGTCTCCTCTATGTACATACATCATTCCGAGCATGTTTCTACATCACTGTGAGTGCGTGTTTGTGTGTGTGTGCGTGCCGTAGCCTTTTCAGCGGAGAAGGAAGGCCGACGTGTTGGCGGCAAATTGGCCTCATTAATCTCCCGCTTAATTGATTGTGAGAAGTTTGAGGATGACATTTTAAGAAAGCGTGGCGGACGGGGCACGGCGTGATTGATTTGGCTAAAACGCAGCGCTAATGAATGCCAGCCAGTCACTTAGGTGGTAGAGACCAGACACTAATTTCAGAGAGATTAGGCCAGAGAGGTTGATAACGCTTAATGAAGAGAGAGAGGGAGCAGTCATTAAACAGGATGTAAAGCTCCATGTGTGCTCTCCTGTCAGGTATGAGCTGCTCTGCGTTAGCCAGAGTAAATGAGTGAAGCTTGTGTTTGTATGAACTTTATTACTCATCCATATAGATCCCTGTAGGAAAAACATGGACTCAGAGTCTCTGAAGGGATGAGATTAAGGTTGAATTCGCTCTCACGGTTATCTTTATTAAGAGGAAAATTAAAGTTTTGACAGGAAGTGATGTCCGGGCCGATCTCAGGATCTAATCCACTAATCGAATCCTTTTAAATCCTCTCTGACATATGTAGATGTTACTAAACATGATTTGATATTTACAGGATTACTCCAGTTTATCACAACAGCTCATTTGTGTAGTTTGTATAGAATACTAATGTGCTGACCTGCACATGGACAAACACAGTACACAAGTTAACTGTTGGATGTCTGTAGCTGTCAGTGATCAGTTAAATACAAAAGGGCAATAAACATGAGCAGTCAGATTGTTAACAAACCAGCTGTTCATAGTGTTTGATTTATCTGACTTCTGTTTAGCAATATCACCTTGTTTGAACTTACATATGTAGCCTTATAATGAAGTATGAATTTAGATAGCACTAAATTAAAAAATATTGCACTACTGACTAGTTGTACAGTTCTACATTTGTTGTAGCTAAATATTTACCCCAACTAACTGTTGCAGGTTGAACTTCTGAATTTTCATTTCCACCAATATAATTAAAAAAAAACAACAATATAATGAAAAACCTTCTCAATATAAGTATCTAAAAAAATAAAGACTTGGTATCTTAACATAATGAGAAACTTTTTTGAAATACTGATTTAATCTAAAAAACATTGACTGTGTATTTCAAAATAATGATTTAGTATCTCAAAAATATTGACTTGGTTTGTCAAAATAGTTACAAAGCACCCCAAAATAATGACTTGGTGTCTTAAAATAATGATAAACTCACAGTAATGACTTAATCAAAAACTGTCTAATCTAACAGTGACTTAGTATCTCAAAAAATACTGACTAAAAAAATGACTTAGTAACTAAAAAAATGTTGACTCACTTATCTCAAAATAATGACTTTGTATATCAAAATGATTACTTAGTATTGTAAAATAAAATAATAATAGTCAAATAATGACTTAATCAAAAACAAAAACAAAAAAACCCCAACAATGACTACATATGTCATGTATTAAAATGATTAATATCTCAAAAATATTGAATTAGTGACTAAGTGCCCCTAAACAATGACTTAGTTTCTTAAAAATAATGAGAAACTTTCTCAATAATAGTGGTGACTTATTATCTCAAAATAATGACTTAGTCTTTTTAAATAATGATAAACCGTTTAAAAATAAAGCCTTAGTAACTCAAAAATATTGATTTTATTCTTTAAATAATGATAAACGCTCTCAAAATAATGACTCAATCTACAGTGCCTTAGTATCTCCAAAAAAAATTTGAAACTCAAAAAAATCAGTCAGTAACTCTAAAATAATGACTTAGGATATAAAAATAATAATAAAACTTCTCAAATATTGAGTCAGTATTGTTTGTTGAGATATTTAGTCAAAATTTCAGTCAGTAATTTGAGATACGAAGTCATTATTTTAAGAACATTTCTCATTGACTTCCTTCGTCCCATCACACTGGCAGAAACAGGCCTCCACAGTAACTGTTGCTCAGCTCTCTGAGCCAGCTGCTGATATATGATCTGTACCTGTACTTCAAATTACAACATGTTATGCCACTAATGTTCAGCTAAATACACACACACAAATTTAGGTTGTGTACTCATGTTGAACTTCATTCATACATAATATGTTTAGCTAACGATGTGCTCTTTGGTCTTGGAAAAAAAAAGGAAACTAAAATGTTTGCAGTTTAAGTGAAAGCAGATCAACATGCTGTGATGGATGGAAGATGTATTAGAATAGTATACACAAGTAAAAGTGCTGTTTTTACTTAAGTAAAAGTACTGATGTAAAAACACAGGTCTGCTAAAATGTGCTCAGCATAAATGTTGCTATGGGGGGAAAGAAAAATGTTATATAATGCTTCAATTTGATGGAGCTAGGCTATCAGATTAGCCCTGCTAAGCTCGGCTAAACACGCCCTGCACCTGTACTGAACACACCTTGATGAACTGATCCATCTTCTCAACTGACTTCCCAAACTGTCTCTTTAAAGAGAGACACAGATTCAGGGAGATATTGGCCTGAATTCTGAACTTTAGGATCCCATGTGAGGGCTGGCGCTGTAACAAATGAGAGCACTGCTCCTTTAAGTTGAGCAGGTCAGGAAGTAGCAGGAAGTTTAGTTGTTGCTGATGAAGTGAAATTGTTGTGGTGTGTTTGGACTTTAAAGAGCAGATTGATGTTTGGTGATTTTAAAGACACCATGTGGTGTTTGAAGATGAAGAGGCGGCGGACAGACG
>JAGQAX010000015.1:39286136-39613835 GCA_019142605.1 Cephalopholis sonnerati
ATCAAACTGTCAACCAATGAGTGTCACCGTAGGTAAAAATTAGACGTAGAGACGTGAAAGGACGGATGGAGGGGGAGGAGGAGAGGGACGGGACAGATCTGCTGTTCCCAGTGGATTATGAGAATATTACTGAGGAGGTGCATGAACAGGAAGTGTGGAAATGTGAATGTGCATCTGAGAGGGAGGCGGGGACATGGACAGACAGACAGACAGGAAGTGAAAAACATGAGAAGAAGGAAGCCAAACAGACAGAAGAAGTCACAGAAATGCAACTTGACCAGTCCTTCCTCTCAAGTGTCGTCATAAACTCTCAGCACCATTGAAACCCTTGCGAGGAACTGTTTTCTCATCCTGTTTGTGCTCCCGATGGATTTCTGACTATTACCACCCTCTCCTGCAGAGTGTGTTATCTATTCCTGCCCAATTCCGCAGGTGTGGCAGCTTCTGCCCACACCTGCAAACATTCTGACCATACCTGCCTGCACAAATAATTGATTATCAATAGAGTCTTTTCCCATCATGCACGGAGAACATGCTTTTTTCCTGTGGTAGTATTATTAATCGTATTATTATGATCTGTAATATTCCTGAGAAAATCCTCCAAGTGTCGGACACACAGCATGGTGGTGCAGTGGTTAGTGTTGTCGCCTCACAGCAAGAGGGCTCCTCGTTCAAACGCAGGGTGGGGGAGCGTGTTCTCCCCGTGTCAGCGTGCGTTTTCTCTGGGTGCTCCAGCTTCCTCCCACAGTCCAAAGACATGCAGGTTAATTGGTGACTCTAAATTGTCCGTAGGTGTGAATGTGAGTGTGAATGGTTGTCTGTCTCTATGTGTCAGCCCTGTGATAGTCTGGTGACCTGTCCAGGGTGAACCCTGCCTCTTGCCTAATGTCAGCTAGGATAGGCTCCAGCCCCACCCAAACCCCCAACAGGATAAGTGTTTACGGAAAATGAATGAATGTCCCATTTGCGTCATTGTTTTAACTTCACTTGCTGACCTTTTTTCCAACCTGTGACAAAGACAAACTGCCAGTTCCCGCAGGATTTGTGTTGGGTCTCACGAGCTCCCAGTCCCAATGCAGTCCTCTAGAGCTGCCTGGCAGCCACAGCAAACGTTCTCATTTTACAGCTAAACAGTACACTAAAATATGTTTCTGAAACATTTGAGGCGAGAAATAACCAATTCAGTATCAGAATCTTGATGCACATTTGATAAGCGCTGCCTAGTTGACAGTTTGACCACAGCCAACAAGCAGCAATTGATGTGACTGACAGCTGCATTAGAGACTCCTTGACACTGATTGGCTGTTTTCCAACGGCCCAGGTTTTATTCCAGCAAATGAGGCAGCAGGAAGTAGAGGAGGGAAATTATTTTTTTCAAAGATCATCAATCTAATGTTCTTCTGTCAGGTGACAGTTACAGTAAATGTGTCGTAAAGTTATTTTTTATAAAAGCTACAAACTGCAGTTGTAAAGAACATGTGAGTGAAGTCAGGCTCAGATTATTTATTAGTGTCAAATTACTCCACAAACTCACACAGACACATTTTATACGCAGTATTTCAGATATATTTCACTCCCTCTCTGAGCAGCATTGAACTCCAGGCCTTGAGATGAATTTTTAAGACCTGCATATTCAAAAGCGAACACATTACCACGCACACACACACACACACACACACACACACACACATGCACGCCAAGCCGTGAGTTTCAGGCGGGTTTCGCCAGCCTGCATGCGCAGATGACTCCAGAGGCCCGGCGTGACCCGGCGGCGGCGAGACTAAAGGTCACGGCGGTGAGCGTCGACGCCTCGCATCCTGATTACCCACAACCCCCCTCTCTGACTTCCTGTGAGGTCCGGCAGGTTCATTAGCTGTGGGAATAACTGCAGAGAGGAAGAGAGAGGGAAGAGGTCTGAACCAATAAACGAAGCGTCCAGAGAGCGAAGGAGGGGAAAAAAACGAAGGTGAAAGGAAAGAAAAAAAGAGAAAAGAGACGAGTGCAGGGTCTTATTATTTATGCAGTCAATAGGCCGAGGCTTGTCTGCATCTCTAATTGTTTGATTTTATAGGCGGGACGGGCTCTTTAAACAAACACGCTCTTATGCTAATGGCGGCGCAAACGGTGCCCTCCTGACAGCATCTGTTGGGAGGGTGGACTGGGGGATTATGGGAGTTTTTTGAGAGTGGGGAGGGGGGGGTCTGCTGAAGCTGAATATCATTTGGATAATTAAAAATGACAGAGGAAATGGTCCACACACACACACTCACACACACACAAGCAGCCACTTTGTCTTGACAGGTGGAGGGGGAGGAGGGAGGTGGGGGAGAGAGGGGAGGTTAGTCCTGATTGCTGTCAATCAAGCGGTCCGGTGGGAGGACTGCGGAGGCAGGCGGATTGCCGTGAACTTTGACCCCCTCCCTGGCCGACGTGATGCTGATGTGAGGAGGAGAGGGGGAGACAGAGAGTTAACAACCTTGAGAGACGGACTGAATTTCAACAGGCTCAGGACCGAGGAGGGAGAGGAAGGGAGGAGAGGAAGGGGAGGAGGACTGAGGGATTGAGGAACAGAGGAGGGCTGAGAGAGGGTAAATAAAGGGATGGAGGATGAAAGAGGTCAGAGAGACCAAAGTGAGCAGGTGTCAGTATTAAAATGTTGTTATACACTTACTGTACCTTTGCTTAAGTGAATCTAGTCTCCAAATTCAAATAACAGTCATTCATTCATTGTCTGTAACCACTTATCCTGTTAGGGATCACGGGGGGGGTGGAGCCTATCCCAGCTGACATTGGGCGAGAGGCGGGGTACACCCTGGACAGGTGGCCAGACTATCACAGGGCTGATGTAACAGAGTTTATATTGTATGTAATTCCACTCGCTATCATTGCTGTAATGTGATAGTGTTTCACGTCATCGTTATGTGGTTATACTTGTGTTACTGGCTCAAGGGCGCCCTCTCTGAGGTGGTAGGTAAATGCAACTGCAGGCAGTGAAACATTACCGTTTCACAAGAGGTGAGTTGTTGAGCACAGCGCAGTGTACAAATATTGTGTAATAATGTCCATATGTCCCCCACATGAACATATATGCACTGTGAGTTGTGGAAATGTAACTGGAAAGAGTTACGAGTGGGTTGCTGTACTTTTCAAGAGATAAAATAACAGCATAATGCACTCTATGACATAGCTAGCTGTGCTACAGTAACGTGCTGTTCTTTTGTAGCGTGCTGTGTGTGAGCTGCCTGTAAGGAGCCAGCTGTATAACTGAACAGTACATATTCTGTTCCAGTTCAGAGAGTAAATGGCGGTGTTAAAAGGATGACGACCCTCCTCATTATTGCACACACAACGCAGATTCCAAAGGTTGCTTACCAGCAGTTAAAGGCCCAGTTGATTTTGGTTACACTGACACATAGAGACAGACAACCATTCACACTCACATTCATGCCTACGGACAATTTAGAGTCACCAATTAACCTGCATGTCTTTGCACTGTGGGAGGAAGCTGGAGCACCCGGAGGAAACCCACACTGACACGGGGAGAACATACAAACTCCACACAGAAAGGCTCCCCCACCGAACCCTCTGTTTACAGAGGTGTAAATCATTAATTTCTTCACGACATAATAGTATTTCAGTTCTTTGGGCAACAATAAGATATTTGCCGATATTACAAAGTCTGCCATGATATGATTTTGATTTAATTCAATTCAGGGGCCTGTGATGGATATGAGATGATATTATCTGCCCATTCACCATGATCAGTTACAGAGAAGCTGCCATCCCTGTCTTTTTTACTTTTGGCCATGGAAGATGAAAACACACATTAACCATGTAAATTATTGTAACCAATTAAGTGCAGTAAAGTTTACTTTGAACTGACACCATTAACACAACACATTCTCACTCCAGCCTCGTAACATACTGACATTTGGTCATGGACTTTTCATGTCCAGGTAGGATGGGCTCTTGAGGTGAGTCGAGCTCCATGCATGATTTTAAGCTCACTCAGAGGTGGAAGAGGTACACATCTGTCAATATATATAGTAATAACTTTGTGTGGTCATCCGTTAAAGAGTGATAGTGCGAGGCATCTGGTGTGTGCTCGGGGTGGCACTTGACGTGGGTCACATGTGCTGCGCTGCGGCAGCACGGGTGTGTTTTCAGCTTTATGTAGGACTGTGTGCAGGCGTTGCTCTGCAGCTGTAGGAGATGTGAATGGAAACACATCCAACATATACTAACATCACCCAGATGTGCTGATCACAGGCACCCTAATATAATGTCATCTGTAGTGATGTGACAGGACACAACAACCTTCTGGGAATGTTTTTTTTTTCTGGTGGCGTGATAGTGGAGATGGAGCGGTGTGGATGAATGAAAAATGAAAACAAAAAGTTTAATTTGGGTGGTAACATGTTACATGACACTGTAAATGTAATAATATTACCCGAAATCCTGTTGGTAATGTGGTATATGTATATATATAAAATGTACATCTTACTGTTACTGCAGCACGTTACAGTCAAGGAGACTCTCCCCTCCTTGGTGTAGATATACATTTAGAGATAGATACAGATTGATAGTAACTGAATACTTGCATTTGTCTTCTGTGTGTGTGTGTGTGTGTGTGTGTGTGTGTGTGTGTGTGTGTGTGTGTGTGTGTGTGTGTGTGTGTGTGTGAGAGACAGAGACAGAGACAGACAGACAGAGAGATTGAGAGAGATCAAAGGAAACAGAGGATCACTAGAAAGCCAAAGTGACAATTGAACAAACGGCAACAATGAAAAGACGATCAGATTATATCTCCGTCCTTCTGTCGCTTTGTTCTCTGTGTGTGTGCGCGTGTGTCTGCTTGTCTCTGACTGCCTGTGTGTGCACACTGCTGTGTGTAATTGCATATTTATTGATGTGTGTTCACACATTTATTTGTTCCTCCAAGAAGTGTGTGTGTGTGCGTGTGTGTGAGTTACTGTTACTAACGCTGCGCTGAACAGGGAGGGTTGAGATGTAAAACCTTCCCTCCTCTCCAGACGCAGGATAGAGCGAATCCTCACCCCCCGCCAAATTAATCTGCTCTCTCTCTCTCTCTCTCACACACACACACACACACACACACACAATGAAAGCGGATTCTGTAGAATAATTTCATTATAAGGTTGTGAGCATGTGGATTAATGGTTTTACTGTCACAGAGACGACGGCGGATTTTCTCTTTTCTTCTCTCTGTTTCTTTCTCTCTCCAAGACGCTTTTATTTTGTCGTTTCCTCTCCACTTCCTCTCTCCTCTTTTCTTTTATCCTCTCATCCCTCTTTACTTCCTTCTGAATTGTTTAGCTAAATTCTGTTGTTCAGTAGCTCAGCCTCCTCTGGTTCATGCTGTTGTTTCCATCAGGTGGACAAAATAAGAGAAAGCTGTCTCTGTTCGAGGGGTTCAGTGTTGTGTGGTGTGAATGGAGGTGAATGTGTTGTTGAGGAGCCAATGAGAAGAGAATGTACTGCTTGGGAACCAGACCAGGCCTCTAATTGAGACAGGCCTTTATTTCTCAAATTGTGTACCCGCTCTGGGCCAGTGAAAGGGACTGGTGTTTAATTAAAGTTTCACAGTACATACGTGTATCCATCCTGTTCTTGTGAGCACGATAGCTCAAGAACACTTTAAGGGAATTCCTTCAGATTTGGCACAAACATTAAGTTGGACTCAGTGATGAACTGATTACAATTTAGTGGTCAAAGGTCAAAGGTCAAGGTCACTGTGACGTCATGCTTCATGCACTTATTATAGTAAAATTCCACATAAAATAACAGGATAAAATCATGAAGTGACATTTTATATCCAAAAGGTCAAAGGTCAGATTGTGACATCATCATGTTTTAACGTCATATCTCAGGAACAGAAGGGGAGACATTTGGTCAGATACTGAATTGGTGACTCTAATCTTGAAACTGTGCTGATTGTATAGATCTTATGTGTGTGAAGCGTCCATGTTTTCACTGACATGGATGGAGACTGTCAGAGACACTGGACTGGTGCAGTAATTCTAGTTTTCATGTTAGTGTCATCTCGTTCTGTCCTCTCTCATGTGTTTCCATATCGTTTGACTCATGGCATCCCTTTTTTGTTTTGATTGGTTTTGTGTTGCGTCATGTCACGATGTGGAGTCACAGAATCCAAACCCCTCTGAGAGCGCAGACAGGATGTGAAACACATGTGCCGTGTTCACAGTAACAAGTCTGCAGAGGTGTGTGTGTGTGTGTGTGTGTGTGTGTGTGTGTGTGTGATACAGTGTCATGAACACATTTATTAGTGTGTGTGTGTGTGTGTGTGTGTGTGTGTGTGTGTGTGTGTGTGCGTGTGTGTGTGTGTGTGAGTGAGACGGCTGGCATGTCTCAGTCACCTGGCTCTGTCACCCTCCATAATCACTACAATCCAACAGAGAAATCTGCTCTAATCAAACGGGAAACGCCTCCATGATTCTCTCTCTCTCTCTCTCTCACCTCATTCACTCTCATCCTCTCTTCCCATGTTTCTCTCTCATTTTGTCTCTCTATAATTTCCACCGTGCGTGCGTGTGTGTGAGTGTGTGTGTGAGTGTGTCGGGCTCTCAGTCAGGGAGGCAGCAGCAGCAGCTGGCGAGGGCAGTCCCCAGAGGGATTGTGGGTAGGGAGGGGAAGGTTATGGCTTCACTCCCATCACCGATCTGTTTGTGTGTGTGTGTGTGTGTGTGTGTGTGTGTGTGTGTGGTATAGTTCTGGTTCCAGCAGAGTGTATGGCACAGTGTGTGTCTGTTCATACAGACTGGCCTGGTTCAGTTTGGTCTGCTCTGCCTGCAGTGATTCACACCAGTTGAAAAACCTGTTCATTGATTGTTTTAAATCGTCATTGACTGCTGACTCCTCATTTGTCTCAACCAGCCGGTAGGGGCCGCAGGTTTTCTGCCAATCAGCTCAGCTAAAAACAGCAAGCTTTGGTCTTGAGGCAATGTTTTGTCTCATTTAAACTTAAGCATCTGCAGATTATTTCCATACCAGATATGTTGTGATCCACTGAAGTTAGTTAGTTAGTTACATGATACAAGATGATTTTGTCACCATTTTTTTCACCACCATCTTGACTGTAAAATCCCAGACACATCAAACCAACTTCATAGAGTTAGTGGTGACAAGAGGCCCCTCTGCTGTGTCCCCTTTCCTCAAGGGGTCCAGGCCAAAAAGTTGTACATAAACACACCAAACCGATGGCCAACAAGCACGTGTGTTCTGCACCTGTGTGAGAGGACAAACCCCTCCTCATCGGCAAATGGCAGTCATCTGTAACTGTCAATCAAAAAGGGAAACCTGAGGACTGTCTCAATGCTAGTTAGCCAGTTAGCACTTTAACAACACAATCCCATGCTGACAGAACAGAGCATATTTACCATGCTGCAGTGATTTTGTTCCATTTGCTGCGTGGCATCAGAGCACAACAGAGCATTTTGCCTGCCAGATTTTGTAGACTTGCAGCTTTTGTTGATTTGGTATTTTCTTGTCCATCTATTGTTGTTATTTTCTGTGTTACTGTGCTGTCGCCTACAGACAAAAATAATACAGTTCAAAGTCCAGTTATGAACGACATGGATCTAAGATTTGTGGCTGCGTTTCAGTTGTTTGAAGAAACGTATTCCCACATCCAGCTGTCTCAGATGCAGGTGCGTTAGAAAATATCACTTGAGTCTTTGAACAGAAATTCCCACATACGGCTCTTACTCAACTTAACAAGTTATTGTAATGCTAACGTCTCAGTCCTCCTGGACCTTTGTCAACTGTTCAACATGAAACGTTAGCGTTTCTCATACAGTGTGAAGCTAAGCCGCAGCAGCAGTGTACAAGATTTACTTTTCCAAGACTCAAGTGTTTCAGTTGATGAAAATACATTCTTCCTCATCATGATGTTGTGTGTATAGTTCACATACAGTGCCTGTTAGCAGGAAAACTCAATCTGCTCTGTGCTATGCGTCATGGTTCTATCAAAAATGGAGGAGGCATGTATTTTTATTAACTTCTGAAACACGCTGTGATGCATCTGCTGGAATTAAAAGAATAGTTTATAATGGCTCTGGTCAACCTTGGTGGCCACCTGGTGGAGATCTGCACACTACGAAGTGCACTTTTCTAGTTTGGTCTGTTTTCGTTTGTTGTTTTTTGTTGTATTGTCTGGTCTGGTAGGACATGGTTTTGTTTGGCTTGTATTTGGTCTTACAGCTGGCTGGTTTGGGAAGTACCGTTTTGATCCATATTTTATTTGAATTCATTTTCATTTTGAATTCATCAGAGCTGATTTATCGGCACACATGAAAATCTAAAATTCACATTTCCTCCTTTTTGTTTTATTCTGCTGTTGTTACTTTGTCTGAAGCCGTTTGTTGCTCTCTGTCATGCAGCTAAATGAAATCCAGAGAAAGACGAAGAGAATAAAATATGATCAGACTTCATCTTCTGCTCTCAGCCGTCAATCTTGTTCCTGTTGCAGTCAGCAGCATAATTCACTTGAAATTTAATAAAAAGATTAAAATATGACAGAACAATAAAACACAATATTGTACAGTCCAGAATAATACAAGACAGAAATGGCTACAGAGAGAAATTCAAAATCACATAAGTCCTCTGAGGGAAGTATGAAGTATAAGAAATGATGGCGTTTTTGTAAATGGTCTAATAAAGCACTGACTTTTGTGAGTCATGTGACATGTTGAGCCCTGATTGGATTTTAATTGATCAGTTTCAGCCTCAAAACCACAAACTCATCTAAAAAAACCTCAAACAAACAAGCAAAAACAAAACCGTCCATGTGATCACACTTCCTGCTTTATTTTAAACATGTCCAGACCACATGTTCTTTCACCTTCTTTCACAGTGCAGCATGGGAGTTATTCTTTACATAAGAACATAGACACCTTCTGCAGCAGATCTGGATCAAACAGAGCTTCCACATGCTTCTGACAGTGTTTGTTTTGCCCTTCCTTGGAGCACCAGACGGGTGGGGTTTACTGCAGCGGGGAGCGTTTGCTCTCCTGCTGTTGGACTCTCCGCAGGCTCACAAACACCTTGTATACTCCGGGTGCTGGCTGCCCGCTGTAAACCAAGTCTCTTTAAATTTTTACCGTGACAGTTAGCGGTGTGTCAAACATAACCTCCCGCTCCGCTGGCGCCGCCGCTGCTGCTGGGGGCGTTTGTTTTCCACTCCAGTACGTGCCTCAGCACTAAATCAGCTGGTTAGAGAGACGAGCTGGAAGAGTGAAGCAGCTTCCATGCAGCAGTTGTACCTGTGTGTGCCTGTGTCTTATTTTGATGTCACACTTGCATGTATGGCTGTGATTTTGTGCGTGTATGTGCATTTGAACATGGCTGTTCTCATGATGTTACATTTGTATGCCTGCGTGCGTCAGACTCCGCGTGTTTGCAGAAGGAGAAATGTACCAAAACAAATGAAAATAACATCAGAAACAGCAGGAGGAAACTGAAATCGAACAAGAGAGGAGGATTTATTTGATTGGATGGGAGTTGCTTGTCCAAAAAAAAAGAAAGAAGAAACCTAAAGGGATGAAGAGAGGGAACAAGAGGGAAAGAAACGTCTTAATGAGATTTGGAAAAAAGAAAAAAGGAAATCATTTTCAGTCTGGGAGCACTTTATCTGCAGCAAAATATACAGAGAAATCATTAATGGGGAGGAAACAGACAGAGCTGCTGTTTTCACTGCTGCTTTATGGATTCATAACTGAAACACACAGAGAGAAAAACACTCAACGTCAATATGAGTTCATTTGTTAAACTGGAAATGAGATCTGGATGAAAGAGACGGAGAGAAGAGAAGGTCAAGTAAGACACAGTTTTAGCCGTCTAAACGTTTCTGGGAGGAAGTATAGAGCTGATTGGCTGAGTGGAACATCTTTACAGGGATAGTTTGGATCTTTTAAAGTGGGGTTGTATGAGGTACTTATCCAAAGTCAGTGTAAAGATGTCAGCAGACACGCCCCCTGGAGTACCGACACAGAAACTGTGCATGTACTGCTGTGACAGGGGCAGCAGCAAAATATATTAGCCACCCAAAGGAAAATCAGCATCAGCTGAGATACGATGTGCAAGGTACCCTGGGTGTGTTGGTTGTTGACGTTCTGGGACGCCGTGCCAAATTCAGCCTGTTACATGTATTGTCTGTTTTCAAAATACACTTCTGTTTTCACAGGAAATGTACAGTTTGCATACAGTCTCTTTCAAAATAAAAGCACTGTGACAGTACAACACCGCAAATTAATGTTTTTTTTCCTTCAACAACAAACACACATGGTTGGGTCTAGGAAAGAAGAACAGGGTTTGGCTTTACAACCTTACGGGAAGCGAACACCAGCCGCCCAGGTGAAAGTCGATGGTTGTTGGACCCATCCACCACTGATCCCACCCACCCGACTCAGACTTTTGCTGCCTTAACTTTCATTGTTGTCCACTGCGGTTCCTCCTGATGCTGCCAGGCACCGCACATGGATGGATGGCTTTTTTTGTTGATGTCTGATGCTGGAGGTCACTGACTTAGCGTCGGATTTTGATGTCTTTGGTGTGAGACTGGGTTGTTCCTGACATTGTAAGTTATTTGGAAAAAGACTGTATACATCTAACGAGCAGAAACTGTACATTTCCTGTGAAAACAGAAGTGTATTTTAAAAAGACACAATGCATGTAACAGGTGTAAACTGGCACGACGTCCCAGAACATTAACAGACACAGGGGGATACCTGGTATGTCATATGTAGACGTCAAGGTCCACTGACCAAGCAGTGATATTTGATGAGTTGGGAATAAGAATATGTTGCAACAAAAAGTTGTTTCTGATTAACAATAAATGTTGAGATGTTCAGATGGATATCAATCTCATGTCAAGACGTGTTTGGCTTAGCTTAGCATAAAAGCTGGCAGCAGGGGATGACAGTTTTCCTGTCTCTGTCCAGTGTTCAGAAATACACCTACCAACACCTCTAAAGCTCATTGATTAGAAAGCTGTATCACATTTGTGAAATGCATACAGAAACGTGAACGTGACCATTTGTTTTACTGGCAGTAACGTGTTCAAACTCTTCTTCACAATCAACATTTTATCAATCTAACTAGTGTTTGGGAGTACTGTCTGCAGTGGAAAGGAAACTGATCTAGGAACATGTTCGCAGGGGTTGATTTGGGTTTAAGAGGTACTGTATTGAAAGTTTTTGGTGAAGCTCAGGTCAGCCACAATTCATTTTTAACACAGTCCAGGTGTGAAACTTCAACATACCAGTGTGAAAACCTGCAGCTCTTTTCCATCCATTGAGCTCATCTCGACAAATGACATCATTTTTTGTCTCCAGCAGATATTTAGAGAAGTTAAAAAAAACATAAAACAAAAAACAGTTCACTCAAGAGATTGAATTCATTGATTAATTGATGGATTGATAACGTGCAGAGAGACGCAGTGGAAACCTGAAAGTTACAGGAATTGGCCTGTACTAAAAAATATTCTGGTAAAATGCCCGATGCCAGCAGAGGCAATTTGGGGTGTGTGCGTGTGGTTGTGTGTGCATGTGTGTGTGTGTGGTTGTGTGTGCATGTGTGTGTGTGTGTGTGTGTGTGTGTGTGTGTGTGTGTGTGTGTGTGTGTGTGTGTGCGTGTGTGGAGTCCATTGACCTTCCTTCATCTCCCTGTGAGCAGGACAAATATTTAAAATAGATGTCATGTCCTGGACCGCCTCCAATGTAACAGCCTCTATGTGTGTGTGTGTGTGTGTGTGTGTGTGTTTCAGTGGCTGATTCCTTCACCGCCCATTGCTGGAAAACCAAAGCTTCTCTTTTTTCTTCTCCCATCACTCTCCATTGTTGTCTCTCTCTTTCTCTCTTTTCCTACAAACCTCCCCACTTCATTTCCTTCACTCCTCCCTCCTTCTCTCCTTCTCTCCCTCCCTCCCTCTCCGACAGCCACTAATAATAACGCATGAAGGCAGTCACACCAAATGAAGACAAATGCCGTCCGCTGCTTTGGAATCATAATCTCTCCCTCTCCCTCTTTCCCTGCATGCTCTCTCGCCTCCGTGTCTCGCCCTCGTTCTTGTCCTCCACCCTCTGTTCTCTCCATCTTCATCTCTCTGTTTGGCTGTAGAGTGGGATGTCTCCATATAAACCTCAGATCAGACCTTGAAGCGTCCAGACATACCGGAAAGCTGGATTGAAACATCTCACATTGATCGTTTGATTTTTTTCTGACTAGAAATTCATCACAGTGACCAAAACAATAAAATAAATGTAGCTGGTCATGTGTTGTTCCTCAGCCAGGTCTCACTCCTAAGGCGTAGATATCTGGTGCTTGGGCGGTGACTTGCACCGTCAGAAACCAACAAAAAAAGGCATCCTTAAACGTCGACATGATACGTGGTTGGTTGCTGTGATAGTTTAAAGGCGCCCAGCAGCATCAGGGGGAATCACGGTGGGACAAGGATGAAAGTTAAGGCTGCAAAAGTCTGACTTTGGCGGGTGGGAAGGGTGGTGGATGGATCCAACAACTACCAACTTTCACCAGTGACAGCGGTCCCGTAAGATTCTAGAGCCAAACCCTGTTCTATTTTTACAAAACCCAACCATGTGTGTTTGTTGTAGAAGGAAAACAAAGTCAATTTGCTTTGTTGTACTGACGCAGTGCTTTTATTTTGAAAGAGACTGTATGTAAGAGTTAAATTTCCTGTGAAAACTGAAGTGTATTTTTATGGAATACAATGCATGTAACAGGCTGAACTTGACAACAATCGAGTGACAGTCTTTTTTCTTTTTTGGTATTTCACACTTTCCCTGCCATTGACGAGATATCAAGGCAATCTGTGTTTTCACTGTTATAAGATAGGGGCGCTGTGCCACATCTTGTGAATCAGAGCAGCACTGCCATGACCAAAAATAAATGAAGAAGAAGATCTGCTGGAAACTGGAAGAAGATGTTGTTTACAGAGATAAAGCAGTTTCTAAACTGCAGGAAAATGCCAGCGGCAACAGAAAGGTTTACTGTTGCTCGAGCCGTGGAGATGCTGATGGGCTCAGACTCTGACACTTCCTGTTTTCTGAATCTGATTTGGACAAAAAAGCAAACAAGTTTGGTGGGCCGAAACGGGATCTGCATGACAGTGACAGTGACACACGGACAAGATGACTACAGACGAGACGGAGACAACAGAACACTGAACGATTACTGAACATGACAACATGTTTCGCTATACCTCAAAGAGGATATCATTATTATTATTATTATTATTTTCATTTCTACAATTCAAACTAACATAAGGAAATGAGAAAAAAACAAAAAATGTCAATGTGAAATTAATTTTAGACTTGAAAATGACTGTCTTTGACAAAAATGCACTTCTCTTAGCTTTTTGTGCAAAATGTTTTTTTTTTTTGAAAATGCACAAATTTTGCAAGTGTTGATAAAAAAAAATGGAATAAGATAAAATAAAGTGTTTTTTGTGTTTAAAAACAGAAGGTATTTTCTCTAGTTTAATGTATATACTGTTAAATATTCATAGAACAAATTAGATTAGTGAATATGATCCAAAATGCTGGCGGTGGCTGGCAATTTAAAAAATTATACTCTGGCAAGGAAAGTGTTAAAGGCCTCAGGTGTTTCTAGATGACACAAAACAACATTTTCTCACATGAAAAATGGCGAAACAACCCTTTAAATTCATCTCCACTCTCATGAGAAACGGTCCCGAATGCAGAACAGACACAGGGTGATATTTAAAGGAGCGACGCTGCTCAATAAAAGAATTAGGATGAACAAATCACTTCATTAAACTGTAAAGCACTAATGATCATTTGCATGTATTTTTCGAGTGATGAATCATGATTGCAGCGACTTCCAGCCGTTTCCTCCCAGTTAAACCACAGCTCTCTCGGCATGTGCCGCCATGATAAAAAACCATTTCCACCACCACAAATTAACAAATACACGGCTGAATGGTAATGTTCGCGCCATAACTGCGGGGATAATTGATTAAATGAGCATTGTAATTACATTTTCTCTTCCTAATATTGAAGATGTTATCAGTGTATCTTTTATCATTAAGTTAATCAGGAACTAAGACGACATTAAAGAGAATGAGCGAGCGTGTGATTAGCCAGAGAGAAAGAGTGGGACCCACTGAGTGTGTTTGTGTTTGAAGGTTTTATTTAATCTTTATTGTTTTGGGGCCCTTAAGCACAAATCTTGTGTTTCTTTTGATGAAAACGTGTGTGTGTGTGTGTGTGTGTGTGAGACTGTGTGAATGACTTATAGTACAGTCGTTAAATTTGTGTACGTCCATGCATGCAGTGATTATAATATGTATATTGTATGTGCATGGTACCACTGTCAGGAGTCCCCCTAGTGGTCAAAAGCACACATAACAGTAAAGCTTCACTTACAGTAGCTGTCATATACCTCTTCTCGACAGTCATGGGCTGGCGTGTCTTTAACTGATGACGGCTTGTCTTAAGCGATGACATTTAAAAGCAGCGCGCTGGACCACAGCTGAAGTCCCCTGTTATTTTTGCTGCATGTGTTTGTCCACAGCAGGGCAGGTAAAAGAAGTTTACCTGTTGGAGGTGAGCTGTTGGCTGAGGTGCAGTAAAGCCCAATTTCCACCAAGCAGTTCAGTTCAGTTCAGTGTGCTTCGTTTCTGTTTCTACAGTGAAAAGTTGTGGATGGTACCAATAGAAGCGTTCCTTAGCGTCCCCATGTTTGGTCCCCCCTCTGTTGGGGTACCTAGCACACAGATCTGGTACTAAAAGGTGGAGCTGTGAACACTGCAGTCTGATTGGTCAGTAGAGGACGGTCTCTCTGCTCAGGGCTGAGTTGTGTCTGGTTTTGAGGCTCATGTAACCACTGTTCATACTGTGGAGAGTTTGATTAGTAAACTGGAACTATAAAATGAAAGGATGTTTTGCTGCCTCTCACAGCAGCTGGAGTCGGAGACAAAATCACTTCATTCACTGGGCCGACTGCCGGCAACTTTTAAGGTGGAACGTTAACTTGTAATGTTACTCAATGCATGAGTTGATGACGTGAATCCATCAGCACACCTTAAATTTACCTGTGACAACTTTGACCATCACTTTAGTTTTTATATGACAGACACTTTTAGTGCTGACTTTAAAAATATAGATTGATTTGGAGCGGATTATGTGAAGGTCATATATTCTAATCCTCACTTCCTGTGGGCTACAGCAACTCTAAACCCCTGAGCTTGCCTGAGAAGGACTAAATGCACAAAGCTGCTATTTTGAAATATCCCATGGAGAGAGACTCTCACTGCAGCCTGTTGTATTTTGTCCTGAAAATGTGGGCGTGCAGCCTCGTTCTGTGGACCATAAACCAGGTGCAGACTTCCATCTGTGTCACCGCTGATGAGGAAATACAGCCAGTGCTGGACGGAGCAGTGAGTGACAACAACCCCGCCCACATTTAAGAGGACTGTCTGAACAGACCGAGGGTCTAGGTACCATGTCTGAAGGGTTACTGTTGGCTCCAAAGGGACTGTACTGAAAGGGTTTGGTGGAAACGGGGCTTTCCAGTGTGCGAGCTGCAAAAGGGTGGAGCACCAGATATAAACTCATCCTGTAAAGCAACAGGAAGTCAGTCTTTACAGCCAGGAATCATCATCTGTTCAGACAAGACAAACTCAGTGTGAGGAAGAGACACACTGTTTCAGATGTCCCTGCATCTGCTCTGTGTGTGTGTGTGTGTGTGTGTGTGTGTGTGTGTGTGTGTGTGTGTGTGTGTGTGTGTGTGGTGTGTGTCTTGGAAGGGTATCCAAAGGTTAAACTGCAGAGAAGCAGCATCCATCTGGAGAGCATTAAAGAGATTTATCAACACTCCCGTCCTTGAATCATACAACATATCCTGTGTGTGTTTTGATTGGCCACGCCCACCAGTTTGCGGTGCTCCACCAAATCTCATCTCCATGGCAACAGATTAAAGGTCCGTCAGAAAGTTGACAGCGGTGAAAGTGAGGAGCTGCATGAACTTGACTAACGTTACGTTCAATGTCACTTTGCTGCAGCTGACAGACCACAAGAAACACCTCACCACACCAGTATGTTCCCTACCACTGCCTCTATCAAGCTGTCAGACCACGACAACAACGAGAGATGCTTATAACATTACATTAACGTTATTATGTCTCGGCTAACAAAACTAATGTCAGCCTAATCCAGTGGTCACGTCCACAAGCTACCTCATACGCAGTCCATTTTCATTCTGAAGTCTTAGAATACATCAGAATGAAGCCACCTTTAGCAGCAGTATGATAGGCCAGTGGGCTGCGTCACTCAGTAATGTGGCAGGGCAAAACCTTTTGCGATGTTATGATATGCCGCTGGATGGCCTCAGGTTGAAACACTGCAAGTAATGACGTAATTTAAGCGGCCTGAAAGGACCTATACAGCGGTTGAAAGGAGTGGTGCATGTGTCAACAAATCCTGGACTTTCAGCCAGGAGCCCGGTGTTCGTTTCCTGTATGAATGTAGAGCTAAACCATGGTGTTTTTTTCTCAACCTAACCACATACTCTTATGGCATAAACCTTACTATGTGCTTTTGCTGACATCCTGACATTGGTTGCGGCGTCCAGGAACGTCACCAGCATACGCCGAAGGATACGTAGTGTGTAATATATCGATGTGAGAGGCCACTGACAAAAGGACGGTATGTGAGAACTTAGGATGAGAACGTGTTGGTATATAATGATCAACATGATACATGGGTGACTGGCTCAGATGTAGAGCGGGTTGTCCACAAATCGGAAGAAGTGGTTCGATCCCCCTTGGTTCAAAGTGTCCGTGGGCAAGATACTGAATCCCAAATTGCTCCCGATGGCTGTTCCATTGGTGTGTAAGTGTGTGTGAATGGGTGAATGTGACAATTGCTTTGAGTGGTAGGAAGACTAGAAAAGTGCCATACAAGTGGAAAATATTTAACATCATTCCCACCTATAGATACCGAGTCAAATGGAGGCATTTTCAGCATCTGAAGCATCGGTAAAAAAACAAACAGTATGACTAGCTATCAGAAGAACTGTTGGGGTTGAGCGTCACTTGAATTTGTCCTGTTTCCCTGTGTGTGTCTCTTTTAGATTGCTGGTGATGCCAGTTTAGTTTAACGTTTGCGCACTCATCTTCTTCTTTGTGATCATAGTAGATTGTTATCTTTGAAATGGACTCATGGATGTTAGCTTCACCGAAGATCATAAACCAAAAGTTTTACTCAGTTTACTCTTCACCGCTTTCTTAGTGGCTTCTGTCCTGGTATTGTATGTCCAAATAAGTCATCACAAATGTCAATTCTTCCATGAAAACAGAAAATAAGGTGAGCCTACACCCTTATGCCTGCACCGCCACTATGGGATACTGGCAATGCAACGTGTGTCCAATCTATCAGGTGCTATGTGACTTCCTGTACATTCGTGCACTGCTCTCCTCAAAACGTCTTATACACTGACTGTAAAAAATGTCAGAAAATAAAAAGCCATCAGGACAAAACATGCTTTCCAGTACCAAGTTTACCAAGTCGAGCTCAACAAATTCCAACAGCGACAAACCAACCCAGTGATGTCACCAGCAGCTTGTTGTACGATCGCTTTACCCTGCTGTCGAAAATGTGACATACAATCTAGTTTTCCAGCAGATCCTGGTGGATATCAAGTTTGACTGCAGCATCATATCTTGCCTAAGGTAAAAATCAAACAAACCACAGTCATATTGTTCAGTGTTTCATCTCCACTTTAAAAAACTTGAGCCTGACAGTTTGTTCTTGTAGACAGAAGTTAAAGTGTGAAACAGTTACAAACTCCAGAACAAGCAAACTGGAGAGGAGATGATTTTGTCAAGGTCAAAAATGAACTGTCAGACAATCAATATTGTTGAAAGATCCAAAAAAACATATGGGAGAGCTTGAGTGGAGATTGTTTTGTCAACTATCAGTGGAACATAGAAAGTATAAAGAAGTTCATAAACCTCCTCAAGCAATATGTAGACTTGAAAATAAATGGTTGAACAGCTGTATCAGTGTGGATCATGACATAACACAGTAGAACACAGTGAAACTGAGATAAAACAATGGATCACACTCATTAAAAACTAGCAGAGAAACTTAGGTGGAGGCAGATTGAAGAGAAGATCAAAGACTGAATGAGCTGTAAGAGCTCTCTGTGTGTGTGTGTTTGTCAGTTTGTTTGGACGAACAAGCTGACCGATCAATAGCCATCTACATGTCTGACAGCAAGCACGAATACACACACACACACACACACACACACACACACACACACACACACACACACACACACAGGAGGGAAACACAGGGTAAGGTATAAAAGAAGAGATTGCGGTGAATAGGGGAACAAAGACCAGGAGGTGAAAAGAAGAGAGTAAAGACGGACCAGAGGGAATGTACGTACATATGCACTAACCCTCCAGTCTCTAACTCCACATCAGTTGAATACAGTCAGTATGTTTACATGACATCAGAGAAAATGGACTTATTGTTTTAGTCCGACTAAAACTAGACTTTGAAATCCATGTAAACATGTTAGTCCGACTGAAACCGTACTAAAGTGAATTTCTCACAGTGGGACTAACACACCCAGATCATGTGATTGGGAGTTGAATTCCTCCTGCATGTATACAGTCAATCAGACCCAAACTGGCCGAGGCGCTCTGAGCATGCTCCACAGTTTCCACCCCGGGCTTTGACCTGGAAGTCCAATAGCATTAAATGTGTAACAGATGAGGAGAAGAACAAGGAAAAGTAAAGTGTACAGCATGGACCAAATGTACAGAGCTGTAAAGTTGTCCACCATGGTACCAGTTAGCCGCTAGCTAACCGTAGCTAACTTGTTTGTCCATTGTTTGGTCTGTGACGTAATAGGTCAACAGGAAAAAGGTCCAATACTAACAAGCTGAAAGGGGGCATATCTCCACCTATCAGAGAGGAGTCAGACATTCTTAAGTCAATAAATGGATTCCCCTCCTGTGCTTGTATACTGGGACAAGGACAGTAGTCCAATTAAATGTCCTAGTCGAGCTGTAACTGTAGCTCCACTTAACTGTGCATGGAAATATACTGAGTGTGATACTGTTGACATTCACACACACACACACACACACACACATAGATTTAATTTACAGAAAATAGTCTGAAGAGTCTGAAGTCAATGATTCAAATGTTGCAGGTTTTACAGTAATTTTCTGTTTTTGGAATAAAAATAAAATGAAATTAATGTAGAATGTCGAATGAGTTGATGAGATGAGAAATATTCTCACTCCCAGATGATCACATACAGCAGCCTGGTCAGTGGACTTTCACATCCACATATGACGTACTAGGTATCCTATGTGTGTCTGTTGATGACGTCCCGGGACGCCGTGTCAGTTAACACCTGTTACATGCATTGTCATGCAGTGTCTTTTCAAAATAAAGTTCTGTTTTCACAGGAAGTGTACAGTTTCTGCTCATTAGATGCATATGGTCTTTTTCAAAATAAACTTATGTCTTAAAAAGCCTCATAATTATTTTTATTTCCTTCACTGTGACAGGTGTATTTTGAAGAGTCTTAAAAGTCAAGTGGGAAGTAGGAGGGTCAAAGAACTCTTTATTTTCAGATGACATGTCTGTGGCAACAATCAGATATGAATATTATCGTCTCTGTATTGATAGAAATGTTTTAATATCTGCAGCATTCAGCTGCCACTGTGGAACACACACCGCTGCAGCACACCACACAGAGCTGTGGTCAGTACTGGACCTCAGGACTGACGAGATTGGGACCTCCAACACACACACGCACACACACACACACACACACACACACACACACACACACACACACACACACACACACACACACAAATACACTCACCTCTTCAGGGAATTAAAGTGATATTGAGCTCTGAGCAATAACTGGAAGAGTGGAATTATTACTCCGGGGCTGTCAGTGTGTGTGTGTGTGTGTGTGTGTGTGTGTGTGTGTGTGTGTGTGTGTGTGTGTGTGTGAGTCACCTGTCCACTTGTCGATTGTTGCTTTTGATTAAAAACGAGGAGCGGCGACAGCTCCGAGTGTCTGCAATATCCCACTGATGCTGTTATCTCCCTCTCTCTCCTTCTCTGTCCCTGCCTCACTCTGCCTTTATTCAACAGTCTCAGTGTTTCTTTTAAAAACATATTTCTGACACAAATGAATAATAATAAACTTTATTTAAATAGCACCTTTCATACAAGAAATGTAGCACAAAGTGTTTTGCAATAAGGGCAGTGTAAGTGCTTCCCATGAAAACAGACATAATGAACATAAAACAGACAGACAAGGTAATTTAATATAAACAGACATTTAAAACAGTTTAAAACAAGAATTACTGATTCAACTATTTTAATTAAAAAATGGTGATGATCCCATTTATCAGAATCTCATGTAAGCCCTATTTCCACCAAACACTTTCACTTTACTTTTGGAGCCAACAGTAACCCTTCAGACATGGTACCTAGACCCTGGGTCTGTTCAGACAGTCCTCTTAAATGTGGGCGGGGTTGTTGTCACTCACTGCTCCGTCCAGCACTCGCTGTATTTCCTCATCAGCGGTGACACAGATGGAAGTCTGCACCTGGTTATGGTCCACAGAACGAGGCTGCACGCCCCCATTTTCAGAACAAAATACAACAGGCTGCAGTGAGAGTCTCTCTCCATGGGATATTTCAAAATAGCAGCTTTGTGCATTTAGTCCTTCTCAGGCAAGCTCAGGGGTTTAGTGTTGCTGTAGCCCACAGGAACAATGCTCTGCAACACTTGTTTTTTCTCCAAGTGAGGATTGAAGATCCACTCATTACTAAAAGTGTCTGTCATATAAAAACTAAAGTGATGGTCAAAGTTGTCACAGGTAAATTTAAGGTGTGCTGATGGATTCACGTCATCAACTCATGCATTGAGTAACATTACAAGTTAACGTTCCACCTTAAAAGTTGCCGGCAGTCGGCCCAGTGAATGAAGTGATTTTTTCTCCAACTCCAGCTGCTGTGAGAGGCAGCAAAACATCCTTTCATTTTATAGTTCCAGTTTACTAATAGAACTCCACAGTATGAACAGTGGTTACATGAGCCTCAAAACCAGACACAACTCAGCCCTGAGCAGAGTGAGCGTCCTCTACTGACCAATCAGACTGCAGTGTTCACAGCTGCACCTTTTAGTACCAGATCTGTGTGCTAGGTACCCCAACAGAGGGGAGACCAAACATGAGGATGCTAAGGAACGCTTCTATTGGTACCATCCACAACTTTCACTGTGGAAACAGAAAGAATTTGTACTGAACTGAACTGAACTGCACTGCTAGGTGGAAACAAGGCTCATCTGTCAGTGGCCTGTAACTTACACAACAGTTTGTGTTGTCCCTCCTCTCCTCTACAGGAGCTCATCCTAACAGTCAGTCTAAAATAGTCACCGAACCAGCCAATCAGAACAAAGAAGCACTTCTGTCTTGTCCCCAAAAATCTTTATTTTCTTTTTTTAAATAAGATATTAACGATAATGACTTTGACAATGAGCTGACTAATTACTGTTTCAGCTGGTTTATAAATATTACCATGACATACTGCAACAGAACATTAATCCAAACTGAAATGAATTATTACACACACTGATAATAATTCAGTTTTATATCTAACATCTGATGATATACAGAATACAGTATTAACCACAGGATGCATCCAATATTTTCCCTCCCTCCCTCCCTCTCTCCTGTTATGTACTGATCTCTCTCTCCTTCCAATATTGACGTTGTTGACCTTTCTGAACCTTCCTCTTCCTCCCATCTCTCCCTCTTCCTCTCCTCTTCTCTCCCCTCAGCTCTCTCTCCATACCTCCCTCTTCCTCCTTCTCTCCCCCACCTTTCCTTCTCTCCTTCCTTTATTGACATGTTGACCCATCTGCACCTTCCTCTTCCTGTTTTCCTCATCCTCCCAGCTCTCTCCCTCTTCCTCGTCTTCCTACCTTCCTCGCTCCCCACCTATGTCCAAACCTGTTCCTCTCCCTCTCTCTGTCTTCCTTCTCTTTCTCCTCTCCTCCATCACTCCCACCTTCTCTCTGTCTCTCTCGATGTGTTGACATCTCAGATGGCTCTACCTCTCTCTCCCCAGGGCCCCCTCCTCCTCCTCCTCCTCCTCCTGGCTATTGATTGGTTCATTTGATAGTTCTATCACCAATCAGCATGAAGTTGACCTTTTGGACTTGGCAATGATAGCAAGACGTTGAGTGTGTGTTTGTGTGTGTGTGTGTGTGTGTGTAAGAGAGAGAGAGAGAGAGAGAGAGAGAGAGAGAGAGAGAGAGAGAGAGAGAGAGAGAGAGAGAGTCGATTTTGATGCATTTGTCCTTATAAGGATTTGAATGCATTTGTGTGTGTGTGTGTGTGTGTGTGTGTGTGTGTGTGTGTGTGTGTGTTGACCTTTGCAGGCAGAATGTCAGGCCGGCTCTTGATGCTGCTTGTCAGTACATTAGTTGGACAGGAAGCAGTTCAGCTCTCTAACAGGAAGTTCAAACTCCCCTTATGAGTGACAGCAGGCGGCATCATGTGACCTGATTTGCACCTGTCAGATCCTTTCCCTCTCAACACCAGGTCTGATGCCAGAACGGCTGATTAGAGATGCACCAGTTGTGAAAATCTGGGCTGATACTGATGTTTAAAATGACAATTACTGCCAGGTTAGGAAACATTTTAGCATGCTCTTCCCACCACCATCAAACCTCCAAAGGATCCTCCTTGGGTGTCTTGAACTCCATGTAGGCTGCCACCTCATCCTCGGGCTGCAGAGTTTCATGGCTGGAGTCCTCCATGTCAGTGACCAATGTGACCACGGGGTCAAAGGTTACACTTGTGTCATTGATTTTCAAAATAAAAGGAACTGTGGCTTGATGACAGTGATTTAGATGTCAGAATATTATTGAAAAATAGAAAATATATTTTAGTTTTCACTCGCTGCCCGCCTGCGTGGAGTTAATTTTTACCCGTTACACATCAGGTACATGACTCAGTGTAGGACTCTGCATTATGCCGGGGTCACACTACTCGATATCAGCCTGATGCAGCGTCGTACGGTGTCGGCTCAGATTGTGAATGAGTGTTGTACGTGATAATCCATCATCTCATGTAGTGTGTCACAGTAGACGACAACCAATGCCACAGAAAGTCTAGCATGATTTTCTTATTGTGTCACATCCCAGCTCAAGGGAAGGACAAAGAGGACAGGCCAACATGATTTTTATCTTAACATTTATTTAACAAAATATAAGTTTAACCAATGACAGTGTAAAGTATGTTAATCAGTAACATCAGCTGTAAGTTCCGTTTAAGATGGTGGTTATGTTAAGAAGAAAGTAGCAGTAGTTTATGCAGTTGAAAGAGTTTGCTGAATTTGACTCGGACTTGGTGAGGGATAAAAATAATGAGGCACAACTTGTGAAAGACAGGTGATATTAAAGTAAGCTACAAAGAAATAAATGAAAATATATGATCCATCATTATCTCCAGATCCCCTGTGAGTCGGGGGAAACTCTCGTGAACCCTCTGTAACGTGAGCGTGACCTGAATGAGCTCAGTATCTGTTTTTCAGACATTATTGTCACTTGGCTGGCGTCCAGCAGACCAGGCTGCTTTAGAAAAAGAAGAAGCAGCTGATGAAAATAAAACCAGGCAAATATTGTGTTTCCAGGAGTTTTATTGTCCCAGTGCAGCCGAGGATCTGCTGCTCCAGTTGTTCCAGTTGTTGTTAATGTGTGGACTGGGAGCAAACTGGGAAGCGAATGAGTGAACTGTGCCTCTCAAAGCCCAGAGGGTCGGACTGTAAAGAGCCATATGCTGTTTGTGAGACACACTCTGACAAACACTAACACGTTCAACACTTAATTCATCCAGGCTGTTTACATCTCAGCTTCTTTACATCGCCTCTCTATTTTTCTGTAATTTCAGTGTCAGACCACATGTTCCCGTCTCTTCTTCTACGTCCTGCTGCTGAAAAACAAAATGGATTCTGTTTCTTTATTGTCACAGAGAGAGAAAACATGTTTTTGAGTCTGTTTTTGTCACATTTATGTCCAAAATCTAGACTTCTTCTTCCTCCTTCCTTTCCTCTCTGTTTCCTTTTTCTCTGTCCTTCTCTATTTTTTTCCTGCTCTCTCCCTTTTCTCCATCCTCTCATGGCTCATTCCTCTTTTCCTCTTTTCTTGTCTTTGTTCAGTCCTCTTCTTCTTTTCTACCATACTCCTCTTTTTCCCTCTGGTCTTCCTTTTACCGTATCCCTCTTTTCCTCTTCTCCTATTGACCTAGTTCCTCTTTAATTTCACCCCATTTTCCTCTCCATATGTCCCTCTCCAGACTTGTTTTAAAGTTTGTAAAAACACTCACTACTAATATTAATATTTTGTTTAACATGGTTTTCCCACATGAAAAAACTCTGAGAAGGTGCAGGAAGCATATCTAGTCTTTCTTCCTCACTTCTGTAGGTGAAGTTTTGCCGCCACTTTCAGCTTTCTCCACTGCTGTTTGTGCAATGGGTGACAGAGCAGCAGTTTGCATTCAAGAGGGCTAATGTTAGCATCAGAGGAAACATACGAGGGATTCAGCTGTACATGTCTGAGCCTCAGTCAGACCCAGACTTGGATGAGAAGTCAGTTGTGCACCAAAAGTTAGGACTAGAAGACGTATCAGAAGTGTTGTTAGCATTTTTTACTTGTTTATGTTGTTTGTTAGTGTTAGCTTGTAGTTACCTCGTGTTAGCTTGTACTTATCTTGTGTTAGCTTGTAGGCTATCTGGCCAACCTGGTCTCACTCCAAAGTCATCGAATAGCAGCACTTGGTCAGTGACCTCTGGCATCAGACACTGAATAAAAAAGTCACTCTTTCACATTGGCATGAAACAGGGCAACAACGAAAGTTAAGGGTGCAAAAGTCCAGGTGGCCAGAAGGGGTGGTAGATGGGTTCAACAACTACCAACTTTCACCTAGCAGGCTGGTGTTTGCCTCCTGTAAGATTCTAAAGCCAAACCCCGATCTTTTTTTCTAAACGTAACCATGTGTTTTTGTTGTTGAAGGAAAAAAAAAAACATCAACCGGCGGTGTTGTACTGAAGTAGTGCTTTTATTTTGAAAGAGACTGTGTGCAAACTGTACATTTCCTGTTAAAACAGAAGTGTATTTTGAAAACACACAATGCATGGAACAGGCTGAAGTTGACACGGCGTCCCAGAACGTCAACAACCAACACACCCAGGGTACCTTGGACGCCATATGTGGATGTGGACAGTCCATGACCAAACGTCGTTATGTGACGAGGTCGGAGTGAGGATGTCTTGAACTGGCAGTGGCTGACACAACGTTAGTGGTTATGAGACATAAAACAATATCTGCCATTATGGGGTTTTGGTGGATAGTGGAAGGAGACCTCAGGGACTGGTTTGCATCCAAAACCTTCACACACTATCGTGTTTACTGTCAAAACTTTCACTATGCCAATGCTTACTCTGCTCTCTGTGCTGAGTCCACTCTGTGCTGGTGGTTTCAGGTTTCTTTGCCGGTGTTGTGTTGAGGTCTAATCCCTCATCATTATGTGTCTTCCTGTGTTAGACAGTGATTGAGTTTCATATTAGTGATGTAGCTGATGTAGCTGCCCCACATACAATTGAATCTCATATTTTAGGAAAGTGCACAGACATCGCCCCCTTCAGTACAGGGATGTAGTGACAGATCAGTAATCTAGTGACAGACTTTGCACAGGTATAAGTCAGTATAGTCAAAGTCAGACATTTCAGTGGTGGAGATAAATTTGAAAAGAAAGGAGGAGGGTGGAGGAGTGTGAGAAAGGATCTGTGGCAGGAAGAGACAAAGGTTTGAAACAAACAGACCTATATTACCAATAATTCCCTGCAATTAAAGTCAGCACCACACCTGCCTATGTTTTTCTCTCCCATCTTCTTTTCTCATTTTCTCTCCTTCTATAATTTCTTTTTGTTCTTCCATTTCACAATAACGGTCCTTTTGTCCCTCTATCATTCTTTTTCTTTTTGTCTTATTCCAGTTTTTCCTCTCACTCCCCCCGTGTCTGTCTTTGTTTCTCATGGTATGACTCAATTTTTTACACATTACTCTTCCTCAACTGTCGCACTCTGTGACCAAAAAAGTGTGGACATCCATGTCAGGTAGTGCACTTTAGTCCTCTGCCTGTGTTTTAGTTGTTTAGGCCTGTTTTGTTTTAATGAAGGGAAATCTTAATGCTGCAGTGTACAATAACTCACTTCAAGCTTTGTGTCAACAGTTGGTGTTTGGTGTGCTCCTGTTTGGAGAAAGAAAAAAAACCCTTTTCCATTGTTGTAGGGTAACAACCACTAACTTGGGTCTTCACATTACTGTGAAGTGTGTTGACTCTAGATTCTTCCCTACCATATTATTATTGATTTTGTTTCATGTTATGTGAGCATAGAATCCAGAACACAACTGGCACTGGTTGGTTTTCAAAAAGAATTCCTACGTTTTGGGGTCTCAAACAGTCGTCGGCTTGGCAGGTGTCTCACTCAGGAGTCATGCCAATCATTATATCCTCCACCTTGCCACGGCAATGTCAAGTCACATACTACATCACTTTAGAAACATTGATGTGATACATATTAAGCGTAAAAATGTAATGCATGTGTTGTTCACAGAAACATACAAAGTCAAACACATTCTCAGTGGGTGTTGGCCTCCACCAGTGCTGTCTCATGTCTCTGATTCTGTTTGTGATTTTCATGGACAAGATATCAAGGTGCAGCCGGGGAGAGGAAAGGGTCCCATTTGGTGACCTCAGAATTGCATCTCTGCTTTTTGCAGATGATGTGGTTCTGTTGGCTTCATCACAGCGTGACCTCCAGCATGCACTGGGGCGGTTTGCAGCCAAGTGTGAAACGATCGGGATGAGGGTCAGCACCTCCAAATCTTAGGTCCTGATTCTCTACTGTAAAATGGTGGATTGCCCCCGTCAGGTTGGGTGTGAGTTATAGCCCCAAGTGAGGGAGTTCAAGTATCTCAGGGTCCTGCTCACAAGTGAGGGTAGAATGGAGCATGAGATGAGTTTGGCGCAGGGTCTGCAGTGTTGCAGGTGCTATGCCGAACCATCATGGTGAAGAGAGAGCTGAGCCTCAATTCACTGGTCCATCTACGTCCCAACCCTCACCTATGATCATGAGCTCTGGGTAGTGACTGAAGAAGAATGAGATCACAGATACATCCAATCACAATCTGCAGCACTGCCAGCAAGACTATATATCTCCAGAAACTTGTCTTCAAAGTGGAGACATAAACAAAACCAGTGATTTACTTTACGTTATGTTTCATCAAATGTGTGCAGTTGAAAGGAGCTGAAATAATCATCTCCAGTTTGGTGTGGATGATCTTGACTGGTCTGCACAGAGTCCTGATCTCAGCTCCACCCAACACCTGTGAAATAAACTGAAGCACCGACTGTGAGCCAGACCTGATCACCAGAATCATGTCTGAGTGTCCACATACTTTGGTCCACATGTGTGTATCCTTTTAGAATTCATATCTTTCTGTCTTTCTCTCTATTTTATCATTTATGTTACTTTTTCTCCTTCTCTTTGTTTACCAATGTTTCTCCTCTCTCTCCCTCCATTGATCTTCTCTTTTTTCTCTCAATTCCCTTTTAATCAATTCATCCTCCCTCTCTCCCGTTCTCTTTGTTTCTTGATTTCTTTATTTGTCGTTTTCCTATATATCACAACTCCCCTTATTTTCTGTCCCTTTTACAATTCATTTGTTCTCCCTCTCTCTTTCTCTCTCTCTGTCTCAAACACACACACACAGACACACACACACACACACACACACACGCACACACACACACACGCATGCACACAGTCTGTTTTTCCATTTGTCATTAAGAGGCAGAGAGCTAGACAGTAACATTTAAACCGCTCGTTCTGAATGGTTAAAAGATGGCCTCATCTGTTGTGTGTGTGTGTGTGTGTGTGTGTGTGTATACGTGTACGTGTTTGTGTGTGTGTGTGAGCGTGTGAGGCCGATCGATGCAGTAATCTGCAGGAGGTGGGAAGCAGAGGGAGCGAACCATTCAGCAGCGCTCACTAATCAATTGCAATTCTTTCTTTTACTGTCTGAACGCCCAGATTTAGACGTTTGTGCGCGCGCGTGCGTGTGTGTGTGTGTGTGTGTGTGTGTGTGTGTGTGTGTGTGTGTGGCGTGTGTGTTGTTAATTCTTTCTCTTACTGTCTGAGGTCTAACATTTAGATCTGTATGTGCCTCTAAGTGTGTGTGTGTGTGAGTGTGTGTGTGTCTTTCTTTCTACTCCTACTACTTATAGATTCCTTTAAGTGTGTGTATGCAGGTCTGTCTGTGTGTGTTCCTGCATGTTTTTCCTGATGGTGGCGCTACAGGAAAGGTCATAGGGTCATTCAAATATAAAATGGTTTATCTTCTGGGGAGCAGAAGTGTGATCTGGAAATTTCACCACAATCTGAAGCTAGCTGTTGGTGAGATGTGTTTTCAGATGCTGTTTTTCTTCTTAGAGTTAGCTGCTAGCTGCTAACAGCTACTTCTAAAATCTCCTTTGGTGGGTTGCACACATTACATGCCGTCAAAACGTTACACTGCTGCCCATGATCCCGCCTTGCCTGTTATACAGAGGCCATTTCAGCACTGTTACTACCTCCGTTAAAAGCTCAGAGGGAAGGCGGAATAAAGGCACAATATTCCAGCCCATTCTCATTCCAAAGTCTTTAAATACTGCTGCTTTGTCAGCGATTTCAGCGTCAGCGACACAGACGCCAGAAACGATATTTTGCAGCAGTATGATATGCCACTCAATGGCATCAGTTTGAAACACTGCTGGTTACAATACAAGGAGCCATAAAGGGCAGGTGTGAGGAGTTCGATGGGTCCGACAAACCCTGAACTTCTTCTGGGAGCCCAGTGTTTACTTCCTGTATAAATGTAGAACCAAACTGTGATGTTTTTTTCTGAACATAACCATGTGCTTTTGTTGACGTCCTGTTCAGGAACATAAAGAGCAGACGCTGAAGGATACCTAGCACGTAATGTGTAGATGTTAAAGTCCACTATCAAAGCAGGGATATGTGATGACTTGGGATGAGAACATGTTGAATATTCCCACCTTGAACAGGCAGTATGAGAGGGACTATAGAAGTAGAACACATGCACGTAGTTTAAAAAAGCTCTGGGATGAAGTGCTCCCCAGCGCCCTGCTGCCGCTTTTCTGCTGAAGAAAACGCCATGTGGACACACACCTTAAGTCTGCCTTTTTTTGTCTTTTGTGACAGTAACTAAATATCTGTAGGTTTTGACTGCTGATGGACAAAAACAAGCAGTTTGACGACCTCATGACTTTGTGACAATTTTCTGTTTTGTTGACCTTTTAACAATCAAAGGACTGACCAATCAATGACCCAAATACTTCAAATATAGAAATCATCCATGAATGCATTAATTATCCTTTTAAAAACCCAATTAAATCCCTTTAATTACGTCATTGTTAATGGTTAGATTCATAATATTTTCAGGTAAAAACTTGGCGTTGTTTTGTTGAGAGGTAGAACAGTCTGCGGCTCTCAGACAGTTATATTCTGGTTAATAGAACAAAACATTTCATTATGACAGAGGTCTGAGAGACAGGAAGCACACACACACACACACACACACTGACACAAACACTAACCCTCCACCTCACTGACACACACACACACACGCACACAAAACACATCAATACAAACCGTCCACACACACAGAATAAAATAAATAAATGTACAATCAAAATTGCAATTACCTGCAGAATTTGTGAAGGGTAAACAAATCTGTGCCTCGCCCCCTCCACACACACACACACACTCACACACAGACACAGGGAGCGGCGTTAGCGTTCTAGTTAGCATGCTGAAATGAATACAGTTAGATCCAAAGCAATTTCCTTTTATTTATCTTAGCAGCCGCGCATAAATAAAGGCAAGGGCATCCAGGCAATTAGCATAATTACTATGAGGCGGTCAGACCCTCTGTGATTTCATAAAGACACACACACACACACACACACACACACACACAGGCCGCCGCCGCCACGGGGTGTGTGTTTGTATATGTGTGTGTGTGTTTGGGAGAGACGGAGGAGAAGAGATAGAGACAGTGACTGTGTGTGTGTGTGTGTGTGAGCATGTGTATGAGCATGTGTGTGTTGGTGCATGACTTCTGCTGTGTCCATTTGTTCCACTTTGTGTATGTGCGTGTCTGTTTGCATTGTTTCCTCATTTTCTCTGTGTGCGTGTGTGTGTGTGTGTGTGTGTGTGTGTGTATGTGTGTGTGTGTGTGTGTGTGTGTGTCTGAGTGCCGTCATTGGTCTGTCTGCTTCACACACCCACACACACACACACACACATGCATATGGTGATACATGCAAACATTTGAGCACATGGTCACACGTTACTGCACACACACACACACACACACACACACACACACACACACACACACACACACACACACACACAGACCAATCTAAAGTCCCAGTGTGTCTGTATGTGTTATTAATATGCAAATACAAGTGAAAAAACAACAAAGGGCATGAAAAACAATATCCCACCTAACAGGCTGAGGTCAGCTGATACTGGATCTACTGGTTTCATTGCTTCTACTGGTTCTACTGTTTATTCTTGTTTCAGTATGGTGTGGTTTCAGTGACAACTTGACAGTTTTGGGCCTGGGAATATTTCCCTGTGCGTACGATAAGGTGGGGTTTTGTTTTCACATTCAAATATGGCAGAGTTTTAATGGTATGAGACTGGTTGGGTTGGTTTGGTTGGTTTTTGGATCAGGCTGCGGTTGGGATCAAATCGGTCTCTGATGAAGCTCAGATTTGGCTCAAGTCCATCAAGGTGACTTGGATTTAGAGCGTTGATTGAGGCCAGAAAATCAGGCCCAAGCCTGCACTGTTTCTGTCCGAGCCCGACCCACCGCAGCAGTTTTAGGCCTGAGCCTGTTTAAAATACACAATTTCTACTGTAAGAGAATTATGTGGTTTTTTTTTATATTCAAAAATTTAGTGCAAGCTCAAGGCTGATGTGTTTCCTAGCTCTACTTCTCTTTCTTCTCTTCCATATTTCAGTATTTCAAAAGTCCGTCATCTTGTGCACGACAAGTTTGGTGGTGCGTCTAGTGTGCATGGCGGTGGCAATGTGGTAAGCAGATGATGATCACCCCTTTTTGCTGAATGCTACTGCGGCTCAGAGGTAGAGCAAGTCGTCCACTCATCGGAATATTGGTGGTTCAATCCCTGTCTCCTCCAGTCCGCATGTTGACTATCGCTGGGCAAGATACTGAACCCCAAATTGCTCCTGATGGCTGTTCCATCGGTGTGTGAGTGTGTGAATGGTAACTGAGTAGCAGGTGGCACCTTGTACGGTAGCCTCGGCGACCAGTGTGTGGATGTGTGTAAATAGGTGAATGTGACATGTAGTGTAAAAGCGTTTTGAGTGGTTGAAAGACTAGAAAGGGGAAGTCCTTTACTATTTACAATCTATTTATACACATCTCTACCACTGCTGGGGAGGTCGCCTGTCTTTATTTCTGTCATAAGTTAAGGTGATGTAACATAACAACATGATGACACATAAGACGGAAGCCTTGGCTTTCTTTGGCAAAAAGAATGAATGTTCGAGCTGTTATGGTTTTTACTTTAGATTGATATATACAGTATTATGCGAACAACCTTCTCCTGGGGCCAGCTCAGGACGCTGCTTTTTAAAGGGTTAAATTTAAAATGACGTTTCTAACTGAAACTGTGTGATACAAAATACCAGCCTGTAGCCTTATTTCAAACTCTTCAAATTCTGCTGCTGGGTCAGTGATTTTTTCACTGATGGTGAAAACCGCCTTTCACAGTGGTTATGATACGTCGCAGCATAAAAACCAACTGCCAGTGCTGTTTAACCAATGGGACGAGAGCAGTGAAAGTGAAGAGCTGCCTGAACTTGAGTAAGGTTACAATCAATGTTAGGCTGCTGCAGCTGACAAACCACACAAAACACTTCATCGAGCTGTCTGACTACAACAACGTTATGTTAACGTAATTATGTCACCGCTTACAAAGCTTATGTCAGCCCACGTGTCATGTTCAGAAGCTACCTTATGTCCAGCCTGTTCTCACTGCGAAGTTGTCAAATACTGCAGCTTTGCCAGTGATTTCGGTGTCAGAAACTGCTGCCGAAAGCCACCTTTGGCAGCAATGTGATAGGCCGCCAGGCAGCATTAGTTAGTAATACGGCCAGACAAAACCTTTCATGGTGTTATGATACGGCGCTGGTAGGCCGGACAACACCTGTCACGGCAGTCCGTTTGAAAAGCTGCTGGTAACAGCGTAATGTTAGGAGCTGGAAAGTCCCTTTAGGGCTGGCAGGAAGGGCAGTGGATGGGTCCAGCAAACCCTGGACTTTCACATGGGAGCTCAGTGCGGTGGTTGCGTCCTGTACAAATGTTAAGCCAAACCATGACCTTTTTTTTTCTAAACTTAACCACACCTTTGTTGCACAAGAAAATAAATGTAAAAATAAGGTGTTCTACCTTTTGAAAAAGACAATATGCATCGAACGAGCAAAAACTGTCCATTTCCTGTGAAAACAGAAGTGTATTTTGAAAATACATTACGCATTTAACAGCATCTTGGAATGTCAACAACAAATGCAGGAGGATATGTAGCACGTAACGTGGATACTAAGGGATGTGAACACGCTGTAAATACACACATAATTTGATAAATCTACAGTAATCCCAACCTCACTGTGCTGTAAACATCTTCACAGTTTGAACCTGCTTGGTGGGAGAGGCAGCTGTAGGTGTATCAGTGTTGTTTGGGTGTTTTCTGTTCTCACTGCTGCAGAAAATGTCAGTTATTGAGGCTTGAATATTGTTCTCTGAGTGTTACACCGACCTTTGTGCATCTTACAACCTTTCGCTGACCTTTCGAGACCCCGCCGACCTCGTACATAATTCCTGGTGTAAACCGAAAGAGGCAGAAAAGACAAACATGCGGCAGAAAACAATGTCGAGCGTGAGCTGTGGTTGGAGCTGCTGCTCTAATAATCTGAGGCCTGTTTAACCTCCGGGAGGCAACCTGGGATTTAACGAAGCAGTCAGCAAGGTTATGTTTGTTTACAGCACATCTATGACTGTGTGTGTGTGTGTGTGTGTGAGAGAGAGAGTGTTTACATCAGCGTCATATCAGCATAATTTACACACACACACACACACACACACACACACACACACACACACACACACACACACACACACACTTCCACCTTTCAACTCGCTTTCCAATTCTAATTAATCCGTTTTTAATCCCTCTGAAACGGGCAGATTTGCTTTCCTTCACCTGGAGCTGCTTGTTGCTAAACCTGGACCTCAATCAGACGAGATGATAAAACTGTAAAAAGAAAAACACTGGTTGTGATTATCTCCACATCTCAGCCACATCTCCGCTGTTGTGCTGTGTTACTTTTAAAGGGGCAACAAGTAATCCATGACCTGCAGAGGCTTAGTGGTTGTGTCACAATATTCCAAGACACCTCACCAGCCTCCATCGTGGAAGATACAAAACAATATACAGGAAAATAGAAGGTTTTAAAGACAGGTTAACATCATGGAGATCAGCACACGAATCCTCTCAGCCCGTTCCACCATGTGGTGACACAGCATGTCTCCCAAAAAGATGCTCTAGACAGAGGTGAGCATTTTAGCTTTGTTACCCAACTGTCAGTTGTTCATACGTCTTTCAATAGCAAAGATTTGCACACACATAATTACGAGCAGACTGCTGTGCGTTAAAGGGTCACATCCTAGCTAATGTAGCAAAGCCGTAGCGTGGCTAATCTCATTGTTTTCTACAAGTTTCTAGCAAACCACTCTTTGATGTGTAAAGATACAGTGGAGACATGGCGTCCTGAGCAGAGAATGAAGCCACGTGTTGTAATCTGAGCTTCTCTTACCCCTTTTCCACTATATTAGCTCTGGTTCTTCAACTGGTTCTGTTCAGGACTCTTGGAACTTCGGTTCTATTTAGGGAACCAGCCTGCGTTTCCACCAGTCTTGAGCCGAACCATTGTTATCAAGGTTGTGTCATGAACAGAAGGCGTTGCACAATGCACAATGGAAATATACAGAAGTAGCAAAATGGCGGCTCACATTGTTTACCTGTGAACTTTTGTTCAGTTCCAGTTCCATGTTGGTGATAAAGGGGATCAGTGGTTTGTTGTGTTAAGCTGGTCCAGCTACATGGCCATTGCACGTGTGTGTCCCACTGGTGAGCTCGTGTGTTGTTTTGCACTGCGCTCATACAGCAGTTACTGCTGACATTGGAATGATGTTTCCTCTGGTTCCCCCCGGGTTCACACTGCTAGCTCTGTCACCATCTGCTGTTGTTTAGCGCTGTTTGTGGAGTTATCACTTTTAGCTGCTAGCTGCCGGCTCAGCCACCTCCATGTTGAAAACGTGTGCAGACAACTTATATACTCTGAATTTTACATAGAGCCCATTTAAGGAAGTCAAAGAAGGGCTCAACTTTCTTTGCACACTCCATCCTCTTTGCTTTAAACACTGTTTTTATGCCTCCACACCAGCGATAGCCGTGGCCGAAGGCATTATGTTTTCAGGTTATCTATCCGTCTGTCCTTCCGTACATCTGTTCATACTTCTGTCTTTGTGCGTCCGTCTTCTCCATTCTCGTGATCGGGATATCCCAAGAACACTTTGAGGGAATTTCACAAATTTGGTGCAAACATTCACAATGACTCAACGATGGACTAATTAAAGGTTGGTAATTCAAGGTCAAGGTCACTGTGACCTCACAAAACATGGTTTCGGCCATAATTCAAGAATTAATTTACTAGTTTAGACAAAATTTCATGCAGATGTCCAGAAAGATAAAACAATGATGTGATGACATTTTATATCCCAAAGGTCAACTTTACTGTGACATCATAATGTTTGTGTTTTTTTGCCTTTACCGTCACAACTCAGGAACAGTAAGGGTGACACTAATCTTGGGTGTCAGCCTTGAAACTGTGCTGATTAGATCCTCTGTGTGTGAAGCATCCATGTTTTCACTGACATGGATGTAAACTGTAAGTGTAACTTGACTGGTGCAACCATGAAGCAGTAGTTCTTGTTTGGCTGTCAATTTTATACTTATGATTCTTAACTTGCAGTACTTGTTTTGTTTTTTTTTCCTACTTTGCTTTAATTCTAGTACACATCTGACAAAATGTCCCTACTGTAAACCTGCTCTCTATGACTGTCGCTCTCTATCACATTAAATGAAGGAACATAAACACAGCCACTGCCTCCCAGTAGTCTACTATTCAGATATAAATACAAAGTAATAGCAGTCACCTGGATGTTACTCCAATCCCATAAGTATGTGCAAACACCACCATGGTGCTTGTGACAAAATAAAGAAAATAATATAAACATAGCTACTGTGCAGGGACACCTGTTAACCCTTTCAGACACAATCAAACATGTTTACCACTGCAGTGGAAGATGGACTGGACATTTCAAGTTTCCTATTTAAATTATTTAGTTTAAGTAACTTTTTTTTATCCACTGGATTTTTATCAGAAATCCCCATAATATCATAGAACATCCCATGCTAAGCTAGTTAGCATCAATATCAGCTTTAAATGGTTTTAAATGTCATCTGAGGATAATTGACTTGTTGGAGGACAAAGACATTTCATGTGAAGGGCGACAACATGGAGAGCAGCAATCTGGACCGGAACTTAACAACACACACAGATACAAGGCTGTGTGCACGAAACCAACACAAACACCCAGCTGACACACACACACACACACACACACACAGACGGTATGAGTCAGGGTGTGTGTTAATGAGGAACCCAGCATGGATGGACATTGATGAGGCTCATTGACGATTAACATCTCATTAGCATCTCATCAGCTGGGAGGGCAGACTAAACGGACACAGGCAGAGGAGCAGCATACACACACACACACACACACACACACACACACACACACACACACACACACACAGATACATCAGTGACGGCATTAGAGGTTAAAGGTCAAAACCAAACATAACTTTCTATTTGATTATTAGAGACATGATCAAAAATAACTCTTTCTCTTATCAGTAGAGGAAAATGGTGGACATTTGAACAACTGAAGTACCTGTGGAAAACAAAATGCAGTGTTTCCTGTGTTGTTGGAAGCTACTGAGCTCCGAGGAAAACATTAGGTGATCCTGTTGTTTTTGTGACAGCAGCACCAACAATAATACCACTTGGAAACGCTAAAGGTTCATTTATACTCTCTTTACATACCAAAATAGATACATCTGTTTTTAATGCTGTAAACATCACTGTGAGAAGAGAAGAGTCAAAACTTTCAGACAAAAACAAATAAGGCCATTTTGGAGGAGTTTGTGATGTTGTACCTTTAAAAAGAAGTAGAGTTGTAGACGGTGGGTGTAGGTTGTCTGTGCAGCAATTTATATTCATCCAGACATGTGGATGGAGAATCCTTTTCACTGTATTATCAATTTATTCTGCTCCGCCATTATTTTAATTTCTGTTGTCGTCTCCTATGGTTGTATCTTGCTTGAACTACGCTACACTGCCTCCATGATCTCTGGTGGTACTGATCCATTTCATCCATATCCAAAAGCTTTCAGAAAATGTGCAAAAACATGGACAAAATGAACGCAGAGTACGGACAAAAGGTTCCGTCTGTATCCTTCTCTCCGCCCTTAGAAGTTGTTTGTTTCCACTTGTACACATGTTCATGCTTTCAGTGTTGATTGGAGTACAATGTTCTGGTTTGATGGTGGGAGGGGCAGACAGCATGTCACCTGTTCTGTCCTGTGGGCCGCCTCGTTGAGCGCAGTGGCACTGAGAACAATATTATGTATATAGTTATATATTCATGGCATGTTAGGATCTATTAAATTGGCCTTTCTTTTCCTTTTCAGTTGCCATTTTATGTCTCTCCCTATTTCCTGTCTCACTGTCTCTCACACATGCATGCAAACAATTAATATTAATAACAGAGACACAGTCATACATATATATATTCAGAGTTGATGAACACACACACACACACACACACACACACACACACACACACACACACACACACACACGCACACACGCACACACAGACCTGGTGTATCAGCAGCAACAGTAGGGAACCACATGTAATTAACCTGGCTGACCTCAGGAGTATTAATGCCTTTGTATGTGAGTGTGTGTGTTTGAATGTATTGTGCTCAAGGAGTCGAGTGTTCTGCCATGATCTTCACATAACGACAGCATTAGACACACTCAGATCTGTGTGTGTGCATGTGTGTGTGTCTGTCATTCTTGTATGTGTGTGTGTGTGTGTGATTCGCTGCTGAAGTCGAGTGTTCCGCCGTGATCTTCACATAAATACACCATTAGACACACCTAGATGTATGTGTGTGTGTGTGTGTGTGTGTGTGTGTGTGTGTGTGTGTGTGTGTGTGTGTCAGTGTGTGTGTGTGAACAGACTTACCTTTCCATATATCTGATGTATAAGACACAGACCTCCTGTGCAGCACTGCAGTACTGTTGAAGGATACATTACTTCCTGCTACCCTTGATTACTTTAGCGTTTCCACCGCAAACAGTCCCCTTAAATGTGGGCGGGGTTGTTGCCACAGAACGAGGCTGCACGCCCACATTTTCAGAACAAAATACAACAGGCTGCAGTGAGAGTCTCTCTCCATGGGATATTTCAAAATAGCAGCTTTGTGCATTTAGTCCTTCTCAGGCAAGCTCAGGGGTTTAGTGTTGTTGTTCCCACAGGAACAACGCTCCATAACACTTTTTTTTTCTCCAAGTGAGGATTAGAATATATGCAGTTAACGAAATTAACACTTGAAGATCCACTCATTACTAAAAGTGTCTGTCATATAAAAACTAAAGTGATGGTCAAAGTTGTCACAGTGAAATTTAAGGTGTGCTGATGGATTCACGTCATCAACTCATGCATTGAGTAACATTACAAGTTAACGTTCCACCTTAAAAGTTGCCGGCAGTCGGCTCAGTGAATGAAGTGATTTTTTCTCTGACTCCAGCTGCTGTGAGAGGCAGCAAAACATCCTTTCATTTTATAGTTCCAGTTTACTAATCAAACTCTCCACAGTATGAACAGTGGTTACATAAAACCTCTGAGATGGAGTAGAATTAAAAAGAAACTGAAAATACTCATGAGAGGGTCAAGAACCTCAAAACTGTACTTAAGTACCGCACTTTAGTAAATATACTTTATCACATTCCACCACTGTGTAGTTGTCGGTAATATATATAGTACTGCGTGTGTCATTTGGTCTCTCCAGAGTTCACTGAGAAAATTTGCTCATGAAGGTCAGGTAAAGGTCACTGTGGTGACCTTGGACATGTGAGTTTAGCTGTTGTCCAGCAGGAAACTGTCTTTACTGTTAAATACATGAAGTGAGTTTAACTCTCATCTCTGTCCGCTGTGTTTCTGTCTGTCCTCAGTCTCTGGACGGGTTTGTATTTGCACTAAACAAGGAGGGACGATTCCTCTACATCTCTGAGACCGTCTCCATCTACCTGGGACTGTCGCAGGTAAGTCAAACACCTGTCTGTCTATCTGTCTGTCTGTCTGTCTGATGTCACTATGTTTGTCTGCACAGAAACACAAATGAAGCTTCTCACAGTTCAGACACAATATTTTGGCTTCTTACTTGGTTCTTGCAGATTCTCTGGTCTGTCTGTCTTCCTCTCCGTCTCTCTCTGTTTGTCTCTTCCTCTGATTGTCTGTCTCTCTCTCCGTCTGTCTCCTCTGTCTCTCTCTCCAGCCCTCATTACCAAAGACAATTCCCAACAAATTAAGGCTCATTTCAAATCTCATCAGCTCGTCGGACGGTTGTTGATTTGTGCAGCGAGCGACGACGCATATTTTATTGCTGTGTGTGTGTGTGTGTGTGTGTGTGTGTGTGTGTGTGTGTGTGTGTGTGTGTGTGTGTGTGTGTGTGTGTGTGTGTGCCGGGGACACTTCATTGTACTTTGTCAGCTTGGTAACGAGTTCTGCGTCTCAATTGGTTCACTCTCCACCAGTTCCTGTTAATAGAGACAGGCGTCCATCCTGAAGGTCGACACATCGACCTTGGAGGCGCTAATAAGTCGGTATTGACAAGCTCTGTGTGTGTGTGTGTGTATGTGTGTGTGTGTGTGTGTGTGTGTATTGCTGAATTAAAAAGGATTTAAATCGTCACATCTCCCTGTTTACCTCATAGCTTGTGTCAGCCTGTGTGCAAACTGCTAATATATGTTAATGAACAGAGGAATGAAACATGAAACATTGACTTATATCCTGTGGCTGAGATGAGGTCGACTTTTTCAGATTTTTTAGTGTCCTCATGAAGAGCAGAGTGTCTACATGTTGTCAATATTGACAGCTGCAATTTTGTATTGTTTCTGGACATAAGAAACTTAGCTGTCAGCTCTCAAACACAACTGGTCTTACACACAAAGTTGTCATCATTAAAGGCTCACATGCTATTCAAAGCTTCCTTTGTGAATCTGCTGTGTCAGTGTCAGACACCATCTCCTCTGCAGACTTGTTCATGTGCTGTCTGCAACCATGGATGCATACTTTAAGCCTTCATCTTTGCAGGCCTTGAAGAGCAACTGAGGGGCTTGGCATATTACAGGACATCCCTCGGCAGACTAGGCCTATGTCAGCCTGACTAGGGGCTGGTCCACAGGAAACCTGAGCCAGCCCTAACTATAAGCTTTATCAAAAAGGAAAGTCCTAAGTCTAGTCTTAAAAGTGGATACGGTGTCTGCCTCCTGGACCGAAACAGGAAGGTGATTCCGCAGAGGAGGAGCCTGATAGCTGAAGGCTCTGGCTCCTGTTCTACTTTTGGAGACTTTAGGGACCACGAGTAACCATGCATTTTCAGAGCGCAGTGTTCTGGTGGGATCATAGGGCACTATGAGCTCTCTGAGATATGATGGAGCCTGATCATTTAGAGCTTTGTAAGTTAGGAGAAGGATTTTAAATTCAATTCTGGATTTGACAGGGAGCCAGTGCAGAGAAGCTAGAACAGTTCCTGTCAGTAAACATGCCGCTGTGTTCTGGATCAGCTGGAGAGTTTTAAAGACCTATTAGAGCTACCTGATAATAGGGAATTGCAGTAATCCAGACTAGAGGTCACAAATATATGGACCAATTTTTATGCATCTTTTTGGGACAGGATAGGCCTAATTTTTTGCAATATTACGCAGATGAAAGAACGCAGTCTGTGAGGTTTGTTTATATGAGAGTTACAGGACAAATCTTGGTCAAATATTACTCTGAGTTTTCTTACGGTTGTGCTAGAAATCAGAACAATGGCACCTAGAGAAACTATTCAACACAAGGAAATTGCAGCTTGAAGTTTAGTTTACTGATCTGTTTCTTCTGGCTTGATCGATGGATAGAATTGTGTATTGTAATTTTGTGGGAATCACTGTGATGGATCACATCCCATCTCTGGCCCGTGTTTTAGGTTTAATGTTGGATTTGACCTGCTTAAAATCGAACTTTTTGTTTTGTAGAGGGAATGCTACGTGACCCAGTCACTGGGTGTATGTGGAGGTCACTGTTATTTAACATTATGATCATTTTAGTAACACGTGTAACTGACAGGACTCTGTATGATGTTCAGACTGTATATATCCACTGTATGATCTGTGAGCCGAGCTTAACATTGTTTTCTGGAGAGGAACTTCTATTTACCGATGTGCATTAGGTCTCTTTCCCTCTCTGTGTCTCTGTGTCTCTCCCTCCATTAGTTTAATGTGAACTCCTTGTCTCTGTGAATTAGATATAGGAAGCTCTCAGATATAGGAGCGAGGAAAAAAGGCCAATCAGTTTACCAAATTAAAGAGGAAGGCACATCACTCTCCCCCTCTCTCTCTGTCACAGTGTCTCTCTATCTCTCTCCAACACCCCTCCCCCTCCTCCTGGATTAATTCCCCCACCAAGATTGATTGATGATTTCTATCAAATAATTGATTAATTGTCAAATTGGGTCCCCTAAGCTTTTCCGCCAGCTCCGCTGAGCTGGTTATCTTGTTCTCTCGCTTTTATCAGCTGCTGAAGAAGTGGCACGCCGATTAAAAAAAAAAAAAGTGAAAGACAGAGAGAGAGGGAGAGATCGGGCTTGTCTTTGCCTTGTACGAGTCTCACCCTGTAATCCTACATGTGTACACAGAGTTCGTCAACCTCCATCCTCTTAATTGCTCTTCCTTCCTCCTCTTCTGCTTTAATCACTGCCCTTCCCTCTCCTCACTTCTCTTTTTTTTAAGGAAGGAAAATATATCGCTAATTATTTTTCAACTTTAATTAGATCGTTGCGTGCAGCAGGAAAAATGGCTGGGTGGCGGGGAGGTGAGGGGGGGCGAGGGGGGTGGATTTTTTTTTTTTTTTAAGCCTTTTGACAAATTGACGAGGTTATGAATTTCCTCGCTCGGTGGCCGGCGCTGAAACAATCTTCAGGCAGATTTATGTGTAAAGAGGATTTGCCGGTTTAACTCGTTTCTTTGCCGTCTCGTCGGGGAGACGGCGGACGTGGCCGGCCAATCAAACAGGCCGTTAATAGAGTCATTAACAAAGAGTGAAGCTGTAATTAAACACAGCCTCTGAGTAAAGCCCCCCCCCTCCAACTCCAACATGCACTCTTCTTTTTTTTCTTTTACTTTCTCTCTGTTTTTGGATTTTAATTCTTTGCAGTAAAAAGTTGACGATCTGCAGTTTGTTATGGCGCTCTGTCTCTGAGTTTTTAATCAGGTCTTTATCGGCAACTTTCTCCGTTAAAATACAAAAACGTCAAGAGCCTTCAGAACAATAAAAAGCCAACAGTTAAACTTCTCCTCTGGTGAGTTGTTGCCCAAACAATTGGCTTTACAACATGAACCAGTTTGTGTTGGAGCCACAATAATATTCTGCGTATTTGTTTTGATCCATGTAAATAGATGCAGTTTTGTTGCTTGTACACAAGGTGGTGCACTAGAGTTGGAAAGCACAGGTAATATAGGCAAGGTGCAGGTGGTGAGCAGCAGGTGTGTGAAGTGGGAAGCAAGGTTTTTTTTACCGTGTTTAGTGTCACAGCATGAAGAGCTTGTAGCATCTTGAAACTGACATTGATGAATGGAAACTTACCTTTGACGAACACTGAACTGTTGAATGGACACTGACCTGACTCTGAACCTGTGAAGTGGAAACTTACCTGAGATGAATTATGGACGTAGAGCACGGTCTCACTTGTGTCCCGTAAGATTGTAAGGCCAAACCCTGTTCTTTTTTCGTAAACCTAACCATGTGTGTTTGTTGTTGAAGGAGCTGATGTGGTGTTGTTCAGACGTAGTGCATTTATTTTGAAAGAGACTATTTGTATGTCCTGTGAAAACAGACGTACAGAGTACTTGACACGGTGTCCCAGAACATCAACAACCAATACACCCAGGATACCTCACATGTTGTATGTGGACGTGGAAAGTCCATAACCAAAATGTCAATATGTTACGAGCAGAGTGAGAATGTGTTGGGACGTGCAGTGTTTTACCTGTGTCAAGGTGAGCATTTGTCAAAATAAATGGGTCAATGCACTCGTAGAAACCTGACGAATCAGACATTGGTTTATTGTTGTTGCCCAGAACATGAGTCCGAACAAGGTTTTGAAAGAAAGTTTGCGACTGATGGTAAATATACTGAAGAAGGTTGTGAAGAAGAGCCGCAGTAACTCTGGTGCATCGTGGGATTTCATTGCTGTTTCTCACCATGACTTCACTGTAACTTCACGAGTGAGTTTGTTTACTTTGTCAACACCCTCCCGGAACGGTTTGTATGATATTCTACGAATCAGCGCCCCAGGAATGACGTCAAGGTATTTAGCATAAAGTTACATATTTATTAATTGGAGGTCAGCTTTAGGCATGTAAAGTTACTGTGGTTAGGGTTAGGAAAAGAAACGTGGTGATGACGTAGCTTAAAATGACTCAAAGTTCACACGATTCACAGGGAAAGTCCTGTGTTTTGTGACCCGGTCGCCACCCTAACCTGCCTCCTTACAAGACCGCTCAGGACCGCTTCCTTGTTTATTCCCGTCAGTACATTGGTCCCATGATTGCAGACTTCCAAAATACGTGGATTATACACAAATTACTTGCTCATGATTACATGAGAGTTGTATATTGGGGACATTGCTTTTCATAGAAAACCGTACAAACAGCTTATGAGAACAGCCTGACTTTGTTTGCATACGTGGTGCACTCAAGTGAAGATTATTTTGTTTGTTCAGCCCAAAATCAAAAATTACAAGGTGTAGTTTGAAAGTTTTATGACTGGTACACAAACAAACCCCTCAATGCAGAGATGATGATTCAAACCAGGCAGAGATGTGTCTCAGATTGGATGAGGGAAACATGGGGAAAATGTTCTATAACCATACACCAATAGTACCAGTCGTATTTCTCAGATAATTTGTCACATACAGGCTGCACGTTGTGGTTTATTTTGATGACATGCAATGCATCTCCTCAAAAGCTGTACTACTGTTCACCAGCCCACACCAAAGGAGATGAAAGGTATCTAAACGGGCCGTTCTGTTTTTCTGGTGGCCTGGATGTGTCGACGTATGACTGACATCCTAACGCTGCATGTTACTTCCTTTAACGTAACAGTTTTCCCTTTGTCACTGATTATTGGAAAAATTGGTTATCACATATTTTCCTATTTGATTTAGCAAATTATTTTTACTTCAGCAAAACAGGAACATTTAAACTATGGGCCTTTTTTTATTTCCAGGCTTTTGAAATCACCACGTCATAGGCAGCCATGTTGTATAGTCAGACTGCTTAGTAATGTACGTGAGTGTTGGTATGGATATCGTTGAATCTCAAAGTGTTTCGTCACACCTTGCACTGAGAAGGTCGACAAGGTTATACACTTCTTATTTTGATATCGTACGTCAGCTTTTTGTTTTGTTTGTGTTCATGTGCTCATTTAAAATGCACATGAAACAGGTGGATGAAAACATCCTTCCTGTCTCTCTCCTGTCGTTCTCTGTAGAGGCAGACAGCAGGAGAATCTGTCTCTCTGTAACACCCTGTTGATCCAACAACACAGCACTCTGTGTGTGTGTGTGTGTGTGTGTGTGTGTGTGTGTGTGTGTGTGTGTGTGTGTGTGTGTGTGTGTTCATGTACATATAAATGTTTTTGTGTGTGTGTCTGTTTATGAGACCAGGCAACGCTTGCAGCTGCCCTCTTAGTGATCTAATTGAGACGTGTGTGTGTGTGTGTGTGTGTGTGTGTGTGTGTGTGTGTGTGTGTGCAGCAGATGGCTGTGTGTCCTCTGCCTGATGGTCCAGAGGAAAATAATAACTGTGTCGTCCCGGCCAGACCCAAATTAGTCTGCTGGATTCTCGCCCGTTACGCCCAAATATGGTCGGCAGCCAGCTCCACTTCATGCCAGGCCGGCATATGCAGCGGCGGCGTGGGAGAGCGTGCGCACACACACACACACACACACACACACACACACACACACACACACACACACACTGCATGCGTGACCCACAGGTAATATGAAGAATTTGGCTTTAAAATGGCGTCTACTCTGAGAACAAAGATGTGGAAGACATTACAACAAGTCGTTATTTGTGAGAAGAGGACTTTGAGTTTCTTTGAGTCAGGTTTTATTTATTTTTTTGCGTGTTTGACACAAAAGTCACAGGAAAATCTTTTCCTGTGGATGTGAACCTGCTGTAAAGTTCAATCAGAAGCTGCTGTTTGAACATATTTATCTTTACAATATGACATCATCATTGACAGAATCCTAACTAGTACAACCCAAGTACACCAAGGTCATGTCCTCAGTAATGTTTCTGGAAGCTTAGCAGGTTTGTAATGGTATGAAGAGGATTTCAAATGCTACGATAATGTTTGGCTTTTTCAAGACTGATCCAGTACTGATGTAGGACAAACAAATACACAACTATGAGGTCGTTTAGAGAGAGTAGACCTCCAGCAAGGCCAAATGCAGAATCTAGCAATGTTAACAAAAGTGAAAAATGATTCATGTATCCATCCCGTGATTCGGATTGGCTCCAAAATTTAACAGGGTTGTTCCTTGGCCTGTACTTCACCGTTCCACCAAGTTTCATGAAAATCAGGCCAGTAATTTTTCCATAATCCTGCTGACAAACAAACAAACCAAACCAAAAACATAAGTTCCCTGCTGGATGCAGCACAATCAAGTCAAAATCTTCTAATCTATTTGAAGTTATTTGTATGAGATCATAACATAAGGAGATTAAATATGCAAAAGATATTACTGAAATGAAATAAAATAATTGTCCTTTTTAAGATGCAGAAAATTGTAAAGAGTTTGCTAATGGCTTGTTGGATCTGATGGTGGAAATTCTGACTTCTGATATCAGTTTAGTCTCTAAAATCCAGAGGACAGATGATTGTTGATTGTTTCTGTGATATTTAGATCCATTGAGGTTCATCAAAAGGGAATAATCACCTGCTGTCAAATATAAGAGCATGTTTTTGTTTAGCAGTGGCAATGAATCCAACAGCTTGGAAATATGACTCCCAGACTCAACTCAAATGTTTTAGAAAGCACATTTAAAAACAAGTCACAGTGACACGAAAGGCAACATACAAGCTCATACATTAGGGGAACTCAAAGGCTAAAGAATAAAAGTAGGTTTTGAGCCTGGACTTAAACGAGTCAGTGGAGGGGGATGATGTAGAATAAGAGGTTAGGAAGTCTGCGATGTAGGACGGGGCCAGACCAGTAAACAGGAGAACCTTAAAATCAGTTCTTAACTTTATGTTGTGTTCACTCCAAAGGCAATGCTTGCGAATTGGAACCCCAGAATATTTTGTGTTGACTCGCTTCATACGCACAAATAACCTCCATCATGTGCATGTGAAATCGCTGAATGAACTTTCACATGTACAACCTCTATGTCATACGTCCCGAAGCGAATCGGTCGCTTGAGTTCAGATTTTTTCAACTCTCGTGCATTAGCGTGTAAAACAAAATCATACTACTCCCTTAACTCGTGCCGCCTGATTCACGTATTCACGTAGTCACATCCATCACGCCACCAGGTGGGAATTCACGTCTTTACATTGACTTTACTTGTAATTCACTCATGCTAATTGATTTATTCACTCCCAGTGTGAACACAACTTCACAGTCAGCCAATGGTGAGAGGCTGAAACAGGTGTGATATGGTCTCCATGGTTCCTGTGAGGAGCCTGGCAGTGGCGTTCTGAACCAGTTGGAGGCGGGACAGAGAGGACTGACTTAGAGTTAAAGTAGTCTAAACGGGAGGAGGTGAGAGTGTGAGTGACTATCTGCAGGTCTTTGAGGGAGAGCAATGGCTTGATGTTGGATATGGTGCGGAGCTGGAAAACGCCTGCTTTTACTACCACCTCAATTTGTCAAACTTAAAGGTGGAGTCAAATATCACGCCAGGATTTTTGACCTGGGGTTTAACATAGTTGGAGAGGCTGCCAAGCTGCTCAGAAACCCCTCTGATGGAGTCAGGGAGGCTGAACAGGACAACTTCTGCTTTGCCCTCATTCAGCTGGGGAGAGTTCTTGATGTCCTGAGGCAGCTGACTGAAGCTGCTGATGTGGTTTATGGTGACTGTGATTTGAACTGAATCAATAAGAGCTTTGCTTTTGACTGAGGGAACCACCCTGCACCATGTTGGTCACTTACACACTCTTTAGCCCTTTGTTCACAGAGATACTGCCATAGGGTCAAAACGATGACTCCTCATCACACTGGCTTTGCTTTTCTACACAGGAGCAAACAATAATGCTGCTTCAGTGTGTGATTTTAGAGCGAGCAAAAGAGGCATGACGGCATGACGTGTAACACAACAGCGTCAGCCACCAGTGTGATGTATAACATACATGCCAGCAGCATTTGCTATACAGTAACAGTGGCATTAACATGTCAATATCAATTATCTACTGTGCCTGTTACATAACAGCTGATTTTGACCTCAGCTCGGAGGATAGGGAGCTCCTGGACCTCACACATTTGTTTTCACATTTTCTGTTGCAGTTTTTCTTCTTTGAGTTAGCTGCTAACTGCTTCTAGCTACTTTTTAAATCTCCCAGCGGTAGGTTGCACACATAACACACCATCAACATGTCACACCTGTTTCGTCCTGCTGGCTCACGCTTTTTACGCAGTCTGTGATTCAGTTCTGTCTCTACCTCTGCTGCCGCCGTATGGCGAGACAACAATGTCCCCCCATTCCACGATTGTACCTTTTATACAGAACAGCAGTGTGGAGTAATGGTTGAACTTTCCTGCCTTAAACAAGGAGTGTAAAAGAGGCTTTTGTTAACAACCTTCCAATCAGCAGACTAACAGTTTCCCTGATACTTTACAGTCAACAAACTAAAACATAAATTCAGTGTGCTGCGTTTCTTGTTTGATCTCAGGTGCTTGTTAATGAGGCTGAAAAGTGTGCAAGACCTTTGTTGTTGTTTTCTACTGGTGAATTTAGAGTGGCCATCACTGCTGCGACCATTTATGAATTGATTGACAGGTTTTTATTATTATATCATCCATAAAGCTACATCTGCAAACCTGTCTGTGTAGGAATATAAAACATATCACGCAGATCAGAAAAGAACAAAAGGAAAGAACTGAAAGAAATTTCTCAGATTTTCCACTCACCAGGAGAAACTGTTGGCACTGTGCGTCTCTACAAACCACAGATACATTACATTTGTATGTTTCATATGTATCATATCAACGCTTCAGAAGTGACATAGTATATCAGCTGACATGTTATTAGGAGGTGGGAGGGATGGTGATGGCGTGACACCCAGGACATACGCCTGCCAAACTGCAGACCACTGTTTGAGACACAATCCCCAGCAGGGACTGAGTGCCCAGAGCTGAGTATTTAAAGCCAAAACATGATATTTTCCTAATCATAACCAAGTCATTTTTGTGCCTAAACCTAACCACATGAACCACAGAGCTGCTGCCACATATTCATCATATATTAACATATATTAAGTGAAACATATCAGTGCTTTGCAGAAACGTACATTGCCAACATTTATTCTGACATTTGGGTCAGATTTTTAGACCTTCATTTCTACAACAAAATTTATAATTCTCTAACAAAACATGTAGTGTATGTTACAGCAGCAAAGTGTTGATGTTTAGTATCTTCTGGTGCTGTTAAAGGTTTATTTACACCAGGCTGTGTTTTCATCAAGGATAAATGTAACACACAGGGCAGATATTTTTCATCTACGAGTCAAAGTTTTTGATCATGCACATGAATATTATTCACATTCAGACACAATTGGAACAGTTGATTGTTTCACTGTGTGGTCAGGAGTCATCAGCTGATTTCTGTTTGAGTCCTGGATTTTTAAAAAAAAAGGTGGAATGAGCCTTTCAACCTCTCGTTCACACCAATGTGTGCACCAGACAGCCTCTCTTTCTCCTATTGTTCACTGGATTGAGTTGGCCTGCTTCCAGACGACTAGTGTGTGTGTGTGTGTGTGTGTGTATGTATGTGTGTGTGTGTGTGTGTGTGTGTGTGTGTGTGTCAGAGGTGTGTGAAGCGATTTGTTTCTGTCTTTGTCATTTAAAGAGGCTCTCCAGTGGCATGCACACACGCACACACTCACACACACGTGTGCAAGGTCATTCTGCTCGCACATGCACATGAGGGTTATTGTGCTCACTCTACACACACACACACACACACACACACACACACACACACAGGGTCATTGGAAAGCGAGACAGAGCCTGATCTCTGCTCTCTTTCACTCCAATCCACATTCCCTCAGAGAGAGCTGGCAATAATACACACACACACACACACACACACACACACACACACACACACACTCACACACACACAGTCCTCCCAGTATTCCCAGTGGGCTGCTGCTGGTCTGCAGGGGAACATTGAATGAATTAGCATTAAGCAGCTCCAGCAGACTGTCAGACTGTCGGCTGCTTTCTTCCTCTGGTCTCTCAGCGTCCACACTGATGTCCACACAGCTGAAAACACTCCTCTGGCTCCAACGCTCCTCTCGTCTCAACACACTCGTGTTCTCATGCAGTGTGAATCTGACAAACTCAGCCTCAGGAAGATATTGAGGCTGAGGCTGAGGCTCAGCCTCAGCCTCAGGAAGATATTGTTCACCTTTAACAACATTTATATCAACCAGCAGCATTTTTCTGAGCTTCAGAAACCCGATACAGAACAGATCCAGTTTATGCACCAACATGAGGAGGACGTTAATAACTGACACACAGACTGAAATATTCGTCATGGCAACTAAAGCATGATGAACATATTTTATAGTTCTGTTACAGCGAATAAAGTTAAGGTGAAGGAAAGACGACAATATTCTATTCATACATGTTACATCTGGTTTTGATTATTTTCCTCTTGTAGTCTTGGTTTTGGATCAAAACACACAGAGGAAGAACTTAATTATTGTTTTCTTATTTAGTTGAAAAAATCATCTCCAGTCAGTCTTTATTGCATCTCTGCTTTTCACAACAATTTTTTCATCACTGATGCAGCTGTGAGTTGTGTTCATGTCTTCTTTCTTCTCTTTATCTCTCATCTCTGGGAAATGTTTCTATTCTGTAACAATTGTGGGTTTTTTATTATTCACATTTATTTTTAGTCTATATTTGTCAGTTCTACTATCTATCCATCAGCGCCTCTTAAATATTTCTTTTTTAATTTTATTCTTTAATTTTTCATTATGTTTTTTCTTTCTTAAGTTTATTTCATTTTTATTATTTATCTACACTCAGTTTCTCAGTTTCTTTTTTTAATAATATATTTTTTAAAAATATTTATTATTTTTATTCCTTTAATATTTTAAGAATATATTTTATTTTTCATTTTGCTTTTTTACATTTCAATTATTTTGATAATAATAATAATTTTATTTTATAAATGCATGCCAGTTGTTAGAAATTTAATTCTGAGTTGTTGTTTTTTTTATCTTGAATTTGTTTCATTTTTATAATTTCACTACGCTCTGTTTACGCTTTTTGTTGGTCTGTATTCCTCAGGTCCAATAATATCCTTTTGGCATTTTTAGAATATTTATCATTTTTATTTACTCCTTTTTACTTTTTAATTTTTAAAAGATATTTTATTTTGCATTATCCTTTTTTTATATTTTAATTATTTTAATAATTATTATTGTTTGATTTTATAAATGAATTTTCAATTATTTGTATTTGATTTTAAGTTAATTTACTTTCTGTTTTTCTACATTCACTTTCATCCTCTCCTGTCCTTTACTTTTCCTCTTCTTGCACGCTCTCTCTTCTGTCTTCTCCATCTCTTTCCCTCTCTCTATCTTCCCCTCTATCGTGTGTTTGTGAGACGGGAGGTCGTCCATTTGCATGAGGTCAAAGAGGGGCATTCTGGGAGATGGAGGAGGAGGAGACGGGGTGAGGATGATGATGAGGCGGAGGAGGGGTGGACAGGAGGAAGGTCACCGTTAATTGAGCCACCCTGGTGAACTTGAACACACAGTCCCTCTCACACACACACACACACAGTCCCTCATACACACACACACACACACACACACACACACACACACACACACACACAGCTATTAGAGTTATTATAGATATTATATTATCAGAACTACATGGCAGCTCTGGAGTCAGAGCCATCAATTATGAATGAAACTTTACTCTATGGGTGTGGGTGTGTGTGTGTGTGTGTGTGTGTGTGTGTCCTGTTAAAAGATGAAGGGATGAAGGGATGGAGAGAGAGAGGACAAAAAATGAAGTCAAGGCGAATAGAAAATGATCAGAGGGGAAGAAATGTAGTTTTTTTTACTTTTTAAAAGTGTAAAGGATGGAGGGATGATGGACAGAAAAAGAGGAATGACATCATGAAAGAAGAAGAGCAGAAAAAAAGAAAGATGGAAGGAGAAGGAAACATGAGGAGAAGAGGACGAAGAAGGATTTTAAGGGTCAAAGATGAAGAGAAAATGAGTTTTTATTTAAAATGTATGATGAAGGGATGGAGAGAGAAACAGAGGATCAAACGTAAGAAAAGAGAAAATGAGAAAAAATAGAAATAGAAAAATAAAAGGATAGAGAAGGAGAGAAAAAGAATGGATGGAGAGATAGAAAAGGGGACTGATGTAGGGATTGGGAGAGATTCTCGAGGATATAAAAAATGTATGTTGAAGGGAGAGATAAGGAGGGAAGAAAGAAGAGGAGGGAAACAAAAGATTAGAAGAAGAACAGATATGAAAATACTGTATAGCAGAGGGAGGAAGGAAAAAGAGGAAAAGAGATGGAAGGATGAGTGACAAGGGGAGAAGCCTGGAATGAGGGAGGAGGAGGAGAGATTTGAGAAGGAGCAAAAAATGAGGGAAGAAGAAAAGAGGAAGAGGAGGGAGGAGAGGTGCAGGAAGAAGAGAAGCCAAAGAAATGGAAACTTTGTCATTTTTAATCTTTACATTTTTGTTTAACGTCTTGACAAAAGATTGTGTGTGTGTGTGTGTGTGTGTGTGTGTGTGTGTGTGTGTTAGTGTGCGCGTCCCTGTCGTCCTGTGTGAAAGGAGGTACATTAGCATGCTGACAGGAAGCTGCAGGAGGTTATCTGGACCTCAGAGAGCTTCCTCCGCCTTTTGTTCTGACTGATCGCCACGGCGACGCACCAGGGGATGATGGGACGTGGAATGGGCGCAGGGCAGAGTCGCGGCGAAACACACAATAGATACAAGCGTGAACAATGAGACGCGTCCCCGTCGACTTGTGTTTCACCGAAGTTTGAGTTTCTCTCAGAACGAATTTCAATAATTTATTTTTTCTTTCTGTAAATGACGAACAGAGAGAAAAGGAAGGAAGAGGAGAGGTGGAGAATATTTATCTCTTTATGGCAGGACAAAACTTCAGAGGACACTGCTGTGATTTCTCACATTTTGGTGTGTTTACTATCAATCATGTATTCTATTTATTATACAGCTAATAATAAATGTCTTACATTTCTAACTACAAACAGCTTAACAGTGCTCTGCAAAAATAAAAAAGATCAAATCTAAAAAATATAAATATTTGATATTGACACATCAGTCAAAATGTAAAATAAGAGTCAAATAAAAGGAAACACAAGAAGGTCAAATAAAAGTAAAAGAAAATTGTAGTGTTAGAAGTAAAAAGACATTAAACACATCACAGCTGACTGTTTTCATGATGATCAGATTGATACCGTGTCATCACAGACCTCCGTTAGCTTTAGTGCGATGATAAAAGAACAAGAGACTTGACTTTAGTGAATGGACTGCATTCATCAAACTTTTGTACGCCCAGATTTTCATTATTTTCCTTTGCATGTGGTTAAATTAATTTAAATTTCAGTGGGATTCACCAGTGTTTGCTTCTTTCCAAAATGTTTGTAGGTAAGAACAAAATCTGTGAGTATCACACTTTGGAGAGCGAGACAGTGGTGTCATTGAGGACGACCGCTATCACATGAAACTCAAGAAAAAATGCAGGTGCTTTTGAAGAAAAGGGTCGGAACACGGGAAGAAAAAATGAACTTCAGATACTCATGTGGAGCAGGAACAAACACATTAAAACACTGACTGGTTTCGCCCCGCAGGTCTTCATTAGGGTTCAAAAGGGTGCTCAGGAGTCAAGCAAACATTTTATAAACTTAGCAGAGGGGTGTCGCCCAGTCCTGACTGATAAGTGAATGCAGGTGGGTGACAGCAAAATCGTTAAATATTAAATAAAAAAATCATTAAACAAAATCAGTCTTTGTGCCAACAACGTCTTGTAATATTGGTTATCTGATATCTCTATCATAACTGCTTTCACTCCAAACACTCGTAGAACAGGTCCTGCTTCAAGTCTCTTCTGTCAAACCTCCGACAGAGTTTGAAACATTTTAGTCCAATAATTAACAATCAGGATGGATTTACTGGAGAGTCTCAGGCTTGATAAGTGCAGTTGTGTAACACTGTGAGTTGAAACGATTCAGGTGCATACAGAGGACGAATGGACGTGTTCTTGGGCCTTGCTTGATTCCCACTCCTGCATCCTCCTGTCAGGCTTCTCTCAGATGGCCCAGTGAGGCCGTTCAGTGTATTTGCATGATGAACATTTATTTTCTAAGCATTAAAGTGCTTCACAGGACAACAAAGGAAGATAAGTTAAAAATAAAAACACTAAAATAACTATTAAAATAGAACAATGGAAAAAAATCAATGGTTTGTGGACAGTTCCAGGAAATTAAATACTAAGTTTGTTCTGTATCTCAAACCTGCAGCCTGCTGATGTTCTTGATATTAGATGAAGGTGCCCGACATAAAAAAGTTGGCACTCCTAATAGCATGTTTTACAGTATGATTATATTTGACTGATTATATTCCTGATCTTGGTGCAGTGGGACGTTCTCATGTGTCCGTCTCAGGTCCAGATTGTGATGTAATCTCAACACCACACCTTTAAATAAACAGACTGTCAGTGACAAACACACACACGCTCACATGTTTACACAAACACACACACTGCATGTTCACATGTGCACGCACACTGACACTGATAAAGACAAACCAAACACACACACATACACAGACAGTAATGAAGATGAAGACCTGCACACTGATGCAAACACACAGACAGTGATAAAGAAAAACACTCGTGTGTGTGTACAGGCACATGTCCACTAATGAAGACAAACATCTACCTAACATACACATACACGCACACACACACACACACACACACACACACACACACGCACACACACGCACACACACACACACACACACACACACACAAACAGGTGGAGGGTGAGCTTTGGTCAGTGTGACATCATCCTGTGGTTGATGATGTGTATTTGGTGTCGTGGCCACACCACAGTAAAGGGAACTTAACTGGTGAGCTCAGCCTGAGACAACACTTGTTCACGTCCTCTGTGTCCTCTGGAGTTTTGTCAAGTCTGAGAAAACAACCCTGATGATGTCATAGTGATGTCATCAGGGTTAGTCAGCCTGGACTTTGAGATTACACATCTTTACCAGAAAGTTACAAACCAGAGGTGTGACACTGAGGACCTGGGTGGAGAGGATACAATGAGAGAGAATTTGTTGAGTTGAATTATGGGAAATGTAGGAACAGGCATTTTTAGAGTTTGACCCATACTGGAGACTGAAAGCAAACCAGTTACCAGAAGATGTTGGCACTGTACATTTCCTACCCACCATATCAACGTTTCTAAAGTGACGTAGTACATGAGCTGACTGTCATTCATTCATTCATTTTCTGTAACCACAGATCCTGTTGGGGGTCACGGGGGGGGGTGGAGCCTATCCCAGCTGACATTGGGTGAGAGGCAGGGTTCACCCTGGACAGGTCACCAGACTATCACACGGCTGACACGTAGAGACAGACAACCATTCACACTCACATTCACACCTACGGACAATTTAGAGTCACCAGTTAACCTGCATGTCTTTGGACTGTGGGAGGAAGCTGGAGCACCTGGAGGAAACCCACACTCACAACCCAGAACATGCAAACTCCACACAGAAGGGCCCTCCTGTATTTTAGAGCAGCAAACAACTGAACCAGCTGTGCTTCAGTGATTCATTGTTGTGTTTCCAGCAGAGAATGTGCCACTAAAACTGGGTATTTTAAGCCGTCCCACTTCCAGATTGGACGCATATGTAATAGATGACGTGTGTACAGAACAGATCAACATAATTAAATTACAGAAATCCATATGACAAAATGATAAATAAATGTGTACAGTAACAGTAGAAGTATGACAATAATATCAGCAGTAGTAGGAGGCATCAGGCAGCAGCACAACCACGACACATCATCCAGCCTTAGCTGTGACTCAAAGGAACCTGTGAGACAGTGGAGCATAAAGGCTCTGGAGAGGAAGGTCACACGTTGCTTTACAAAAAATAAAAAAAAATGATAAACATTGATAAAAAAGGGGACATTTTTAAAAACAAATTAATAAGTTTGGATAAATTACATATTTTGATACTTTGTTAATGACTTAGTTTGACATCATGTTACATTAATACACCAGCTGATGCCTGAATTCAGCCGTAATGACATTAATATCAGCTCTGAAGAACAATGAAAATATTCATGAACACTTAATAGAACACATTAATAGGCCTTTGCAACGTGCATTTATTCTGCTATTGAACAAAAAAAAAAATATCAACAAAAACTTCAAATGTGTTTTTAAAATTCTGATTCCCAAACATATTTTTGCTCACTGCATGTTCCTGCCTTTTTGTAGCAGAACTCAGTTTAATATTTGAGGACATGAAATCCAGGTGAAAATTAGTTTAAACTGTGTAAAATCCCAGCTTGGGACAAGAGCTGAAAATTAGCTGTAAACTCTGTGCAACACATCAGTCTCATACTCTGTATTGCAACTGTGTTAAATTGCATTGTCCCTAATAAATGAATAAAACAATAAAATGAAACACAATAAAATAAAAATAAAACAAACAGAATAAAATAAAATAAAAATTAAAAACTGGTATTATTTCAGTGAAATGTGGTTAAAATGATGAGCGTCATACAGAGCATGTGATATCTGTGTTTGAACGTGTGCGTGCACATTTAACCCCAATACACTGTGTGTGTATGTGTGTGCAAAGCTCTCTGCTTCATGTGTTCATCCATATGTATGCTCGGTGTGTGTGTATGTGTGTGTGTGTGTGTGCGTGTATGTGTGTGTGTGTGTGTGTGTGTGTGTGTGTGTGTGTGTGTGTGTGTGTGTGTGTGTGGTGTCTAGACTCGGGGCTTTATAGACGGCTGCCATTGAAATGGATGAAGCTGCACAGCGAGCTGCAGTGTGGGGTCAGAGGTGGAGCTCCACCTGCACGCTGAGGATTTACAGTCAGAGGAGACACTTTCATACATTACAGACAGACAGACAGACAGACAGACAGACGGCAGGAGGTGAAGCAGGGACTCTGACCTGCTGAAGGACACATGTTCCACACACACTCACTCTCAGCTGGTTATTGAGCTTCACACACACTCGACTCGTTCTTCTTTTCATGCATAAGAGGCGTGAGCGACGGCGGAAGGTGAGTCGGGGCGTTGACCCGCTCGCCGCTCGCTCTGTTCGACCTCACAGCATTAAAAACACTCCAACATGTCGGGATTCAGACGCCTGGTTTTGCATCAACATGCTCGCGCCACGTCGCCTTCATGCATTTCAGAGGGACTGAAGGTGAGGCAGGTGTGTTGACCTTCACAAGGACACCACCGCCGCCACCGCCACTGCCGCTGAAAGGATTCAAATCAACAGTTTGAAGTTTTCATTTTCAGCTGGATGAATCAACGCAGAAAATTCAGAGGCCCTCAAAGAACAAATAGAAAAGCAGTGGTATTTTAAAAAGTTGCCCTCGCTGAGGTTTCACGAGGAGCAGAAAGGTCACAGCACGTGCGGCGTGTCGTTGGGTGCAGTTTTAAAGCTTTGAGAAGCTCACTGACGACAGATTGGATTCAGTTTGGCTCCATGTTTGTAGGTTTGTGGTGTCGCTGGTGTTTCTTCTTGTTCAGCTCAGAGTCAAATGAACCAGTCGTGTTTTGAACGCTGCTCTTCAGCTGTCGACATTTAATCATTCAGAAATAACAGAATACATTTAAAATGTCAACAACATTGCTACACTGTGTGGGAGCTCCTCTCCTCCTCTCTTCTTTCCTCCTCTGCTCCTCTCCTCTCTTTCTTCCTCCTCTCCTCTCTCCTGAATTGTTTCTCCTCTCCTTTTCTCCTGTTTCCTTCTCTCCTCTCTCCTCTCCCCTCTTGTTTCCTCAACTCTTTACCTCTCCTCTCCCCTCCTCTCATTCCTCCTCTCACCACTTCTCCTTGCCTCCTCTCTCCTTTCCTCTCATCTTTGTTTCCCCCTTCCATCTCCTTTCTTGTTTCCTCCTCTCTTTTTCTCTGTCATGTTTCCTCCTTTCCCCACCTCCTCTCACCTCTCCGCTCTTCCTTATTTTTTCCCCTCCTCCTCCCCCCCTGCTTATTATACTTATTTCCTTTTTTCTTTTCTTCTTCCCTCCTCTCGTCACCTCTCCTTACCTCCTTGTATCATTTACTCTCCTTTTGCTTCCTCTTCTCTCTTCATCATAATTTCCCCTCTATCCTCTTTTATTCCCTCTCCTCTCTTTTCCTTTCTGTTTCCTCCTCTCCTCTCCTCTCCTCTCCTCTCCTCTCCTCTCCTCTCCTCTCCTCTCCTCTCCTCTCCTCTCCTCTCCTCTCCTCTCCTCCTCCTGCCCCTGTGGTTCAGATTTACAGCCGGCCGTTACTTTGATGCTGTGGAGGCTGTAAAGAGATCAGCGTTGCCGTCGGAGACCAAAATTGATGCTTGTTTTATTGAAGTGAGGGAGAATTGTGTGTGTGTGTGTGTGTGTGTGTGTGTGTGTGTATGTATAAGTGCAGTGTGTGTGTGCGTGTGTGTGTGTGTGCATGTCTGATATATGGTATTTATGTGTGTGTGAAGGTGTGACTTTATTCCAGCAGAGATCAGAGGTGACGTGTGTTTAATGGCACGTCCACTGACACACACACTTGTACTTACCATAGCTGTGAGGACTCTCATTGAGATAATTCATTCCTCAGTCCCAAACCGTCACCTTAACTAAACCTCCTCCCTCCTCCTCCTCCTCCTCCTCCTCCTCCTCTCTCATGTATACAACCCTCTTCAGACATCTTGTATCTGGTAATGGCTTCATGTCATTCACACAGAGGTATCTGTTGGATGAATGCCTGTTACGGCTTCATTCAGACGTCATGTAGCTGTAATGCTCAGGTGATATTTGGCACCTGGTGCAGAGGGAGACGTGTCATCGAGGTGAGTTAAAGAGTGATGGTATAAATGAAGACGGCAGTTTACTGTTGGAGTTGCACCGTCATAAGCACAAAGGTCAGCTCTGTAAGATGGTGTCTTACTGGTCATCAAGAATTCTCCTGGTCAGGTTTGTCAGAGTTGAAACCCACAAGGAAATCCACCAGTCAGTCTCTCCACGATTCTGCAGTCACAACAATTAATGTAAATTTAGCCAATCTGCGTGATTCCTGCGTGACCTTACAAATGTGTCCGGTCACCACAACTTTAACGCAAATTTGACTTTTTAAAACGGGTAAAATTTCATGCCATGTTACAGGTTTAATGACAGAGTTAAGCCATTTTGGTGTCGGTGTGAGATTAACAGCTCACTGTTGGATGTTAACCGCTGCTGCTAAGTGCTATATCGTAGGCAACTGGACTTGCTTGCATTTCTTTAAGACGTTTCGCCTCTCATCCAAGAAGCTTCTTATGTTCTAGCTGACTGGTATGGAGTACTCCGTACCAACGAAACGTCTTCAAGAAACGCAAGCAAGTCCAGTTGCCTACGATATAGCACTTAGCTTTACCATGACCTGGATGACTGAGAACCTTCACCAACACTCAACCACTGCTGCCAGACACCGAAAAAAAAGCTGTCATTTCCTGTCGGCATGATACGCAAGCGGTCGCTGTCATTGTGTAATGGCTCCCAGCAGTGGCAGGGGGGTATGCGGCCGGACAATAATATAAGTTAAGGTGGCGAAAGTCAGAGTAAGGTGGGCAGGAGGGGTTGTGGATAGATCCAACAACCATTGACTTTCATGCGGGAGGCCAGTGTTCACTTCCCGTGTGACTGTGAAGCAAAACCTTGATCTTTTTTCCTTAATCAAACCATGTGCTTTTGTTGCCTAAACCCAAATACATGCATGTGTTGGCTTAACGTAACCACGTGTATTTATTATTGAAGGAGAAAAATGTCAATTCATGGTGTTCTAGCGACATAGTGCTTTTATTTTGAAAGAGACTGTATGCAAACTGTTGACACGGTGTCCCAGAACGTCAACAACCAACACACCCACGGCACCGTGCACATTGTATCCTGACATGGAAAGTCCATGACCAAACTTTGATATGTGACGAGGTCGGAGTGAGAATGTGTTGTTTTGTCAATGTGTCAGCGTGGAGAGTCTGTGATCAAACGTATGTGAGATATGTGACAAAACATGCATAGAAAGAATTTATTTCAACCAAAGAGAAATGATTGGATTAAGCATTGACTTGGTTGTTAGGGACTCATGTTTTCATACGAAACAAGATTTACACCAACCCTCTCAATCCAACCGAAAATTCCTTCAGGCCAGTCTCTTTTCCGATCGAGGTGTTTACACAAGGTGTTTTTATTCTAACTGGGATACTATTCTGATTATGATGGAATTTTAGAGCCCATGGAAACGCAGGTATTGACAGTGTAAAAGAAATGTTAATGATTTTTACATAAGTGATGTATTTAGACATGAAACCAGCAACATGTAAAACTGCCAGATCATTTACACAAAGACGTCTGAAAGAGGCTTCAAAATGGTTGAGAATATTTTCATGAGTTTTTTTAGTTATTTGGTCGAGGCAGTAAAAATCGAGAGGAGAGGATGGAAGGAAGGAGAAAGAGTCAGCCCTCCCTCTCAGCATTTTGGACTATGAAGTCAGAGAGAAGGAAAGGAGGAGGGCAGGAGGTGAGAGAGACAGACTGACCTCAATATGAATACGGCGAGAGGTAAAGTGTGTGTGTGTGTGTGTGTGTGTGTGTGTGTGTGTGTGTGTGTGTGTGTGTCCTGGGAATGGTAATTAAGATCATTAAATGCAAATAAACACATCGACAAGCAATCATTTTTATGGACGGGCCCAGATTGATTGACACTTGCCATTCGGGCCGAGCTGCTGATCGATTGGAAAACATATTGATCAGGAGGCGAGAGTCGCAGACGACGCTCGGAGTGAAACTGACCTTCTGACAGTCTGTGCCGCATTTAATGCAAATAGTGCATCGCGGTCTGATGAAAGTTCACTCACTTTCTTCACCTGGAATTTTAATAAATCTTTTAAGCTTCATTTACAAAGTTGGTGGAGGTTCCAGGTGTCCTTGACAGCATTTAATGGGTCTTATCAGATTCTCCTTGGAGGAGGTATCAGGGTCCAAATGTCTTTAAGGATGTTTTTGATGTTCCAGGACTTATTGAGTGGTTTCAAAGTATGTAAGAATATGTCTGAGGCTCCTGGAGGCCCTTGAAGTACTTCTTAGGGGTCATTTTCACATTATTCTTGGAGTCCCAGTCTTTTAGGGAGATATGAGGGTCCTTGAGGTTGCTCCAGGTGTCCTTGTAGACATTTTACAGGTCTTTGAAGAGATTCCTGCGTCCTTGTTTTGACAGTCCTTGAGAGGTTGCAAGGGCGATGCTTTAAGGATGCTTATTGGTCTTATTGAGGGTTTTTATTTCATGGTACACATGAGTAGATTCAAAGGATTTTCGAGGGGGTTCTAGTGGTCCTTGAAGCCCTTGAAAGGGTTAATTTTATTAAGGTTGTAGAAGTTATCGAGGGGCTTGATCTTTTAGGAAGTCCTGGGGGTTCGTCAGGGGTTGCAAAAGCATTTTAATGACGGGGATTCAGATGTTTAGGGGTGTTGGAACCAGGACTCTTTTAGGGGTTTGAATGTGTTTAGAAACACAGCCAAGGAGTTTCCTGCACTCCTTTAGGAAGGTCTGAGGACTCATTGGCCTTGAGGACATTTAATGGGTCTTTCAAAAGATTCCAACACTTCCTTTTTGGCAGTTTCAGAGTCTATGAAGGTTTGCAGGGTCCTTTAAGGATGTCTAACAATTTTGGGAGACTTTTTGAGGCTTTTTTTAAGGTATCCTTGTCTCTTCATGGGTTCTGCCTTTTCAGGAGCTAAATGTATCTTGTCCTGGTATCTCCACAGCAGTGTGTCAGGGCTTGAGAAAGGTTCTGGAATCACCATATCATCATCATGCTGTAAGGTAAAAACACTCTGGCTTGATTCAGTTTCTCTACCAATCACAATTGTCCTAGACCGTGCTGAGCCGAGGATGCAGTGATGGCGCCTTTGCAAAACAGTGTCAGGGAGTAACACACACAGTGACAGGGCTAACTGTTAGCAGAACACGGCTAACATTACCTTACGGTTATGAACAGGTTTACTGACAGAGTCGAGGCACAGCTGTATCAGTGTGAGTTTGTTTGGACCATTTAACGGGTTCAGAGTTGGGTGTTAGCGCTGCTGCTGTGTTAGCTTGTGCTAACCAGGCAAACTCTCAGGAGCAGAGCAGCTCTGTTGAAAGTGGCAACAGAGAGTTTCCGGACCAGGAGTTTGGACAGTCTGGGATCAGACCTCTGGTGCAAACAGGATCGCATTTGGGTATTGTTTGACTGGCTTCAAATGATGTGGCAAATAAGCTCCTTCTAGCTGTGTCAGAAAACAGATCAACGTCAGGCAGAGAGTCCTAAAGGAGGGAGTCTGGGCTTTTCAGAGGTTTGTTCACAAGTTGTTTCGTTTGTTGTCGATTTACAACAATTCACATAAAGAACAAAGCAGGTAAGTGCAATCCAAATCTTGGTGCCATTTTCAGTGTGAAAGTTGTTAGCTTGGAGGTTTATGTTGAAGCGAAGAGGATTTTGAAAATGGTAACACACAGATAGTGGACGAGAGGGAACATGCTAGCCTAAATAGTCAGCCAATGGCAGGTTTATAGCAAAAATTTACATCCATAAAACACACACACTGGCAGTGCTTTATTAACAATAATAATGGCATAACATAGAAACGACATTTATTAACCATCTGTTATCTGCCGGTTGACCTCGTCCTCTGCTTTGAGGGTTCTATTTTCCAATTTGAGGACATTGTCGGCTGCTGTTCTTCTTCTTTGATGTAGCCACTAACTGCTATCAGTTACTTTTTAAATCTGACAGGTTGCATGCATAACTTGTCGTCAAAACGTCACACCTGTGCTGCCCATTTTTCCTGTCTTGCCAGCTGTCCCACAGACATCATTTCTGTGCTGTTACTATCTCTGGTTACTGGCTCAGAGGCAAGACAACTTGGTCCCCCACTCTACAGTTGCACCTTATATACAGAGCAGCAAGGTGGCTGAACAGCAGGATATTCCCGCCTTGATCAGGCAGTGTAAAAGGTGCTAGAGAGAGAGATTTGCTTTGTCCCTTTATGACCCGCCCACCTGACATTATCACTGTTTTGTGTGAATCAAGAATTTTTTCTTTCCTTTAATTTCGCAAAGCAGCGGTTCTTTGCTTCCTTGTTCAGCTTCTCTCTGTAGGAGTGTTGCACCTGTTCCTTGACCGGTCCATTCTTGTTTTCTGACTCCGTCAACAAAAGGGTGTCCTGAAGTATCGATGATACTACCCAGAATGCAATGCACCATGACACTGTTGCCTATTCTTTATAATGAGGGAAAAAAGTCAGGATATCTCGACCTCTGCTGCTGCTTTGGTTTTTTTATTTGTCATAAGTTCTGAAACAAACCCTTTAATACCTCTTATAACATTTATGTTTTTATACCGTCTACCCCTCACACACACACACACACACACACACACACACATACACACTCACACATTAAATCTAAGACCTTTACACTCCACACACCCCACATTCTTGCTCACTAATGACACAGGCGCTAATTTCCTATTGCCTCCTGTCATCCCCAACACACACACATACACACACACACACACACACACACACACAAACACACACACACAAACACACACACACACACACACACACACACCAGTGCACAAACAATGATTAATTCAGGTCTTCTAAATACACTTCTGCCTCTATCTCTCTCTCACAAATCACACACACACTTTCTCTGTTTCACAACCAACTTTTCAAACTCACACACACACCTACACTCTAATGACACACAGGCTAATTTCCTAATGTCCCCAACACACGCACACACACACACAGACACAGACACACACACACAAACGTCTAGTTTACGCCTCGGTGTGAGTGATATCCCGACCATTATGGGCCCTTTATTTACACTGGCTTTACAAATGAGCCCTAATTACTGGGTCTTAATGATGTGGTCGGGCGAGCGACAAGCGAGGTAGCTCTGCAGAGAGATAACAAGAGAGAGGGAGAGAGGGGGGAGCAGGGGGAGACGGGGGGAGACAAGGGGGAGGCGGGGGGTGGCTTGGAGGGTTTTTTGTAAATGTCAAGAGCAGAGAGTTGATGGCTTCATCAATCCTTTATCCCTGCAAAACACCTGGAGGAGGAGAGAAGAGGGGACAGGAGGGGAGGGGAGGGGAGGGGGGAGATTAGTGAGGGAGAGGAGGAGGAGGTACAGAGGGAGGGAGGGGGGGGGGGGGAGATGAGCTGGAGGGGAAAAGACGAAGAGGGAGGGAGAGATCAGCCAAAGGGAGAAAGTTGGGAGGGATGAGAGATGGAGGGATGTATGTGGGGAGGAGAGGGGAGGGGCGGGAGGAGAAGAGATGAGGTGAGGAGACAAGGAAGAGGAGAGATAAAGGGAGGAGGTGGGGAGTGTAGGGAGGGGAAAAGGGAAGGGCGAAAGTTGGAGCGGTGACAGTAGAAGGAAGAGAGGAGAGAAGGAAGCAGGAGGGGAGAGAGGAAAAGGGGGAGGTGAAAGGAGGAGCTGATGAGATAGAAGAGAAAAGAGAGGAGGAGGAGAAGAGGAGGAGATGAAGTACAGAATGATAGAGGTGGTGAGCTTGACTAAAGTGGGACTTATACTTCTGCGTTGAATCAACGTCATACCGACGGCGTAGACTATACATAGACACGTAGCCTACAGTGTAACCTGACGTGCACCACCCCAGAAATGTAACTGCACGTCGTGGTGACGCAGACTTCCTGTTTATATTTGAAAGCTGAAACATTTCCCTCAGTGGAATCAAATGATTTACTTTATTTCACAGATAAGAAACAATGAACTGTGAAGACAATAAAGCCTCCACAAAATGTCATTTTAAGTCCTGTGTGTGATTTATCCTGGCTTCATATGAGCAGAGGAAAACTTTGCTAGCTGCTAGGCTAATTTATAAAAAAATGTATAATGTCATAGGCTTGTGTTAAAAACGTTAGCATGTTGTATTTGTGGAGAAAACATGTCAAGTACAAGACAGTTGTTTTGTCGGTGAACCTTTTGAACTGTAATGAAGAAGAGTTTTGTACAGTCTGGTCTCACTCCGAAGTCGTAAACTGGTGCTTTGTCGGTGACTTTCGGTGTCAGACACCAACAAAAAGAGCCGTCTTTTCATGTCAGAATGATACACGGCCAGCTGCCGTTATTGTTTCATTTAATGTTTTCTGTGAAAACAGAAGTGTATTTTGAAAACAGACAATGCATGTAACAGGCTGAAGTCAGAACGTCAACAACCAACACACCCAGGGTACCTTGGACGCCATCTGTGGACGTGGAAAGTCCATGACTAAAGGTCAATATGTGACGGGGTCGGAGTGAGAATGTTTTGTTCAACATTCTCTTTTGTTAAATATCGCTGTTGTTCCTAAATTCATGTGATTAGAGGAAAACTCCACTAGCCACAAGGCTAATTTATATAATGTAAAATGCCATTGGCTTGTGCTAATAACATTAGCATGTTGTATTTGTGGGGAAAACATGTCCAGCAAAAGACAAGTGTTTCTCTGTGAATCTTGCCAGTTACACTGAGGCAGATTTGTGTGCTTGTGTTTGAAATTGTCTCTAATAAGCCATGTTTAATGTGCGTTTAATGTGTGTTTAATGTGTGTTTTGTATCAATCGAACTTTAAATATGTTTTTTGATCCTTTTGGCCTTTATTTGACATATCAGCTATAGCATCAAGGAGGTAGACAGAGAGGAGATGACTTTAAATCACTTAACAGAAACTCCACCACCTGGCATTTGGACGTGTAACTGCAGAGCGACACAGACATGATATGCACAAGTATAAATCCACTGTAAAGGGAAAAGAATGGAGGAATGGAAGGAAGAGGAAAGAAGAGGGACATGTAGGATTAAAGGGGAGGGAAGAGGGCGGAGGTAGAGGAGAAGGAAAAGGAGGAGAGAAGATGAGGAGATCAAGAAATGGGATGTAGAAGAGAGAGAAGGAGGATGAGAAAGGAAAGGAGGGAAAGAATATCACAACAGAGGAGGAATAAGGATAAAAGAATAGAGAGGTTACAACGAAAGGGTATAAACTGAGGGAAGGACGAAAGGAAAAAGGGAAGGAGGTTGGAGGAAAAGGGGGGGCTAAGAGGACGACAAGAGGAAAAGGGCAGAGGAGATAGGAGAGGGAGGAGAAAAGGAAAGTGAGGAGGTGGAGGGAGGATTCAGAGTACTTATTTATGTGATTAATTTGCAGCCACAGTTGTGTTCAACTTAAATTTATTCAAGTTAAAGAAAATAATTCTCCATCTTTGGTTTAGCAGAATCATGTTTCTTCGTCACCTCTGTAATGAGTTTCAATTTCAGCGTCCTCTCTGTGAGACGTTTTCAGAGTGTGTGAGTGACCGAAGTGTCCGAGTTCAGAGCCTCAGTAATGGATCAGAGCTCGTAATGACCCGCCGCTGTTTGTGTTTGTTTAACAGCTGACGCTCCTCACTGTTTCCTCTCTGTCTGAGCCTCTCTCTGTCTCTCCTTCCTCTCCTCTCATGCTGTAATCCTCCCTCTCTGTTTCCTATCTCCCTCCTCTCTCTTTTAACATCTCCCTCTCAGTTCCATCTCTCTCTCATTACAGATCCATTTCTTTCTTTTTATGCCTCTTTTCCCCACTTATCTCTCCCTCTCCCTCTCTCTGCTGCTGTCTGTCCTAATCTCCTTCGCCCCCTCCGCCCCGTCTCTTGTCGTTCCTCCTTTCTTCTCCCCTCCCTCCTCCTCTCCCCCTCTCATCTCCCTCTCATCCTCCTCAGTGTAATGCAGGATAAAGACATTGGGATCACATATGGCCGAGTGGTAGTGGCGGCGCGCCACTTAAATCCACTCATTTAAGTGCAAATCGGTGTCATTCTGGAGCCGCCGAGCAGATGCTAGGCCATGTCAGCATAACTGGATGTGACCACCGCTGGCTTAGACTGTGTGTGTGTGTGTGTGTGTGTGTGTGTGTGTGTGTGTGTGTGTGTGTGCTCTGTAACCCCTATGGATTGTGATGAAAGTACCTGCTCCTTAAATGCAGAAAACAGATAAATTGATAGGCGATTATAACGAGGGATTTGTGCACATGGGTCTGTTTTAAAGCTCTGTAATGTTCGTGTGTGTGCATGTGTGTGTGTTTCATGTCCTATGTACCCTAAATGCAATAGAAAAAGTTAAAAAACCAAAACAGATACACACATTTATTTGTAGAGCACGTTCTGCGCACAAATCAAGTGTTATTTTTTACCCATTAAAACATCAATTGGAAATGCAACATGGAAGATAATATAGTAAGTATGTTTTCCTCAGTGTATAATCACCTGAAAATAACAATAGTTGTGTTTTCGTTACCTCAGAATGAGCTGTTTATATCTCCATAGGGAGCAGGTCCTCGTCTACAGAGATCGCCGTGTTGCACCGCCATGTTTCTACAGTAGGGTCATTCATGTTTTCGTCTTGGCCACTGTAGTTAGCAGCGCCTCTGCAACTAGAACGCTGAAAAAACTTGAAACTGCTTTATTCAGTGTTTTCAAGTGGTTTAAATTACTTTTGTTTCACTTTTTGTTTTGGAGAGGAAGAAACCTCTGCGGGTAATTTGGCTCCTGGTAAAAACCTCCTGACTGGATCTTAAATTATCAGAGAAAAAATGTGAGCACGCATTAGCAGGTGCTCGGCTTGTAGCCGTCTCCAACACGCCAAATAGCGTCAGAGAAACGCTCAGTACATTTACTTACACAGTTAGGTTGAGCTATGCCTGTAGCTTCACTAGGCCATTTAATTTGACTACTGTCCTTGTCCCAGTATACAAGCACGGAAGGGGAAACAATTTATTTACCGAAGTACATCAGACTCCGCTATGACAGGTGGCGATATGCTGCCTCTCAGCTTGTTAGCATTTTAGCAGACCAAACAATCAAGAATCGTCCAGCTGTTCCGCCACTTTTTTAACCGGTCACCATTTCCAACCTTGTTTCACCTCGAAGTTCTCAAAATCTGACACTCAGTAATTTCCAGTGTCAGACACTGACAAAAAAAGCCGTCCTTTAACATTGGCTTTAAACAAGGTCAATAGCTGTTAGAGTTCAACGGCTCCCAGCAGCGTCAGAGGGAGAAGCAGCTGGATAAGAATGAAGTTAAGGCCGTGAAACTCCGAATAGGGTGGATGGGTCCAACAAACACTGACTGTCACCTGAGAGAGTGGTGTTCACATCCCGTAAGATTATAAAGCCAAATTCTGTTCTTTAAACCAGGAATTTAAACCAGTTTTACCTGGTTGCAGAATGCAGTCCTCACTGCCAGATACCACTAAATTTCCCTAGATCTTTCAAGTCTTCTATGTTCTGGAAGTTTGTTGCAGCTCTGTGGAGCAGAGGATCTAACAGCTGCCTCTCCAGTCATCAGCATCAACCTGAGGACCGCAGAGGCCCGCAGGGTTCATAAAAGACTGTCAGAGATATATTTTAGTTTGAGACCACAGAGAGTTTCAGAGACAAGCAGCAGTAATACAAACCTGCTGGAAAAGTTTCTATAAGTCATCAAAGTCTTCATGAGCTTCTGATACTTCCTGGATGTTTTAAGGTGGTTGATACAGACTTTGAGTCAATGCTGACACCAGGATTTCTGACTTGGTGTCATTATTTTGTTTTAATTTAACGGGGAGTCATCACCATGTTTCAGAAGCACTTTTTACACAGAGCCAACAACGACCATCATTACGCCAGCTTTGCTTTTTTACACAAAGCTAAACAACGCTGGCATGATATCTAAAATCACACTGTGGGGTTTATGCTCAAAAACACTTGGCTATGGTTCCAAAGAGATCATATTTTGGCTCAAATATCCAGTGTTGGTGGCACTGTCCTCGCTGGAAATGCAGCCATACCTGTGCAAAAACAACCGCTTTTTGTGCCACTGTCCTTGCTGGGAAAACAGCGAAAAACAAATGTTTGGGGGCTTAAAAGCAGCTAGAAAACACAACAATGAGTCACTTAAACACAACTGGTTTGGTTGTTTGTTGGTCTCAGGCGTCTTGCCTTGTGACACGACACGTCATCCACCTTCCCTGTGCTCTGGTTGGCTGCCTGTCCTTACAATTTTGTAGACTTGTTCATCGGCATTCTCTCGTTTACAAATCTATCCTTGGCCTACTTCCAGCGTACTTATGTGTGTACATGAAGCAAAAAATTGAATATGGCTCTGCTCTCCGTTCTCAGAACGTGTTTTTATTGTCTGTACTGAGGGTACGTACAGAGTTTGCCAAGCGTGCATGACAGTATGCAGCTCCTTTCATATGGAATCCTCTGCAGAAGGACTTAAAGTCGCACTCATTCATTCCTCTCGGCCGTTTTACAACACTGCTGCAGGATTTTTGTACGCAGTCTTCTATCTGGTAATGTCACAATGTGTCTTAGCTGGTCTTTGTGATCATGTGTAGTTGCCCTTTTCTGTATTCGTATGGTCCACTTCTGGTATATATTAACAAACTTTTTGGCTTTTCTTTGTAGTAATCTCATTTTGTGTCATATATTGCTTGATTTAGAGCTGCACATTTTTATTCTGTATTTTTGTTCTGTGTTGTCTGTTTGTAACTTTATGTTGCTGCCTGTCTCGGCCAGGACACTCCTGACCAGGACAGGCAGAGTTTTAATCTCAAGAGGTTTTCCAGGTTAAATAAAGGTTAGATAAATGAGTAAAATCACCTCCAGTTGAAATCAGCTCATATACTACGTCACTTTAGACATGTTGATGTGACACATATAAAATGGAAAAAAGTAACATATCTGTGGTTTGCAAAAACGTACAATGCCAAATTTTAGTTTTGTTGACTGGGCTGATTTTTGGGTCCGGTATGTTGATACAGTATGTCAAAGCAAAAGAAAAAAGTTGTCAGGTCATGTAGATGATGTTGTGCTGAAAAACAGATAGTATAGATATTAGTATGGTGAACATTTTTAACGTGATGGTATATAAAGTCACAAGTATAAAAAAAAACAAAAACAAAAAAAAACGGCATTTCAGGGACCAACCAGTGTCAACTTTACAACTTGACCACCATATATTTAATTATAAAGTAAGAAGTTTTTACAAAATGAAAATGTGGCAACATCACAAACCTGAAATACAAGAGTTTATATTCCTGAGGTTTAATTTCACTGCTTACATGTTTATTACATGTAGCTGATCACTTGTTATGTTTATGTGTCATATATAAAGTGCAGATGATTTTTAAAAAAGCAGTTTTTGTTAGTAATGAAGTGTTTTTTAAATTTGAAGACATTTCTCCTGAAACTTGTGTGATTGAACCCAAACTTCAGCCCCTCAGGTACACATGATAAAATAGCTCATTGTTATTCAGAGTCGGAGCGCGGGTCATATTTAAATCATAAATGTCATTACAGTTCACTTCTATCTATAATGAATCCACCATCAGAGGAAGATTAGCCCACTGTGTCGTCTGTGGTTTATTCGGGCGACTCGTTATTAGCGCCGTGATAACGCTGTTTAATTGTAATCGTTATTTAGCTGCTTTTCGCTCTCCCTGCATTCTGAACAGCTGATAAAAGTTTAATGAAAGATGATTGTCACTGGGTTTTGTCTCTCATTATAACACCTGACACATCAAATCTACTTTGCTCCCGCTTTTTCTTGTCTTTTGGTGTTTTTTCAATCTGATGTTCAACTTTTATTCAGTCGTGTCATTTGTGTTTTATTTTCTTTTTAACATGCTTTGTTTTTCTTCTACTTCACTTGTTTCCTACATTATCCAGAATACTTTTCACCCTTGCTTAAATCTCCAACTTCATGTGTGTCAGCTTTATCCATAAATTCATAAATAATCACAAGATGGATTCATGTACAAACATTTAAAAGTTTACAGGCCTAACCATTGAACAGTGTGAAAACTCTAATATACATATTCAGAAAAGAAAACAAGAAAATAAGGAAACAAAGAAACTTTTTAAAATCAGCAACTTTTTGTTTGTTTAAAAATGAAAACATGAATTGTACAGCAGATAACTGCATTTTACCCTACACATTTAGAATTTGAGAACTCACCGAATATTGTCTTACTGACTGCCATGTTTTAATTTAACTTGTCTGTCTGTTGAGATGTAGATGTCTTTATGTCTGTCTGTTCGTCTGTTGCTTTTTCTGTGAACACGATACTTCCAAAACGACTTGAGAGAATTTCTTCAAATTCGGCACAAACATTCAGTTGGACTCAATGATGAATTTATTGGATATCGGTGGTCGGAGATCAAGGTCACTGTGACCTTGCACCTGTCTCATGAATGCAATATCTCAAGAACACCTTAAAGGAATTTCTTTGAATTTGACACAAACGTCCACTTGGACTGAAAAATTAACTGATGAGAATTTTTTGATTGAAGGTCAAAGGTCACTGTGACCTCACAAACATGTTTTTGGCCATAATAAGAAGTCATACACTGATGCTGACAACTTTTCAGATTTTCCTCTCCTAAGTCGAGGGTCTAATGATTGAAGGTTTATAGTTTGTCAAGAGTTGAAATATATCTAACTTTTTCTCTATTAAAATACAAATGCACCATATATATTACATGTCATCCTTATGGTTACAGTCCTCCAGCATTTCATGGCATGTCTCTTGGGATTGTTGCACCTGAAATGTCTGAAATGGTTTCACAGCAGCTTGTTTAAAACAAAATTGCGATGCATTGTGGCGTTGTGCGATGGCAGCATGGTAGAGGTGATGAGTTATTAGTCATTCAGCTAAAAGTGGAAGAAAGACAGAAAAGAGAATCACACAGATACAGGTAGGCAGACAGACAGGTACACACACACAGACAGGTGTAGCGGCTGCTTCATAACTAAAGAATAAATGTCAGCTGAGTCTCCAACCTTTTCTTTTCTTTTGTCGATGAAAAACTGAGCGACGAATTAACTCTGTTTCTGCTTATCATGGCCTTTCACCACCTGTGTGTGTGTGTGTGTGTGTGTGTGTGTGTGTGTGTGTGTGTGTGTGTGTGTGTGTGTGTGTGTGTGTGTGTGTGTGTGTGGATCGATCGATGTTTTTAATGGAACACATGGGCAGAGACAGAAGGGGTGAAACAGCTCATGTTTCTCAATGACCACACACACAGTCTGTACTGTAAGGTGCACATAAGTATACAGAAAACAACACACACACACACACACACACACACACACACACTGAGCTGTAAAATAACCAGGTGAGAAATTAAATTAAAGAGTGAACAGAATGAAAAATATCTGATTTGTTTCTCGTCCTGAAATGAAAACTGAAACTTTTCAAACGGGCCCTGAACACATCACGACGGCTTGTGATGTCTGAGTCGTCGTTGCAGCGTGATGGAGGGCAGCAGGTCCTCCATACAGCATCGCAGACGCTATCCCAGCATGCACAGCACTTCCTGTTAGTGACCCCATCATCTCCTCCTCTTCCTCCTCCTCCTCCTCCTCTCTCTCCATCACTGTTTCATTCCATTAAATAACTTCCCCTGTCTCGGCTTGAGATGCATTTCTTTTCATTACTGTTGCCCTTCCCCATCATAACTCCTCCTCTGTTTCCTTCTTCCATAGTCTTTTTTTTGCACCTTCAGCATCATCTCTGTCTGTTCACTCTATCTTCTCTTCTTCTTGATGTCTTTCTCATAATCTAGTTCCTTTCCATTTAATTTAGTGTTGCCACTCACCATAATAATTGTATTGTATGTTTCTGCAAACTGTGGATACATCATATTTGTCATATATCATCAAGACGCCTGCCAAGCTGCAGACAGCTGTCGGAGACCAACAAACAAAATGGATGTTTTTTAGTGCATCATCTCTGGGTTTGTTTCCAGCGGATTTTTAGCCACCAAACGTGGAATGTTTTGTAGTGACCCATCGCTTTGTTCCCCATCAGACAGCACCCTGAAAAGTGTTTTTTTACTGAAACATTACTGAATTACGTGCAGGGATGGTGTGTAGGAGAAGAACTCGACACAAGAATGCAAAAACACAAGCACTAATCGAGAGCCAGTGTTAGGTTTGTCCATTCAGGGCTACTGTAGAAACAACACGGCAGACTGGCGGGTAAATATAAATGGCTCATTCTAAGGTAATGAGGTCACAATGATTGTTAAGCCCAGTTCGGACCAATGGTTTGTAACATAGCAGCTTGTAGTGAAGTCCGCTGGTCAAGTCAAAATGGCCGCAGACGGCGTGTTGGCTTGCTGCGGCAGGTGCTCCGTCCCCGCCCAGCCCTCTGTTTCCGTCCTCACGGTGTGCCGGTGTCGGACGGTGGGTCACTGCTGCTGCTGGCTGTATGTGCTTATGCCCCGCCCACACACACACATTCTCACTGACTGATGAATTGGCGCTGGTTATTGATATTACTGTGGCGTATTGATTATGAATACAGTCCACCTGATGCTGGTTTGGTTTCATCACTGTAGCCAGTATCTCACTATCACTATCCTCATTCAGATTTTAAGAAGCTACAAATTATATTCAGCCACAAAATAAGTCTGAAAAGCTGCAAATCAGAACGGAAGGACAGAGAGTTGTTGACTAGAGATGATACACCGTCTCATGGTGAGGTCACTTCCTGTGGACCGGCAGGTTTTTACAACGTGGTGGAACAACACGAGAAACAAGATAGAGCAACGGAGGTTGGAGCCGGTGTCATTTGTGTAACCAATAGAAAAAAATAGTTGAATAAATGGAATATTAATTTTGAGCATATTTTATATTTGCCTTACCAGCTGGACGAAATCTGAATGGAACCAAAACAGGGAAGTAATGAAACATTTAATTGGACGAATATATGATGAAATTTACTGAGAATATCTGAGTGTCTGATACAACTGGCTGTAATGAATGTAATGACTTCATAATGAATCAATTCTGCTTAATTTGACAAAGCTGGACTTGTCACTCAAAGAGCTGACAAAACTTTTCTGTTAAGACCGAGCAGACAGAAACGTCCCCTCTCAGAGAAGAAGAAGAAGAAGAAAATAAAATGACAGCTCAGAATGAGCAGGAGTTCGATCGGTGCAGGATTAGTGTTATCAGGCGGCCTGTCTGCAGCGAGGTGTGGGGGGTAATTTCTGCCACAAGTTTGAATTAAAATCAAGACAAAGAAAAGGCCTCTGCAATTACTGCAAATCACTGGACGCCTCAGGTGATATTAACCCTGTAAGACCTGCAGACAGAGACGGACAGGCAGGAAGTTAACTTTATACTATAATTCTATAAATATAATGCTTTAATGTGACGCTTTGTTTTTGTGTTTAGAAGATTTGCAGCCATTCACGGTTAATACATGTAATTATAGTGGTGAAACTTTATCACCCAACTGCAATTTGAAATATTGTGACTGTGGTAAAATAAAGTTTTAGTCTGCTGCTACCAAGGACCCTTGCATAGTGCACAGTATCTGGGATGCTGTAAAAGTGACAGTTAATTTGCTACTAGAGATATTTTTGGTTATTGCAGAGACAGTGTTATCGTCTGTATTCAGTAGTCTACAAAGTCAATAACAGAACAACCAGTATGAGCTCATTAAATGGCTGCTATCAGTTGTCATCAGGAGTGTAGATCTGAGGTAGTGTGACCTTACTCCATCAAGCAGTATGGTTAAGTTCAGTTTGGTTCCCTTTTTTTCAGTTTCCACTGTGAAAAGTCGTGGATGGTACAATAGACCCGTTCCTTATCGTCCCCATTTTTGGGGATAAAGTGAAAGGATGTTTTGCTGCCTCTCACAGCAGCTGGAGTCTGAGAAAAAAATCACTTCATTCACTGGGCCGACTGCCGGCAACTTTCAAGGTGGAACGTTAACTTGTAATGTTACTCAGCATTCCATTAGTTTTTATATGACGGACACTTTTAGTAATGAGTGGATCTTAAAGTTTTTATATATATTAATTTCGGGCGGGTTATGTGAACTGTATATATTCTAATCCTCACTCCGAGAAAAAAAAAGTGTCTCAGGCTGTTGCGCTATGGCAACACTAAACAACTGATAACAGCGATTCAGTTAGCTTGCCATCAAGAGTTTTAAACCATCCCAACTCCTGCAGATAGTTTCAGACTCCCCTAAATATCCGCACAGTGAGGAGTTATTTTACAAGTTAAACATGTGGCTAAAATGTCTTTACAGCTTATTAAGTAGGAGCAGATATCCTTTGTCCAAAACTGTGGCCGGTTCACACTGATGTCTCTCTCTGATAAATGTGGACGCAGGAATAGGAAGATCTGAGTGTCACCTAAACTTCAGGAGTTGCACTCTTCTATCGTGTGCTTAGTGCTGCTGTGAGTGATATTTATTAGACTCACTCATCTCTAGTGTTTGAACCTGTTGACATTTTCTCTCTCTCTACAATGAGATGACTCAGAGGGCAAATCAGCAGCCGCCTCCTGGAGAGCGCTGCTTCAGTGACGGAAACATCGCAGAGAGAGATCAGCAGCAGGAAACTTGTACTGAGTATCTTCAGTCTGTTAGCCACAGCTAGCTGCAAACACTCATCTGTACTGTCTCGGAGCTCGTAGAGGAGGAGGATACAACGTGACTGTGAGAGGTCTGAGGTGATTTCCCAGAGATCAGGGAGCGTTTCCTGCTGCAGGGTTGATAGCAGCGCTGTCATTTATTCAGATTTAGAAGTGCAAACTTTGAATGAGTTCCCAGAACAATTCCAGAGCAGGTTATCAATGAAGAAACACACAACAGTTACAGCAGGTGTCATTTCTATAAAGCAGTTTGGAAACTTAAACTCACTTTTCTTGGCTGTTATTGTTATGTTACCCTCAATTTTTGTGATTTTTGCCGTCATAAAAGCTGCATAGTTCTTACTCATTCTCTTCTTTACCTCATGATCTTTGCGTGGCTTGAATTTGGCAAAAAAGTCAACAAAAAAGACACTTCTTTACTGTCGGCAAAATAAACCAAACAAAGTCTTGTTAGTGACACGTTGTCATCACACTTCAGATTTTTTGCAGATATTTGTTTTTTAAGTTCGTTGAGTTCTTCAAATTGGAAATATTTTGAGTTATAGCACCAGAGAGATCATGACATATGTACATTTATATATCTAAAATTGCCACCTATCACTTTTTGGCCCTACCTGCCCTCAGTGCTGCAGCTACCTGAGTGAAGTAAAGTCAGACTGCTGCTGGTGAACGTCCTTTTTGTCCCCTGTCTGCACCCGTAGAGCTGAGCTGTAGTTTAACTGTAATGGGGCAGTGGGGAGAGAGAGCAGATGGGGCATAAAACAAATGCAGCACACGTCAGGGACCTGTGTGTGTGTGTGTGTGTGTGTGTGTGTGTGTGTGTGTGTGTGAGAGTGATCTAACATCTCAGGTGTAAATTAGAAGCTCACTGTGTTATTGTGTGATGGTGGTAGAGGAGTTATTGTGTGTGTCAGACAGCTGATCCATCATCAGTTATAGGCCTCATCGTCAGAGCTCGAGCACATATGGAAACAGACACACAGTCTCATCCTGTCTCTGTTTTCAGTCTGTCTCTAGTTTCACTTGTGTCAGTTGGTAAAAACAAATATCTGGGAGAATCAATTACATGGAGTTCCCCAAGGTTCGATTCTTGGTCCCCTTCTGTTCATTATCTCCATGCTAACACTCTCTGTAATGAGACAAATCAACAAATTGTGAACCAAAAAAGATTCTGTCATATTATAATTATTCACCTCTGTGTCTTAAAAATTGTATACGACTAAATAGGTCTGTTAAACTTGTCAAATATTGGCCTTTGGTCCGTGGACTTCCCTGTGTACATATGACGCACCAGGTATCCTTGCTGCGTCTGTTGTTGATGTTCTGGGAGGCCGTATCAATTTACACCAGTTCAGGTGTGTAAATATAGACAGTGCAGGCAGTGTGGTTGCACTGGGGCCCATGAGGTGAGGGGCCAATGGAGAGAGTGGGCCCTCCAATGATGTCTTGTGTGGGGAATGGACCCTTATGAATGATTGCTACTCTGAAAATATGCCCACGTTCAAAGAAGAACTAAATTAAACCAGTACCATTTGCTATGCATGCCCTTGAAGAAGGGAAACACATCTTGATTGTTTTTTTCGTTGTTGTGAAATAGTCAACAGCATCAATAACAATTTTTTTAAAATTTATAACTATACATAAACTACTAAAAATGTTAAATTAAATTGATAATTTCTTAATTTCTCATTCGCTCTTGTAGTTTTTGTCATATACAGATATGTAATGATGATTGCTTGGTGATATGTATGTTGATGTAATCCAGTGTCAGGTCTCTGGTCATGTGACGAGACGATGAACACGATAACATGCTTTAGGGCCTATCGTAACGACCTTACGGCACTGCGCCTGTTACATGTGTTGTGTCTTTTCAAAATACATTTCCGTTTTCACAGGAAATGTACAGTTTCTGCTTCTGAGATGCATACATTGTTTTTCAAAATAAAGTGACAACATTGTTAAAACACTTCACATTATCTGTGTCAGACGCAGAAATCAGTGACTAATGGGTGATATTTGACGACTTCAAAATAAGTTGCACACCTCTAGTCAGCATTGACTTTTTCAGTATTAAACCAGTAGTAGTGTATAAACATAATTATAACAGTGTTAATCATGCTGAAGTTGTTGTTGGTGGAAATTGTAGGAAAACAACTGAAATATGCCACCAGTTAATATTTGAAAGATGCGTTTAGTAACATTTTGTGACTTATATGTATAATAAAAAGTCTCCTCGACATGTCTATAAAAAGTGTAATCTGAGCAGAGTTATGTTTCTTTCAAAACTCATTTCTGTTGCAAAGCAGCAGTATGTGAAAATGATTTCTTTAGGAGACGGTGCTGATGGAATATTTCTTTAAGAGGACAGATTTAAAGACTAATAAGATTTTGAAGGTTTTAAGGCTGTGATGAAACTTCTACTTCGACAACATTGAGCAGTGAATGTGTGTTTGATTTGTTGAGTCCAACATGAGATATGAAAATGGGACCACAGCTGAGTTCAGAGACACAGACATCAGGTGAAACGTTCGGTTTAGTCATATTTTTAACAAAACACTACGTACCTTTTTTCTTCCTTGTCTTTATTTAAGCAGCTCAGTATTCTTTGATGATTCCTCACCTCACAATTTAAATAAAGTGCATCTGTTGTGTTCATGAAATATCTAAACAATCCACCTGCATGTGTTTAAGTCTGCACATACGTACACGTGTATCCATGCACAAACCTGCAGCCTCCACCCATCATATTTCCCATCGACTCTTTGATCCGCAGCAGAGCGTCTGCTTTACCATCATCATCTCTCACCGCTTGTAGGCCGGCTGAGCGAGGCGGCAGGCAGGGAGCGGCGGGGCGGCGAATCCAAAGCACCCGGGCGGAAAGAATCAGAGTTTACACAATGGCGAGGCGGAGAAATTAAAGATGATTTTTATTTTCTTTATCTGGAGGAGAATTCATTACCTGGCAGAGGAGCGGGAGCTGAGCGCTGTCAGCCAAGAATAATGACTTGTCTAACTGATAGGGAGACACACACACACACACACACACACACACACACACACACACACACACACACACACACACACACACATATAGATACACAAACACTCACATACAGTTTCATACTGAACATTAACAAACACGTCCAGGCTCAAACACACACAACACACAGTGTCAAATACAGCACATGTGCTTAGTCTTCATACACACACATACCTTAGCCACAACACACACAACACATGCATTACCCACACAATAATACACACACACCATACACAGTATGTTTTAGGCTCTTTGTTCCCAGTAGTTTCAGATTTTCACCTGAAAATACGTCTTCTCACTAAAACTGTTCTAAGGAAAGGTTTGTTGTTCTTGTGATGAGCACGGCTCAGAGAATGTTTCCAGCAAAAGAGAACGAAGGAAAAGAGAAATACAAGAATCCTATTATTCAGTGAAGCACTGATTAGTCAACATCAGTGGCGTAGTGTGAGTTTACCTCCAGGTGGGGCTAAACCCCGTCAAGTAGCACTGAGTATTTTGGCTGTTTTGTATTTTTCAACAGTACTTCGAAAGTATTTCTGATGTCACAGAAACCACTGAGAGTCAAACTTGTGTTTTGGATGGTATTATCATATTGTCGCTGATGTGTTGGTGTTTTTAATTTGGCACTCTGCACCCATCTGACACCTGACTACCCGCCAACCTGCCCTTATCCCAGCTCTCTGAAGCTAGGTGTGCTGCTGTTACCAGGCAAAGGTGGTGTCTGAGGCGTGGAGGTTCACCGGTAGACAATAATTTTATATTTAAAGGTTCGAAAAAAGTACCAAATTTCACAAATTAACACAGACATTCCTGTAATCCTACACTGCAGTGTCTAGACGTAGGTCAGACCAGCTAGAAGCTGGCGGGGGAGCTGACTGCAGTATTGCCAGGTTGGTTCAAAAATATCATATCAATGTTGTCCACCAATGGGACGACTGATGGTGCAACACGGGTTCCTCCAGCCCTCGGCCGTAGTGTCCTTGGGCAAGATACTGGAACCTCAAATTGCTCCCGATGTCTGTTCCATCAGTGTGTGAGAGCGTGTGAATGGTTACTGAGTAGCAGGTGGCACCGTGTATGGTAGCCCCGGCCACCAGTGTGTGAATGTGACTCGTACTGTTGAAGCGCTTTGAGTGGTGTGAAGACTAGAAAAGCGCGATACAAGTGCAGTCCATTTACCATTCATCTGTGGGGGTGTCACTACAAACTACCCTCCTCTGACCTCTCGTCCATGAGTAGATGCACACTTCCTTCCTCCCCGTGATATGGTTGGCAGGTGTAGTTTGGTAGCCAGAAAATAGTTCCTCCATGAAACTGCTCACAACAAGGTCTGTGGATTATCTTGAGTAACCAGGTCATGAGTTCTCTGTAGAGACACTGATGTTAAGTTCTTCAAATGTATTTGTTGGTACTTTGAGCACCACAAACCGAGTGCCATCTAGATCCATTATATAAGAGGGAAGGCAGACATCTTTAAGGCAACACTCAGCAACTCACACAAAAACAGTTTAGACTGATAAACAGGACTACAGGAGAGAGGAAAAATATGTATTTTTGATCTTCCCTTTAACATCTGTTGTGTTCTGTGGCTCATGTCAGTTACTGTCTGTGCTCAGACTTAAGACCTCAAAGTTTTAACAGAAAGTGTGAAGTTTGAAAGACTATACACCAGACTGTGGGGTTCTGTTGAAAAGAGTTGCATTGTGGGAAATGTAGGATCCAGCATTTTTGGAGCTTGTTTTGTAGCAGGGACTTTTTCTTGTTATCTGAATCCCACAACTTTATTTTAAAAAATATTAAATCTTTGCTGTACTCTTTTAACATGTCAGATTTTATATGTATATATGTCGTAATATTTTGAGACACAGCACATATGCACAGACACAGAGCACATTTCTGCTGATCTACAGAACACACACACCTAGTTTCAATGATGTTGTACATAAAACACACACTCACTTACCTATCCACACACACACACACACAAACTCTCTCTCTCTCTGGTCCTGCAGGCTCGTCTGCGTCGGTAATAACCTCTCTGTGCCCCGATCCAGAGGAAATCAGCTGGAATGTGAAATTGAAAACAAACAGTCATTTCAGATAGTGAAGCCTCTCCGTCAGCCGGCGTCTCCCTCTCTGTTTGAAGCCCACAGATTGTCCTCAGATCATATCCAGATATACAGTATAGCTCATGTTCCCTAAATCCCTATCTAATAGACAACTCATACATAATCAGACGCAGCCAAGAGGCGACGGCAGCAGCCACTCCCGGTTGTTTTGCAGATACTGAGAGGCAGCTATCGTCGTCGTCAGGGAGGAAACTTCAACTTCTCCTCGGCGACAGAGGACGGGCTGATTTCAGCTTGATGATAATGTACTTAGAGTTCAGCCAGTGGTGTTCTTTACATATTTATATTTACATTTAATTTTATTACATATTAATAATTCAGAAATGTTAAAGAACATACACACAAAAACAAGATTAATACATTTAATTAATTATTAATATTAAGGGATGGAATGGTAATTAGTCTGACCACTTGCACTAACTAGTTTTTGCTTAAAGGAAAACACTGATGATATTTTATATTTTTATTAGAGTCCACAACAAAACAACAATGTGTGAGTCCGTCTCTCAATACGGTCTGACTTCCTGTCTGCGTCTCTCAGCTCAAAGCCCAATGGTTCCTGCACAAATACATAGTTTCATCAGTAATTTCCTAAAACAGCTGCTCGCTGTAGTTTTTATCAGTCAAACAGGAAGTGCATTTGTTGGGGACTACTTTCAGTGGTGGATTAATCCACATTTGGTGCAACAAGATGGTGTGTGTGGGATTGAGTCAGATAAACTACAGTGTGTGTTCATGGTGATGAAGAAACGTCACCCAGTGACAAGTTGTTGTCATCAGGTTTCTGGAGACTTCAGGCATCACGGTGTGTCGTCCTCTGGCAGAATGTGTGTGTGTGTGTGTGTGTGTGTGTGTGTGTGTGTGTGTGTGTGTGTAGAGATGAGAGACAGTGGCTGCTGAGTCCTTGAAAACTCCACTGAGGGAGCTGCTGTCATCTCTGTGGTGTGTGTTTGAGTTTGTGTGTGAGTGTGTGTTCACTGCAGAGGTGGAAAGGAACTGAGTACATGTACTAAAGACCTGTGCAGGGGAGTCTTCTGCCATCTTGCTTTTGTGTGTGTGTTGTGCAGATATCATTAGAGGCTCAAGCCTGAAGGTCTGAAACTGTGTTGTTGTTTTTGCTTTTACATCTTTTTTTGTCCTCAGAAATGTTTTTGCAAATTCCTGTGACATGGTGCATCATACACACGAGAAGGATTGGAAGTTGTGTTGTGTATTGCTGAAATAATATGACACCAATTGACCAGACGGGGGCGCTATAATTAAGGCCCCAAAGTTCAATTTTTGAAAAGCCATACTCCTCACACGTTAGTCCCATTGGCTTGAAATCTGACACACAGTTGCAGCTCAGTGTGCTTTAAAGACACACGAGAACCATCCAGGTGTCACAGTAACATGTTCAGCCATTTTGAATTTTTTGAAAACACATTTTTGACATCTCCTAAATCGTAGGTCTGACATGTACCTTTTTTTTTTTTTTTTAATTTTCTGTAAAATCATCATGGCACCAACCTTATCAAAAGATATGGAGTGTTTGTTTATATCTTATTCTGTTTTGTAGATACTGACCATTGAACTTTAGAGGTGTCATGGCTCAACACATAAATGATCCTAACTTCATAACTGATCAATCAGTTCTCACAAGACTTGTAGGAAATGTCTGAAGCTGTAGTGGCAACATACCCTGAAAGTTTAATTCAAATTGACCATTAGGGGGAGCCAAAAAATAAAATAAAAAGGACGTGACTCAACACAAATTAGAAATTCTTGTCAAATAATCACAAACTTGCATTTTTACACAGAAGTGAACAACGGCAGCAACATGCCGCCTCAGTGTGTGATTTTAGAAAACATGCCAGCATCCATGGAGCAAAAAAGGTGTGACGGTGTGATGGGTGTAACAAGTAACACAACAGAGTGGGCCTCTAGTGTGACATATAACAATTGCATCAGCAGCTCTTTAGAAACAATAACACTGGCATTAATATGGCAATAACAATCATTTACTATCCCTGTTATATGGCGGCTGATCTCGTCTTCTGCTCAGAGAGTAAAGAGCTGCCAGACGTCATTGTTTTCCTAATTTGTGGACATTTTTGGCCGCCGTTATTCTGCTTTGAGTTAGCTAGGATATCTACGCTCGTCGCTAGGCTAATTTATACAATGTAAAATGCCATAGGCTTGCGCTAATAGCGTTAGCATGTCATATTTGTTTGGAAAACCTGTTTAGTATAAGACAGTTGTTTTGTCACTGAACCTTGTGAGCTGTAATGGAGCCAAATTTTGTGACGTTTCCTTTTTTAAATGTTGCTGTTGTCCCTGGCTTCATCGAGGTGACGACAGAGACAGAGAGGAAAAAGAAACAAAGAGAGGACGAGACAGTGGAGGAGAAACAGAGGCAGAGGGAGGCAGAGAAACATTAATGGAAGTTATAAAAAAATACGGAGAGAAAGAGTGATGGAGGCAGAGAGACAGAAAGAGGGAGAGAGCAGCAGCAGTTTGTGTTGTTCTTGTCAAGGTCACAGCAGCTGAATGTGGAGATCCTGAGGGAACACCACTCTGTGTGTGTGTGTGTGTGTGTGTGTGTGTGTGTTGTGACACGGCTCAATGTTTTTCTATGTATTCTAGCATTTCAGTGTGTGTGTGTCTTTTGTCTTTGTGTGTGTTTGTCTGCATTTAAAGCCTTGTAGGGGCTCACAACGGGCTGCAGCGACGCATTCCAATCGCTGCTCAATTAATTGCCCTGTAGACACACACACACACATACACACACACACACACACACACACGCCTGTCCGCAGAGTCCACAGAAAACAGTATCAACACGTGAGTAGCAGACAAACACACACATTCCCATTTATAGGAAATTAAAGACAAATAAAAAAAGACTGAGCTGAATCCTGCAAACACACACACACACACACACACACACACACACACACACACACACACACACTCACACACACACACACTCACACACACACACACTGTCTGCTGCAGTGTGAAAGTTGTCGGTCTTGTGTTTTTTAATCAGTACGTCTGATGTTGAATTAATATTGATTCCTCTGCAGTGCATTACAACAACTTGTTTTCTTCTTCTTCTTCTTCTCTCCATCTGTGCGTCCTCAGCTGCTCACTCAGATCTTCCTCTTTGATTTTACACTCATCAGATATCACAGCACATTTCTGTCATGCTTCAACGTGTCATATTCACCTGGAAACATCTCCTCCGATTAAATTTCACATTAAAGGCCTTACAGCAGTCCATGAAACAGAATCCCTTCACTTCCCTCAAAGACTTTTATTATGAAAAGCCAGCAGCAGGTATCAAGATTTAATTTTATTTCAATGTTATGATTACTACCTGGATCAGAGTTCCAACCTCATATCTTAAATGTTGGGCACGTCCTTTATTTACATCAGCTACAGAAACATTTGGGCCTTTATCTGAGACAGACATGCTTTTATTTTGTAACTCTCCCTGGTTTGCTGTTTTTTGAGCAAGAAGCCTTTATTTACTGTTAATGCAAACTTACCATCTCCTCTACTTAAATTTCACATTAAAAGCCTTTTAGCAGCTTAGATAGTGGAATCCCTGCTTTGAAACATCTGCAGTAGATACTGTATTCTGTTTTATTATTTGGCCTGTACTTCTCTATGTTGAATTTCAACTCATCTGTGCACATCTTTTCAGCCTCCTTTTATTGGAGAGTGTTCTTGAATGTAGCACCAAAATAAGAGTTTAAAAAAAGCCCCCTGCTTCTAACTGCTGTTTCACATGATATAACTTTAACAGAAAACACAATAGAGATGACAGATAATGTCACGTGTAATCCCTCACACAGAGAACAACAGAGCAGTAGATTAACAGTATAAATATGTTTTTAGAAATCCAAAGTTAAGTTCAATATAAAAGAGCGAGGAGCTCAGCAGGTGCTGACGACAGAAATGTTTTATTTCCTACAGTATTAGTGGACGATAAAACAACAAAGATGATTTTTATTCGCCTCTTTTTCCAGCAGACACACTTGAAATCAGCACGCTCCCTCAGTCAGTGTGAACAGGGTCCTTCAGCTGAGAAATGTTCAGAGTGGAGCTGCGGTATTAAAATGGCTGCTTACTGCCGGCTGTAAACGCTGCTGGAAAAATGAATGGAGGATATTTATAATAAATATACTTTTATTATGGCTGCAGGCTCGTATATTAGTGTTTAGTGGAGAGAGGATCCTCTCAGCCTCCCTCCCCCCTCTCTGTCTCTCCCCTGTTCCTCTCACTCTCCTCTTCTCTCCTCCTCTTTTTCATTATTCTCGTTTTCTTTCACATTTAAATTCACGCTGGCTTCACTTCCACAAAATACAGCTGTGCTTCTCACCTAACCGTCTTTTACAAATTATTAATACTGACAAACGCCCCAATCTAAAAGTAGAAAAAGGTAAGTGGTTCCCAGCTCACAGACCTCAAGGATGTGGTTCATCACAAAATCACTAAATAATAACTGTATAATTACTCAGGTTATTGTTAGCTGTTTTTGTGGTAATTCTAGGTTAATACTGGGAGTTAGTGCAGGCGTTCAGAGCTGCTTATTTCCTCAACAACAAGATACTGCTTTGGAATTTAAGTCAGTTCATAGTGTGACCGTATCACATGACAAAATCTGTATGTAAACAGCAGAATTCAATAAAACTTCCTCAATTGCACAAAAATATTTTTTGCTTGCTTGTGGAGTAGCCGGCATTTTTTGGTGGGCGGGGCTTAGCTGGTGGCAAAACAATTCTCCACAGATATTAGCCAGCAGTAGCTAGCAAGTTCTGTTGGCTTGCTTTAGACAATGGAGGAAGATGATGTGAGCGGTGCATTCATTCTGAGTGTCGGAGTGCACTCTGACACAAACTGGACCATTTGTAGATTTGTAAGGTTGAATGCACCCTTCAGTTATCCAGAGCAGCGCACTCTCAGAGTGGCAGAGCGCACTCTGGACACTCTGTCTGTGGAGGCGGAGCAGCAGAGCACCGAGCGGAGTGAATGTGTGATTAACTTAACCGTTGGTTCGTTCATGTAGAAATATAAGGCTCCGTTTCTTTCACCAACAGGGCTCTCATTTTAGTGTAGAGCGTCAGACTGAATTTACCAACGCACCATGTCAGGTCACTCACTCTCCGAAAAAGTCTGATTTTTTTATTTTGTTTTATTTATTTATTTATTATTTTGTGGTAATCCATCTGATAATTGAGATATGTTCGCTACTTTGGTCCACACTGAAAATAGTAATCATACTTTGGTTTCTACCAGCGGTCGTTGTAGGAGGCACGTTTGCAGACGTGTTGAATAGACATTAAGCATTTCTTCATTATGTTTACCACAAAACGTACACGCTGTTACACATATTTCTACTATAAATGAATATAATTTATCAGGGAATCACACACACACACACACACACACACACACACACACACATGCATGAAGGAAAGCAGCCTCAAGATTCACACACACACTTAGTATAACCTCAAGGAATATATATATGCATGCCTTTTTGCCCCAAGGACCTTGAGCATGCCTGATAGATGAGATTTAGCCTCGAGCGTGTCCACACACACACACACACACACACACACACACACACACACACACACACACACACACACACACACTCCACCTGAAGCTCTGTGTGAGTCATTAACACACTAAACAAATGAAATCTTCTCAATAAAAGGAATAAGCAGCAGTGGACGTATTAGCATGAGAAACATGATAACAGTGCTCCTCCATTGTGTCCTTATCACAGTCCCATAATGCACTGGGAGGCAGGGATTGGCCCTGGCGTTTGGACGTTCGACACTGGGCTTATCAGCGTCTGGGGCCCTCACTCTAAATGTTCAAAGACCGCCATTGTTGTGAGATTTGGGGAGAACAGAGGAGAGATTTTCAGGGTTTAAGAGCACTCAGTGGATTTTGTGAATGAGAGAGAGAGATAGAGAGTAAACGGCTAAAAGACAGAGAGAGAGATAAAAACGATAAAAACTGACAGAGGGACAAAGGGACAGAGAGCAGACAAACAAATCAGCTGGTTGTCTGAATCTGTGTGTGCAGGACGTTCATGCTGGTGTGTGTCCTCACATCACACTCGATGTGAGGACATGACGAGATCATTGAAAATATGCAGTTTTGTTTCTCTCTGAATAAAAAACAGATATTTGCTTTTATGGATCAAATATTAGACCAAACCAGAACCAAAATATTTGATATCTCTGTATTGATTGAAATGAACTTCCCTTTTAAACAGAGGCAGAAAAAAAGAAGCTCAGAGACTGTTGTGAATGAGCAGTGTTAGCATGTTCCCGGCTTGAAATGTAGTGTTCACAATGGGCGCAAATAAAACAATTTGTGCGAGTGAATTAGATGTAATGTCAATGTAAAGACGTGATTAGACACAAATTCCCTGGCAGGCAACATGACAGGTGCAAGATACAGGAATTAAGCGGTGCAAATGAAGCAAGTAGCACAATTTCACATCATATGCTTCTTCATGAAAGTTGAAAAATCTGAACTTCAGCGACCAATTCGCGCCATGATTAGCATTGAAATCCTCCGGGGATGTACTGGTGGAAGTTCATTTATCGATTCAATGATTTTTTTGCGCGTATGACCCGAGTTATTCGTCCAAATTAAGCGAGTCAGCGCTAAATATTCTAGCGTTCAAACTCGCACCAGTAATATTTGGTGTGAACACAACATAAGCATGTTAGTCGCTCTCCATTAACCCTGTAATCCCTGCAGTAGCAAACCTCCATCACCTGGTGTCATGTATGCAGATAAAATTCTGCCACTTTCTAATGTAACTGGACCTTAAAACTGGCCTGTGAATTCATCTGGGCCTTGGTTGTACTTTAGAAAGTAATGTAGTTGGGCTGAATCACAAGGTTTGTTTACAGTCACTTCTGGGTATAAACCCTCACCTCTCGTAGTTAAAAATCAGGGCTAAACAAACATTGTCGTAAGTGTTTAGTTTTTAGCCATCTAAAAAAGGCCTACCTAAAGTATCATTATCAGTTTAAGTGTATGTTTAGAATATTTTCACTAATTTACCTTGTCATCACACAGCTTTGTCTGACGGGCAGTTGAAGCCATTGTATCAAAGCCACCAAACATTACTGACAAAAAGTATTTCAGTAAGGACCAAGCTTGTCAAAGAAAACCTTATTTCCTTTTCACTATTATATTTGGCGCTATGGCTCTGTTCAGGGGCCTCTTTACTTTCCTTTTGCATACACAGCCCAAGGGAGCCAGAGTGCACCTCTCTGCCCTTCCATGTGCCTATAAGGAAAACCTGAGGCAGAGAGAGCAAACCTCCCTGCCCTTCAATGTGCCCACATGAAAAGTCTTAGGTAGAGAGAGCAGCAGCAACGACTGCCCGAGAAGAGAGTGGAGCAGTGTCAGTGACAAACAGAAATGAACTGAAACTGAAATCAACTGCCAGTTGAGACTGTTGTTGTTAGCTTGAATGGTTCTAAAGAGAAGTTCCAAAAAGTGTTTGTGTATGCTGTCAATTAAAGTTTTTAAAAAGAAAAAAAAAACGGGGTCAGCAGGTCAGACTTAAAAAACAAAACAAAAAACAAAAATCGTTATCAGCTGAGAAAGTTGCAGTTGGCTAAATATAACATAACTGCATCAGTTCAACAGAGTCATGTCATACTTACTTTGTTGTTTTCATTCACTGATTGTTTAATGTTGCTCCTCTTTTTCTGTTTTACGAGCGCTGTAGAGCTGCTGTTGGTATTAAAAACCTTCCAGCAGCTCAAATAACATTTTAATTTAAAACATTAGTAATTTAACAGGATGAAGGAGGACACAGGACTGACTCTGTGTTCATGTTTAAAGTTGTTTTGGTGTTTAAAAGTGACAGTACTGATGGGTGTGTCTGGGACGTATTGCCCTCTAGTGGTGAGCAGCAGGAACTGTATCAATATTAACTGTTTTGGGAGAGTCTACAGTGGCCTGCTGGGGACAAAACACATAAAAGTCTGAGATAAAAGATGCTGATAAATGCAACACGCCCAACAGATCGAACTGAAACATATCGGGATTGGTTTTTTTTGTGTGTGTATAGATTTGTGTGTGTGTCCTTTGAGCCCCTGCGTCCGGCCCTGGAAAGCCCTGTTTGCTGTCTGCCTGTAAATTTCCGCTGAACCAACACGCTGACATGAAACCCAGCAGACTGATCTAAGCCTCTGTGTATGTGTGTGTGTGTGTGTGTGTGTGTGTGTGTGTGTGTGTGTGTGTGTGTGTGTGTGTGCGTTAAAACATACATGTCCCACCCTCTCCACAGGCTTATGTGTGTGATTTGGTGTTTCAACCTTAGTGTGTATATGTGTGAGTGTGTGTGTGTGTCCCATGACTCCTTCAAGTACCCAGAATGCACCTCACCTACACTCATCACTCCACACCTCACTCCTGAGAGAGCGAGACAGGGCGGGAGAGGGATCAGTTGTGCAAAAAAAGTGAAAGAACAGATAGATGATGAACGACAAAACATGACACGAACCACCATGTTGTCAGGTGTGTGTGTGTGTGTGTGTGTGTAGGTGTGTGTGTGTGTGTGTGTGTGTGTGTGTGTGTGTGTATTTGCGCACGCGTTTCTTACGTTTTGCTTTAACAAGTCAGCAGGTTGAAGAAGCTTTAGTGATTTGGGACACTGAGACAGAAAGTGTGTGTGCGTGCATGTGTGTGTGTGTGTGAGTATTGATCTTGGTGAAGGATCTCTTACTTTCTGTTCCTCTCAGGGGGTTAAAAACACACACACAAACACACGCACTGCCTGGCACAGTCGCATGCACACACACACACACACACACACACACACACACATTCAGAAGCTCCTCTTCAGTGATTTATGATAGATTTGAAAAGGTCTGTTCATCCCCTAACTCTCACACACACACACACACAGTGTGATGTCGATTCTCCGTCAGTACAACAGACAGATGGAAATTCAGACTCTGTGTCACTAATCAGCGTCTTTGTTTACATGTAGAAGTACACTTCTGAAGAAGATTAATAGACATCCCATGGACCGTTTCAAAACCCCCTTTTACACTGCCTGTTTAGAGCAGGAATATCGTGCTGTTATGCCGCCTCTCATTCCGTATAGAAGTTACAATCATTGAATGGGGATACAGAGTTGTCTCACTCCTGAGCTGGATCTGAGGTGATAACAGCACCAAAACAATATTTGTATATGTGGAACAGCCAGAAGATTGTGATCATGGGCAGCACGGGTTTGACGCTTTGACGACAAGTTACGTGTGCAAGATTTAAAACGTAGCTGATAGCAGTTAGCCGCTAACTCAAAATAGGAGCACCTTACCGTCTGAGCAGATCAGCCATCATATAACAGTGATGGTAAATGATTGTTTTTATTGTCATGTTGTGCCACTTTTGTTGTTGAGAAAGCGCTGCTGACATGTATGTTATATGTCACACTAAAGGCTGACCCTGTTGTGTTACAAGTCACGCCTATCACGCCTCTTTTGATTCCATGATGCCAGCATGCTGTCTATGATCACACACTGGAGTGTAATGATGCCAGCTTTGTTTGGTTCTTTGTTAAAATGCAAAGGTGGCGTAAAGGAGGGACTTCTTAGCGGCTCTATTGCTTGATCTCTGTGTAAAAAGTGCTGCAGTGTCTTTCAGTTGTTAGGAAATGACATTGTTTTTCCACTTAGACTTCCAGTCCAGCCACGACTACAAGAAAACTTTTATTTTCTGAGCTGAAATACACAGTGTGGGAAATGACAAAATTAGGTTTAGGAGCCTCCCGCTCAGTGGTAGGTTGTTGTGCTTGACAGAAATAAAAGTCCATCACAAGAAATGAACCAGTGCAAAGCATGGATTGCAGACCCTGGAGTTACTCCTTGTTTTGTTTGATCATTGCTAGTTTGTACCTTGTTGAAGGGATCAAGCTAACATTACGCAGCAAAGTCCTAAAAGTCCTCATTTTGCTGTTTTTCACAGTCTGTATTTCGTGATGTCGTTTCCTTGCAACCGAAAGACCCCTTGAAACGGTCTATACGGTGATAGCACCAATGAAAGCTGTGGCTCCAAGGTAGAGCCACGAATTACATGGTTGGTTGTCACGTTGCTATATGAAAATGAATGATGAAGATTGAATTGTCAAGACTGAATTGTGAAGATGCTCAGGTTCGTTTCTTTGTCCTTTGGCGTTAACGTGGCCAATGAGTTCTCACGGCATGATTCACAGCATGTTTAACAGCATGTGTGTTAAGAACACAAACTTGTGTTGGTGATTTTAACTGGAGAGGAGCTACAGTTATAGTCAGGAACAAATCGTGTTTTGAGCTGAAATCTCTGGCTGCAGCGATGTCTTTCTAAACACAGTTTTGTTGTTTGGTACTGTTGAAAAGTTGTCTGCAGCTTGGCACGTGTCTTGTATAGTTCTCAACCCCCCCCCATTGATATGATACATACGAAATGTACAAATGTAACGTATGTTTTACAGAAACATACAATACCTACATTTTCTTCTGGCGACTGGGCTGGTGTACGACATGCATCAAAACACAACCATTATTTTCTGTGTAAAGAGCACATACAGTTTTCTTTATATTGCAGACACATACATACATACAGTCCATGGGGTGATGCATTCAGGGCTGTGCAAACTTGAGCAGATTATTTGTGTCAGTTTCCCTCATGCAGATTGTTGCAGTCACGTCAATGCATCAGTGCAGGTATGATCTGAGCTTTAGCCCACACAGCCGCTCTGTCGTGACATACATCACTGCTGGTTCAACCTGTCAGAGTATATCAATGTCCTCTTTGCCAGTGTCAACATATGTCACCTCTTCAGGAGAGCAGATCGTCTATTGCCTTCACTCCTCTGATTGTACCTTGACTAAATCTTCTGTGTGTGATGCATCTGGTTTTTGCTTCAGGTGTTAAGTGGCATGCAACCTGCAATGTACTGTTGTGGTTTTAGGTCACTTTGATTTTAGCAGGATGCACATGATGATGTTCACTTGTTGGATGCAAGTTTTGTTGCAAGTGCCATAAATCAGGTCCAAAGTGTAGATTGAGATTTGAAACAAAAATAGACTGGGCGTAGCCACCATGACGTCACCTATGGGATTGTGGACTTAAGTTTTGGAGCCTCCAGTTTGTCACTTTGGCTGTCGGAGCCAGAAGTGCAACAGTTGTCATGAATGGGGGAATCAGCTGTAGAGACCAAAACTGTTTTTATGTACCACGCTGTAAACAGGTAAGTCTCTCTAGGATTTCATGGGCTGTTTTGGGGATTGTTGTGGCCTGCAATGCCTGATTTCATGACAGCTTTTCTAAAAAAATTCTGATGCATGTTGCGATGTGAACACCTCCAAGTCTGAGGCCATGGCTGTCTGCAGATAAACGGTGGATTGCCCCCTTCAGGTCGATGAGAGTTGCTGCCACAAGCAAAGGAGTTTAAGTATCTCAGGGTCTTGTTCACAAGTGAGGGTAGAATGGAGTGTGAGATGGATCATTTGGCAAAGTGTCTGCAGTGATGCGGGCGCTGCGCCGGACTGTTGTGGTGAAGAGAGAGCTGAGTCGGAAGGCAAAGCTTTCGATTTACTGGTCCATTTACATCCCAACTCTCACCTATGGTCATGAGCTCTGGGTAGTGACCAAAAGAATCAGATTGGGGATACAAGTGGCCGAAATGAGTTTCCTCCATGGGGTGTCTGGGCTCAGCCTTAGAGATAGGGGGAGGAGTCAGACATCTGGAGGGAGCTCGGAGTAGAGCCGCTGCTCCTTCACATCAAATAGGGTCAGTTGAGGTGGTTCGAGCATCTGATCAGGATCCTCCTGGGCGACTCCCATTAGAGATGTTCCAGGCACGTCTAACTGGAAGGAGGCCCCGGGGCAGACCCAGAACACACTGGTGGGAGTATCTCGTCTGGCCTGGGAACGCCTTGGGATCCCTCAGGAGAAGCTGGAAAGCGTTGATGGGTAGAGGGATGTCTGGAGTACTTTGCTCAGCCTGCTGCCTCCCATGACCTGGCCTCAGATAAGTGGATGAACACTGATGGAAGCGATGTTTGCGATGTATAGGCTTTTTTTGTTTCGTTTTGTTGCGGGGGCAAGTGAAAATTGCAAAAAATGTTTGACATGTAATTTGTGTTGCTGTTATAGACTCTGAGCTCATTATCATAAGTATTCGGGGGGTGGGTGGAAATGACTTGAATCTGTTATTTAACCCATTAATAACTGTTTGGGTAACGTTAGCTCTGTGATGCTAAAAGTTACAAAAAAATTAGATTTTACCGATTGTAAACGGTCAAATTCGCAATTAAGTTGCTGTGATTGGCTGACTTAGCGTTAATAGTTGCAATCATAACATCCCAGAGGAACTGACATGTTTATTTCTGTTTTGACGTTAGGCATTTCAACATGAGGGTCTGTGGGGATTGGCTCACTCTTGGAGCCAGCCTTAAGTGGACATTCAAGGAACTGCGTTTTTTTTCATCTCCGTGTCAGCTTCATTTTTTAGCTCCAGAAGGAACCATTTGTTTCGTTGCCCTGTGCTGCCATTTAACATGTCGGCGTTCACTCCACATTAAACTTAAATTCAGAGCCTAAATCATCAAGTGTAACTCATGAAAACTTCACCATGCAGGCTGCAATGTCATAACCACACTTCTAAACATGGACAGTGGATTAAACAAATTTAAACAGTGAAAGCACAATATAAATGATAAACTAGTTCAATTTAAAACGGTATATTTTTTTATCTTCTCCACTATTTTTCTATCATGAGTCCTCTTACTTTTCATCCCCCTCTCCCCCTCTCTCTCTCTCTGATGTGATTGCTTTCAGTGTTCTGTGTTTTGTTTTGCCTAATAAATCACCATCTATCAGAGCCCGGCTGACACACACACACACACACACACACACACACACACACACACACACACACACACACACACACACACTGTGGCAAACAGTTCATAATGGACCGTACATTTGTCATCCTCTGAGCTGTTGACAAGGAAAGTGTCCTGGATATGGGCAATGTGTTTACGTGTGTGTGTGTGTGTGTGTGTGTGTGTGTGTGTGTGTGTGTGTGTGTTCATGCTACTCCTACTGACAATAGAGATTCATCCCCATTCATCTGACTGATAACACACTAGTGCTGTCAACTGGAGACTAGCTCTATCCTCACACACACACACACACACACACTTGATCATAACAAACACTCAAACACACTCTTACTGTGGCACAGACACATTAATTTACATACTGTATAAACATTATTGACTTACACACAGTTGCGCCCACGCATATCGTCAACATATCCTTATAGAACAGTTGGTGTGATATCCTACAAATGAGCACCTCAAGAACGACATACGTCCTTAACGTAAAGTTATGCAATTAACGTAAAGTATGGAGGTGAGGTTTAGGATGAGAAATGTGGTGAGGATGTACCTTAAAATGATCCAAAGTTCACACGGTTCCAAACACGCATCTCCTGGGAAAAGTCCTGTGGAAAGTCTGTGACCCATCCACCACCCCAACCTGCCTCCTAACAAGACAGCTCAGGACTGCTTCCTTGTTTCTCACTGGTCACGTGATCGCAGTCTTTCAAAAAATGTGGGATATGTATGAATTTAGGTGCATTACTTTTTGTTTATGAGAACAGCCTGATGTTGTATGTTCGTGCACACAGACACAGAAATGCAATCATAGTGTATGAAATTTAGGACTTTTTAAAGCAACATGCTGCAACTTTTTTTGCCTAAAAATTAAAGCTTCAACACTACCGTGATGGTGTATTGATGTGTAATAGGGAAAATGGCACCTCCATTACTCCCACTCCATGCTCAGTGTGCCTGTTCTTGCACTAATGTAACTGTGTCTCGTGCAGTTTTACACTTTTTCTCAGCGTCAAAAGTTCCATCCAAATCAGAGGAGGGCGTAGCTGGGGTGTGACTTTGGTTTTTTTTTTTTTTTTTGTTTTGTGTTTGTTTTTTTTACCCTGAAGCTACAAATATTTTTCCTTGAGCCTCTCTGAGAGATTCACAGAAAATGCATAACCCTCCCTCCAAAATAAATTAGTTGTTGCGTTTAAAAACTTGATGTCAAAGATGAAATCCTGGAGCTGACACCAGCCTCAGGTTTTCACTCTTGTTGTGCATGCTGGTTAATTTGTGCAAGCAGGTTTTTTTTGTTTGTTTGTTTGGTTTTGTTTTGTTGTTTTTGGCCAAATTTTAATTGAGATGTAGAAAAAAAATGTGATTACAAAAATATCAGCATAAAAAAATAATAGTGACATTTCAAGCTCAGATTTTGTTGTGTTTTTTTCTGACTGAAACATTCGTCCTTCATAATGTGTTCAAGGACTGTCTGAAATTTGATAATCCAATGATAATTTCTATTTTTAAAGTTTCTGGCTGTGATAAATGGTGTAATTTTGGCAATAAAAAAAGAGGTAATATAAATACAAAATGAGCTTCCTACATGAATGTAGAGCCAAACCATGATTTTTTTTTTTCAAAACCTAACCGCGTGCTTTTGTTGCACAAGAAAACAAACATAAATAAGAGGTGTTTTACTGATGTTGTTCATTTTGAAAAAGACTGTATGCATATAACAAAGTGTATTTAGTAAGGACACAATGAATTTGACAGGTGTAAGTTGACACAGCATACCAGAACATCAACAACTGACGCATGTATTTGGACTAATAATGACCGTTTTATACGGAAGGTGTCGCCTGGAAATCACCTTAAAAGTGTTTTTTTTTTTCAATCCAGTTCTCATCTGATTTTACTTTGAAATTAAAGGGCTGTCCTCGAAGGTTCTCACAGCACACAAAGGCACCACAGCAAAACATAAAGTGTCACAGACTGATTTAAAAGGAAGTTTCTTAACTTTTTGTTTAAGGAAAAAAGGAAAAGAGGCAGGAAATATGCACATATACATAGTCACTGAAACTTTCTCATTTTGTCTTTCTTCTTTGTGTCTCAGTACACTTTGTTGTTACTGTTTTCTTTGTGTATAGTATTTCATCCCTTATTTTTATTTTCTTACTCCACTGCATGGTGCGGCACGGCTCGACTCATCTCATTTGAACCATTCAAACAATTTTACCTTTATATTTAAAATTCAAATATTAAAAAAAAAGCCCAATATAGACCTTGTTGAAGTTTAACAAAAGTTCATTACTAAGTTGGTCTGTGATATTATATGTATTAAGACATTAGAGAGTTTTACTCCTTGTTTACCATTTCCAAAAAACCCCACAACCCTCAAGTGAAGAAAATGAAGATTTCTGGAAGCATCTAAATGTTTCTGTCGTTGATCGTTTAAAGAGGAAATGAAGTTACTCCGCAGAGTTTTTTTTTCTTTTGCCCGTGTCCGTCGTTTCTCCTCGGCTCCATCGGAGGCCGACGCCCCATGAATCATTAACAGCAGAGTAATTATGCACTATCAAACTTGGAATATTACCCCACTTAGCTAATGTTTAATGCTGTAATTAATTCTGAACCCTGCGAGCCAACATCAATTTATTTGATTAGTACTTTGCAAAGTCACACAGAGGTTTTTTACTGTTTTGAGGTGTGTGTGTGTGTGTGTGTGTGTGTGTGTGTGTGTGTGTGTGTGTGTGTGTGTGTGTGTGTGTGTGGGGTTTTAAAATGTTTCCATATTAATTAAAGTGCGATCCAGAGAGTGAGAAGCTGATTAATGGGAATTCAACGCTTCAGTTTTCTTTTATTTGCTGTTTTGTTTTTCAGGACTTAATCGTCACAATAAAACAAAAGAGGTTTCTGTGTTTGTTTCACTAATTCTGAGCGGGAGGTGTGTTTAATGTGGGAGAGAAGAAGAAAAGAGTCGATACACATCATCCAATCTCGACATGTGACCCTCCTACTGACCTGTAGAGGTGTTCATGAACATGAATGAACAGATCGTCATTAATGTGGCGGGGTCAGTGATCCATCAGTCACCTGTTATATACAGTATGTTAATGCCACTCCATTAAAATGAAAGAAAAGAAAGAGTGATGGAAGATTTTCAGCATTTATGATCACTTAATTTCTTACTAAGCAAACACAACAGTTTGAATTAGCAACACACTGAAGTTACTGTCTTATCAGGAACGACACGAACTCGTACATAATTTGGATGCCCTAGGCATGATTGCTGAATTTCTCCCCCCAAAGAAAGGATATTATAATATTTACATATACTGTAAAGCTTCAATTATTAGCCTGGGCTAGTATTTGCCTATATTTAGGACAGGCCTTTAAATACTTTCACACAAAAACTGTTAATCAGCAAAGATTGGAAATACAATCAAATTATTTATTTTACCCAGTATGAATACGTAGCGGCTACACTGAAACTTTATGTTTCAGCAGCATGGTGTGTGGTTAGGTTTAGATACAAAATCCACTTGGTTATGGTTAGGAAAAGATCGTGTTTTGGCTTAAAATACCCAGTTTAGGGGGCACAAACCCCTCTGGAAATGTGGTGATTGCTGCTTTTCGTGGCACTATACCTACTGGAAAAGCAGCAACAAGACACCACGTTTGGTGCAAGTCGCTGAAAACACAGCAATGACTCATGAAAACACAAGCGGGCGTCTCACCCAGGTGATATGCCATCCCCTCCACCTTCAGAAGACGAACTCAGCTCATATCACTGTAGAAATTTTAATATGATAAATGAAACCAACAATACGTACATATCTGTGCTTTACAGAAATGTACAATGCTAACATTTTCTGTATGTGTAAATAGTATTAATACGTTAACTTTGTTTTCTTAGACTATATATGGTAGATTTTCATAGCGTACATAGGCTCGTATCGTAGACTTTTTAGGGCTGCTTATCTTTACTTTGCAAATGTGAAGTTGTAGTTTCGACTTCCATGTGTCTGCTGCTGATCATGGCGCTGATGCTGCCTGGTTTTGGTGAACACTGAATGTTGTGTTTATGTCATTTAAGACAGAGAGAGGAGGGAACGAGGAGGCCAGAAACACACAGTGACTCTTTGACTTCAATTTGATATTTGTTCTCTTTTTCTTGCGCTGGGTTACAAATTTGAACCAGTGATGCAACACTTACACCGCAGTAATTACAGCTGACAGCCGCCCCACTCCATCACACACACAACCATGCACACGTCCTAAAATATGGAGAAGAGACTGATAAGAGAGGAAGGACAGATACAAACACACACACACTCTACACAAACACACTGGCTTGACATTTAGTCACATTCACAGAACTCTCGCTCTGGTTTGGACATGGTTATCACCATCATTCTTATTGTCTTTTGTCACTTGATGTCCTTGTCTCAGAGGGTGAGTGAAGCGATAAAGCCAGCCGCCGTCTCTGTTGTGTTTTAATAAGTTTTATCTGAAGACTCTAAACAGACAAACAATGTCAGAACTCAAACTGAACCTGATGGGAGTGTAGAGTTTTCTACATGGAGGTCATCGGGGCGCCGACGCGTCACTCCGGCTGTTCAGCTGCAGATATCAACACTGTGTTCATGCTTTAATCATCCTCTCTGTTAGGCCTTTGTTCATCGTTTCAGCTGGTTGTTGTTTTAGTGAAGGAAAGGCTGAACACACACTTTAACTGTTGGCCTCTGAGTACAGCAACAGTGCCTCGTTCATGGGGATTTTTAGGTACATGTGAACAGATTTTTTTTTCCCAGTTTGGAGTTGAAAAACTTGACTGGTGATCTTGAACTGATCTCAGCCCACGGCATTTCTGTAGTATGAACTGGACCACTGACCTTACACCAGACCTTATCATTCAACATCAGTGTTGGACCTCAGTAATACTCTGAGTGGGAGCAAATCCCTGCAACCAGGTTCCAACTAGAGGTCTTCACAAGTCCAGGATGATGGACCAAAACCCTAATGGACCTGGGAAATTCATTTTGAGATCAAATTGTACCAGATCATTTTTAAATGTCTCTCTCACTCTATATCTATATATACATATATATGTATATGCACTTCTGTACACTTCTGTTTTCACAGGAAATGCACCGTTTGCATGCAGTCTCTTTCAAAATAAAAGCACCATGCCTGTTCAACATTGCAAATTGACTTTTTTTTTTTTTTTTTATTCAACAAGAAACGCATGTAGTTACGTTTAGTCAACACACACACACGGTTGGGTTTCAGCAACAAAAGAATGGGTTGGATGAAAGTCATGAAAGGCCGTTTATTTTTTTTGTCAGTGTCTGACGCAGAAGTCACTGCCCAAGCGCCGGTTTTCGACAACTTCGGAGTGAGACCCAGTCGTCCCTAGTATGGTTCAAACTCCAAAATCAGTGTATCCTACATTTCCCACAATGCCTCCAATAGCTCATTTTTCATTAGATGTAATAAATACCCACATCTTTCTTTGCACCTCTAGTTTGCAGTTCAGAAATTCTGTTTTGGATTTGTAGTTTCCACACCTTAGATTCAACCAGTTACCAATGTTGACTGAAAGTAATAGATTACTGTCTTTTTTTTTTCTTTTTCATTTAACCCATTTGTCTTTAATTTAACCTAAACGATCGTTTTTCCTGTCCCTCTCCAAACTGACTTACAGAGGTGAATGTTTATGGCTGTAAACAATGTCACAATTTTAAAATATATGATCCATATCCGCAGCATGTTCAAAACATATTTGTCCTTGAGAATATTTTCCAGTATTTAACATGTGTTTGAAGGCTGCTGTCTCCTCTGTCTGTATCCTGTATTCCATCTCACTCCGCTGTCTGCCATCCCATAAAGACAAAAGACAAAAACATTATAATGGTATTAAATCACTTGGCCAACCTCTGTTGTGTAAAAGACTGGAAGGATAACATGATGTATGGTGGATGCGGTTGCCAAGGTTTGCGGCTGATTAAAAAATCTCACATCGCCATACATCTTCAACACGTGTTTTGGTGAAAAACAGACTCTGGCACAAACTGTGTGTGTTCAATCAGAGTCACTTTATTTGCCAAGTAAACATATTGCAGTTTGCCATGAAGGCATTGGAGCAGCATGAACGTTAGTTTGTGTCCTTTCACATTAAAGTGTTTTCATCGCTTTTAGTGTCACTGACACTTCAACTCCTTTCAGTCGTCACATCAAAAGACATTTGAACTGATTTTGATTCTTTAATTTGACAGTTTAACTGTTTTAAAGGAGCTCTTCACCCACAAAATAATTACTCGTATATCAATTACTCACCCTCCCTTGTGAGGAAAACTTTGTTTTTCAGGCATGCCTCCACACTGAACAAAGAATCCAAATACTGAGAAAATCCTTGATGAATTGAAGTCATGGGGGTCCACATTTCACCTTGCTTAAAACAGGACCTCCTGGTCCACCACTGTCTCCATCAGTTAGTTAGTTAGTGTTGTGATGTGACTTTGGTGAATCCAAACTAACCTTTTAAAACACCAAAGTCAAACAATAACACAAACAAGCTAACTTATCGACCGGCAGCACCCGTGTTAACAGAGGCAAAATTACTCTTTTTGTCAATGGGGTCTGGCTTTGAAGAGAGCACAGATTAAGTTTCACTTTTTGTTCGGTTGCCCGTTCGTTCTAGCCAAAGTTGGAAGTCAGAGTTTTCCGGGAAGTTTCCAACTTTGGACCTGCAAGTGTTAACACAACGCAAAACGCAAACAAAAAATGTGGCTAACCATATGACACAGTGATGTGTCTTTGGCAAGGGTACATACAGCTGCACTCTCAGCAATGCAGCCTGGAAAATATATTGAAAGGATTTTTTTTTTTTTTTTTTGGTAGGACATGATTTGTCTCAGTTCTCAAGAATGAGTGAGAGTCAACTCACGCCCCTCCCCTATCGATTGAAATGTGTGTTTCCATGGTTATTGTCATTGTTGTGTGGCATCAGATGAAGTTGGAGTGGATGGATTTGCTACAAATTTGCGAGCAGGAACTCCTGGAACGCAGCGTTATACTTTATCCAGTGCTCACACTCAAAGATGACACATGTCCACGGCGTATTACGCGCATCAATTGACACAACACTTGGTGATGCTGCTGATGTGCGTCACTGAAACTCAAACTTCTTTTAGCATGTTGCTAACAAGCAGAGCAGTGTACAAGTGTAGTTAGTCTCACTGACGGTTGCATCTTGATTGGACTGCACACTTGAGGCTGGTACATATTAGCCCACAGTAATGTGCTGTTTCTTACTCTATTGTGTGATAATTCTCTTAAAGTGTTGTTGCAGTAACTGTCTGAATGTCTAATTCCATCTCTGCGCTGCTCCCTCTGTGTAATTAGCTCCACCAGTGACTTTATGTAAAATAGTTGTGCCAAGTTTTAATTGATTAAAAGTCGGCGTGTTATTGCGAGGAAGAACAATGTAGATCCAATTAGCACTGTAACGTGTAAACATGAACACTAACTCCCATGGTGCACCAGGGTCTGTGTGCCTGTGTGTGTGTGAGTGTGTGTGAGCATGTGTGTGTGATTCAGTGATCAGTCTCATTTCTTAATCATCACTTTCTGCTCCAGATGAGACTTTATGAGGGGACTAAATTGCCTTAAAGGGATTTCTTATTAAAGGGATTACACCCATGTAATCCCCTTTGTCCCAGTGGACCCCCAAAAACCTGAACACACACACACACACACACACACTCACACATATACACACATGCACAGACTCGTACAGTACATAACCAGATTAGCATGTGGAAATAAATGTGCACAATGTTTTTGATACACTGCAAATGAAAACACACATGCTAAACAGCGAGCGCATCCGTCACATGATCCCGTTGAAAATTGTGCACTTAATTGTGAGTGTGTATGTCAATTACACAAAAAGTAAAAGTGTTTGTGTGTGTTTATAACCTTGACATGCATCTGTTTGTGCACGGTGTGTAGTGTGTGCAGTGTGTGTGTGTGCGTTTGTGTAGCGTAACGCCGCGGTTTTGGCGGCGCTCCCTCGTCTCATCCCCAATTAACGAAGACAAATCCGCTTCTATCGCTGCTAATGAGAGTCTTTAAGGTGAAGGGACTCTGTATTTATTTAATAAGAAGAAGCTTATTCATTCCATTTCCATGAGAATGAAAAGCCGCCGCTGATTCGCTGAGGGACGGATTAGAGGAGGAGGAGGAGGAAGAGCTGGAAAGAAAGGATGAGAACAAGATGCATAGAGAGGAGGAGAGAGACATGAGGGAAGAGGGCAAAGAAAATGTGGATTAGAGGAGCAGGAGGAGAAGATAGCATTAAAGAGGAGGTGTGAGGCAAAGGAGAGGAAGAGGAAAATAAGGAGGTAGGGAAGAGGAGAAAGAGGACAGAGTAAAAGGAAGAATTTGATGAGGTAGAAGATTGAGAGGATGAAGAGGAGAGAGGAGTGAAAAAAGAAGAGAATAGTAAAAGTAGACAGGGTGGAATAGGTATGGGAGGAAAAATAAAGGACGAATTAGATGAGGAAGTAAGGCAGAAGTGGAAGGAGAAGAGTGAGAAGAGATGAGAAGAGGAAGAAAAGGGAAGAAGAGAGAGGAGAAGAGGCTGGAGGGTGGGGGAGCCCTTCTGTGCAGAGTTTACATATTCTCCCCGTGTCAGTGTGGGTTTCCTCCAGGTGCTCCAGCTTCCTCCCACAGTCCAAAGACATGCAGGTTAATTGGTGACTCTAAATTGTCCGTAGGTGTGAATGTGAGTGTGAATGGTTGTCTGTCTCTATGTGTCAGCCCTGTGATAGTCTGGTGACCTGTCCAGGGTGTACCCTGCCTCTTGCCCAATGTCAGCTGGGATGGGCTCCCCCCCCCCCCACCCCACCCCACCCCGTGACCCCCAACAGGATAAGCTGTTACAGAAAATGAATGAATATAAAGATGGAGGAGGAGAACAAAATGTTCAGGAAATGAGATGAAACCAAAAAGAATAAAAAGTAATTGAGCAGCACTTTTCAAAACTGATGTCAGGATTTAAACTTTGAATGTGGCCCTTTTGAAAAACTATGATGATGTTGTTGGACAACACGACAAACAAACTCATGTTTGAAGCAGAACTTTGACACTGACACTACTGAACTTTCTGGACTTATGGAAATAAAATGCGGTGGCACTATTATTTTCCTTAATGATGCTGCACTGAAACAGCGGTGTCCAGGGGCGTAAATATATACAGTGCAGGCTGTGCAGTTGCACTGGGGCCCCTGGGGTGGAGGGGCCCATAGAGAATGCCGGCCCTTGCAAGTAATTCAGATTGACACCTTGAATGTATACCAGTGTTCAAGAGGAATGATAACAAAGAGTGTTCCTAATCTAAAAATGGAGCCATTTGCTATATATGTCCTCAAAAAGGAAAACCCATCGTCATGGTTTTTTATTTTTATCTTTTTTAATAGTCCGTAACTATGTAAAACAATGTGACATGCTTTTATACACAAGCTATGAAATCTATAGATACACTGTAAAACCTATTTAATCTATAAATGACTAATATTTGGTCAGATATGCAGTGATGATTGTTGTTGGGTAATATCTTTGTTGATGTTGCACTTTGGCCCTTCATAACAGTCTGCACTGGGGCCCACTGGAACTTCTTTACGCCACTGGTGGTGTCACTTGACTTCACTTATTTTGAAAGTATTTCTCATTTCTCATGCATTGTGCTAAACTAAAAGTTTTGAGTACGAGCTGTTTCCAAAAAATAAATAACTTGAGAGTGAATTGGGGTTCACAGTGCATGGAAATTAAAAACATGTTACAATCATATATCACATGTGATTGACCTCATACTGGGTGGATGATTTCTGTGCTCCATGAACTCAACATGTGACATTTGTATGATGTTTTGCGCACAGACTGTAAATTAAGTTTTCAGATTTGGGATTTTATTTAACTTTCAGATAAATTTTCAATATAAATGAAAATAACAATAATCAGACACATATAGCACAAAATAAACAAGTTAACACTGCAGTTTGTCAAACACACATTTTATTGGACTCCCACACAATGTCCCCCTGTGTGTCCCGGGGACTCTCTACACTGAAAACCATCGACATCAGTGGTAACGTGTCCACTCTCTCTGTATCTGTGCAGGTGGAGCTGACCGGCAGCAGCGTCTTCGACTACATCCACCCCGGCGATCACGTGGAGATGGCAGAACAGCTCGGCATGAAGCTCCCTCCAGGCCGAGGGATGTCTCTGTCCCAGGGAGCCGTCAACGAAGATGGGGCGTCCTCTGCTTCTTCGTCGTCGCATTCTGAGACGCCCGAACCAGGTAGGAAACGAGGGAAGGAGGGAGGGAATTTGTCTTTTTCCTCACAGGGAGTTATGACAAAAAAATGGGGCCTTGAAGAAAGATGGAAAAGTCTTTCTGTCCGTCACCATCCAGGGACATTTTTTTCTTTTGTCAGAGTGAGATGCTCAAATGAGTTAAAGGACAGAACACAGAGGAATGAAAGAGTAGAGTGTAGACAGAGGACACAGAGGAGACAATGGTCTCAGGAAAGACTGAACTGTGGAAGAAGAAGGGATGAAATTAAAGGTCATGTAAGTAAAGGAGGGACTGAAGTAAGAGCAGGAGGGAGCTGAAGGTGAAGAGTGTTAGGGTCGTTCTAGCTGGTAATTTGGACTGAATTATTGGCTCAACCTGCACAGAGACGTAGAACAACTCCCAAACAGAAACAAAACAGCTGTAAACATGAAACATCAAACAACCATTGCCATTTCTGAAAATGAGAAAAAGTTCGAATCTGCTCTGGACCAAAGCCAACATGTTTTCTTTTTGACATCTTGACATATTGAATTTAATTAATATTTAGTGTCATAGTGGACGACCAATTTTGACATGTTTAATTTTTAATTCCACCTTCTACGACTCGTTCCCTCAAATCTGTGACTTTGACTAAAGGAGCGAGGAGTGCTCATCCACGCAAAACTGCAATGATGCTGTTGGTGCAACCCAGTGCTTGGTCGGTGACTTTCAGAGTCAGACTCAAACAAAAAAAGCTGTCCTTTCATGTCGGCGTGCTACGCCCATATTGTTTATCGGTATCGGGGGAAATCGGGCAGGACAACAGCAAAAGTTAAGGCAGTGGAAGTCTGACGAGGGTGGGCAGGAGGGGTGGATGGGTCTAACAACCATCGGCTTAGTGGCTCAGAAGGTAGTCGTCTTTGTGCTTTGTTTTTGTTTGCTCTCTCATTGGAAGATCAGGGGTTCGATCCCCAGCTCTTCCAATCCGCATGTTGAAGTAACTGAACCCCAAATTGCTACCGGTAGCTTTTCCATCAGTGCGTGTGTTAATAATTGAGTAGCAGGTGGCATTTTGTGTGGTAGCCTCGGCCACCAGGTTATGCATGTGTGTGTGAATGAGTGAATGTGACTTGTAGTGTAATAAGCGCTTTGAGTAGCTGGAGGACTAGAAAGGTTCTATACAAGTGCAGGTCCAAATACTGAAGTTGACACGGCGTCCCAGAACATCAACAACCAACACACCCAGGGTACCTTGGACGTCATATGTGGACGTGGAGAGTCAATATGTGTCAATATGTGACAAGGTCAGAGTGAGAATGTTACCTTTGTTAAATGTCACTGTTTTTCCTGAATTCATGAGTAGAGGAAAACTGCGCTAGTCACAAGGCTAATTTATACAATGCAAAATGCCATAGGCTTGTGCTAATAACATTAGCATGTTGTATTTGTCAGGAAAACGTGACCAGCAAAACTCAAGTGTTTAGTCTGTGAATCTCACGAGTTGATAGTGAGACCGGGTTGGCTTCCCTGAACACAAGACAGCCATCATCAAACACGGCGTCATTGTTTATTTACTTTCTTGATCCTGGCGGTCAGTTCCTAGCATCTTCTTCCTGATGATGTCACACTCATCATGAAAGACAGCAAGCCTTAACTGTTCTGGTACCAACATGTAGTTTGTAATGTCTCTCACCCAAGTCACGACAAGAATTTATGAATCTGTAATCACCTATTGTGACACAGTGATCATCGTAGCAGACAATGATATCGTGTAGTCTGAACCCAGAGTGAGAGCAAACAAAAACAAAGCACCCTCCAGCAATCCATTGTATCAACCATTCAATCCAAAGAGTTTCATGTCCATCCACGAGTGTTTCCACTCAGTCACAAAGTCACCTCACATTGTCTGTGGGAGAAAAGAACGGGCCGATTACCCTGGACACCTGATGTAAGCCCCACCTCCTCCTGGGAGACACTCATACAGATTCATACCAGCCCTCCTCCTCCTCCTCCTCCTCTACTCCCTCTTTTATTCCACCTCTCTTCCTCCAGACAAATTAACATTAAAGAACACATACATGAATCCTAATCCTCCCTCTTCCTGTCTCTCTGGTCACATTATCATTGGGGATCACTCCTTCACATCCATACATGTCCGTCTGAAACCTCTCCCTCCCGTCTCTCTTTTTCTTTGGACAAATTAACATTGCTAAGCACTCATGCACATTCAAACACGTCCCTACATCCCCTGCCTCTCTTTCTCTTTCTTTCCATCTCTCTCTCTAGACAAATTAACATGGTAGAACAAACACCTTTGTCCTCATCCCCTCCTCCTTTCTTTTGCTCTTTTTCTCTCTCTGGTCAAATTAACTTTGGGAATCACTGAGACATTCACACATCCCCCTTTCTTCCTCTTCAATGTCTTCATATCTTTCTATCTTTGGGGCAAATTAGCATTGGGAAACACCCGTCCATGTTTTAGATCTTCTCCTTATCTTTCTCTCCAGACATATTGACACTGACGACCACATGTACGTCCTCTCATCCCGTGTCTCTGTCTCTCTCCGTCTCCAGTTTGGTGCATGGGGAGGCTCGGGTAGAGGTTTGCAGAAAGTCAAAAGAGAAAAAAAAAAAGAACAAAAACCTCAAATGTGGAACTCCAATTAATTTAAAGCCGCCCCTCACCCATCACCAGCACCAATCAGCCAAGAATAAATCCGCGGCAGATCTAATTACCGCGCCGTCTCCGAAGACCCCGGCCGCCGCGAAGCCAATCTTCCCCTCCTTGTTTGAACAGGCTGATGAACTAAGGGACTCGATGGATATCAAGTCATTTTGTTTAATTTATAAATGGATTTTCCCCTAATACTTAAATTATCATCAGCATGAGAGAGAGAGGGAGAGAAGCAGAATGAAAAGCATTTGGAAGGTAAAAAGTCTTGAACATGTGGTGCAGGAGAGGACGGAGGGATAAAAGGATGGAGGGATAGAAGAAGGCAATGCAATGAATCGAAATGAGGGATGTGTCCTTTCCCAGTTTACAGCAGTGACGGCTTTACAATGTGGCGCACTAATTATATTCAAACTTGCAGCGGGGAATGCTGGGATACCGGGGGAGCAAGTGATGGAGGAGGGGATTAAGGTTAAAGAGTGGGAGGGTGCAACAAAATCATCAAAGGTAATGTGGATTTATTTAAAACATTTCAGCATTTGGGGAAACACACTTAAGAATATGTTCTTGGGCTGTCCGTCTCATTTGAGCACAATATCTAAAGAACACCTTGAAGGAATTCCTTTAAATTTGGCGCAAACGTCCATTTGGACTCAAGGGTGAGCTGGTTAGATTTTGGTGGTCATAGGTCAAACCTCATCTGTCTCATTCTTGTGAACGCAATATCTTACGAACACGTTGTGGGATTGAAATTTGGCCCAAACGTTCACTCTGACTGAACAATAAACTGATGAGATTTTTGTTTTCGAAGGTCAAAGGTCAATGTGACTTCACAAAACATGTTTTTGCCATAGCTCAAGAATTCATGCACTAATTATGACATGTCACACACATATCTAATAGAATAAATATTGAATAAAATATATTAACTACGCTAATCTCAACATGCTCATGCCTCCGTTTCAGTGATAGCAGTGGCTGGAGGCATTATGTTTTTGGGTTGTCCTTCCGTCCCATTCTCCTCAATTGATCTAAAGTAAAAATCACAATTGCTAGAGCATTCATTCTTTCTGCAGCAGAAAGCTAAGGCTTCTTTCTTCTTCTTCTTTGTATTTAGCTGGAATTTTGCCAGAATTTCCCCAGGAATTTCCTCACAATGGCTGCGGTAAAGTGTTGTTTGAATAACTTTGTATATCGATGCATATCAATCTATAATAAAAACAATAATAGCTAAAACATTTGGGGGTTTTTTTGCAGCAGAAAGCTAAGGCTCCTGTCTTTTCCATCGTCATGTGATGATCTTACGTTATCTTACCCTACATGCTGTGCAAACATGGTATTTAGACAAAATTATGTCAATATTTTCCCTGTAATGGCTATGGGAAAATGTTGTTTGTAAACTCCTGTTTATATGTCAATCTAAAACCATAATAACTAAAACTTTTTTTTGTTTGTTTGTTTATTTTTCTACATTTACAAATCCTGCAGATTAGTATGTTTTGTGTATTTATTTTGGGGAAAGAAGTCTGATTTTTTTAATGAACAATTTCATTACTTTTATTAATTAATGTGGTTTATTGACCGACATAAATGTTCCGTTGAGGTTGTGCAGATTTTTAGGGATATGATGTAGTTAAAGATACTCCAAGAAAGTAATCAAAAATACCAATATAGGCACTGATGGACCATTTCTGTGGCATTGTGATTGTAAACTATACAGTGAACTTGTCGTACAGTGCAAAAAATGCCATTAGAGACAAATATAAATATAAAAATGAGAATGTATATATGCATGTTGCTTCACCTGATTTTTATATGAGAGATTTTTGGGTTCAGCTCCCTCAGCATTTACTCTAGTAAGCTAACTCTGAAGTGTTTAAATTGTGTAACTATATACACATGCTCTGTGAGGGGGCTTTGTTAGTTAGTACATACATTTTTCTTTAACATTAAATTCCCAGCATCCTCCCCTCCAGACGATGAGTAATGCATTTCCACAGACGCCATCGTCATTAGTTTTCATTCCAGTCGATACCTGGCGAACACCACGCCTGCTAACGTGTGCGGCTGAGCTTTTCCATTTGTTTACGTCCCTCTTTTCCTCCTCCTCCTCCTCCCTCTCTTCCTCCTTCAGGCGTCTTTGTTTCCTTTGTCCTCCCTCACCAGCATTCCCTCCGTTCATCACCTGCCTCTTCCTCCGTGCACCGGGGAGTCTCCAATCGATCGTTGCTGACTTTGTTTCACTGTGAAGTTTCACACCCCGGGCACCACTTCATCCTTCCATATGCTAATGGTTTATAGTGGGGTTGATTTTATGGCTGGTTGGTTTGTGTTTTTCTACCTGGTAACTTTATCTGGAGGACAGAGAGACTTTTACTGGGTTGGATTGTATCATTTCTGACAGTCCCGGAAAGCCAAGTGTCAGCTTCAAGCAAGAAGAAAAAACAGCCCGTTCACCAAAATGTTCAATGATGCTGTGGAGCCAGGGAGTACACTCTGTGGGATTACACTCAGTGGGATTACATTCAGTAGGATTACAATCAGTGCTGACAGTTTTTTCTTAATCAGACCTGCAACATCCCCTGACGGTATCTGAGATTAGACAACTAACATTTTTTTGTTAAAATTAGCATCAAACTGTCACGGTTATATTAATCTGAGACAGGAAGTGAACTCCACCCTCTGGTACAGGCCCACATCATGTGGGCATTTTTTGATTTTACACTTAAGATTTGACTAAATTATTTTTTTCTGTTTCCTGGTAATTGAGGATCAAATTTACATTGTAGTTTGAGCTTTCTATGATTGTATTCCTCCAGAAGTTTAATGTTTTCCTCCTCTGACCTGTTTGGTTTTCTAGTCGTCTTTTCTTCTGCTTTTTTCCACTATCTACGTATAAGCCAGCTTTGTGAGGCGATAACAGGTGTCACAAGTGTGAGTCAAACCAAACAAACAATCTCAATGGAAACTTTTACTGCTGTAAAATCTCTTTCAGCGCAGTAAATGATTTAATGTTTTGACTAAGGAAAGCTTGTAAGGGATTCTATGAAACTGTGTAATTCCCTTAGCTAGGGAGAAATTAAAACTTAAGTTGTTTTGTGCAACCAGTCCTTAAACACTTTTTGATTCCACCTGACCCTTTGCTGAGCCCCGCCCCCTGGTTTCTGTTGCCACAGCTGTCAATCTTTCCATCTTACAACTACATGTCTCAGGCAGGGAAATCAGAATCAGAATCAGAATCAGAAATACTTTATTGATCCCCAAGGGGAAATTGTTTTTGTTACAGGTGCTCCTTACAAGTGTACAAAGAAGAAGATATAGTGCAAACAAGTGTAGAAAAAAGATATAGTGTATATAAGGCCTTGTCTGTACGTAACCAGATAGTTTTGTACATTTTCTCTGTGTTTGGGCCTCTCATCCACACACAAGCAGTGTTTTAGCTTTGTTTTTGTTTTTGGAGATGTGATTCATAAAGATGACATCCTCCAAACTCTATAACACTGATATCACTATTGCTAGTATCTTACACACCCTACAGACCCACTGCAGCTGTCATTGGACAATCATTGTTCAGGGAAGGTGTTTAGTGAATGCTCAGTCGATACCTCCCTATCAGTCAAAAAAATATTGGAATGTATGGGAGAGTGTGCCCACTTCCTCCTTGGTAACTTACCCATCTACTTAGTAGTACAGTGTCAACTTATTATCCTGTATGGTAAACTATCAGAGACTCCATTCAGCTTCACACAAGCACAAAGTTTCTTCTTCTCATAAACTTCATTGTAAGTTAATAACTGGGCCCCTTACCTCGCTGGCTGCTCTGTCATGATATATCAGACAGCTGACCCCATCGTTTTAATTACAGTCACGCTCATAAAGTATTGAAATTGGAGTTAAAATATGAGATGACCTTGGAGGAGAGAGATGTTCCTTTGAAGCTCCGAGCTGCTTTCAACACCCTCTTGCACTTAAAGAGAGTCATCTTTAAAAGCACATGACGCAATTTGACTAATATCAGTCAAACTGAGGCTGAGAGGCTCGGCGTCTCCGACGCCTCTGAAGGGTGAGTGGTGGAAAATTATTACTCATGAGTGTAATTCAGAGTCTCAGTGAGAGGAGGAAGAACTCTTATTTTGTCTCACTTCAGTGTCTTCATTAGGTATCATCGGTTCAGGGTCTGATGTCTGCCGGCTGTTGACTTTGACCTTTGACCTTCTCACTGGAGGTGACTTGTGATTGTGATCAAGAAGGAACTGGAAACAGTTTAACTTTTGAACTGATGTATAGATGCTCTGACTGAGAGAGGTACTGACCTGAAACTCTGTCGACTACACATACTTTTGTTTTTTTTGAAAAAAGACATTGGCTGCAAGAAGTTGATACTTTCTCGGACAAAATCTTGTTTATCTAAAACCATCACACTCAAAGTTTTGCAGTGGTTTAGAGACTGTATACAAACTGTACATTTCCTGTGAAAACAGAAGTGTATTTTGAAAACAGACAATGCATGTAACAGGCTGAAGTTGACACGACGTCCCAGAACGTCAACAACCAAAACACCCAGGGTACCTTGGACGCCATATGTGGACGTGGAAAGTCTATGACCTAACGTGGACATGTGACGAGGTCGGAGTGAGGATGTGTTGGAACACATTAAGCTGTGGAAATGTGAAGCCTAGAGTAAAGGGAAAAATCCTTGGGTTTCTTCTTAAGACTGTAATGATTCTTATCATACAGCAAATAGTTTGAGAGCATAATCCACCCCTTTTGTTATATTTTGGGAAACGTTTTAAAAATTGTTTCAATGATTACAACATCACTCAGTCGCTAAAGAGCATCCAGATTCAACACTTATATATCTTATGTGCTTGTTTGTCTCCTCTCCAGCTCATCAGCACGATGCTCTTCCTGTAAGTTCTTGAATGTCAGAGGCTCCTTGAATGTATCACTGAAATAATTTGGTTCTTTTTTTTGTATTTAGAAGTTTAAAATCTCTGATGTCAAAGTGACTTTTGAACACACCAAGAGGGCGAGATTTCAAAAACCCTCCTTCCTCAAATGTTCATGACCACACGATGATGACACCTCTGACAGAAGACTGACGCTGGATATCCTGAGTTTCTATCCTTCATGTCCTTTGTCCCTCATCATCTAAACTCAAGCTTTGTTCTTTGCTGCTCTAATGATCTGATTTGCCTTCTGGCTTCAATGCAGTCAAGACGTGTGGTGCCAAAACACACATGTTCAGAACAGAGTTAGGATCATATACGTTCACATTTACAGCATCCTGTCCTGAAAGTGCAAAAAACAGCCCCCTGGTGTGAGCGCTGAATTCATAACTGAACTTTTCTCAAGTTGAACTTCAGTTATGATGTTTGACTTAAAGGACCAAACAGCACCTGCAGCCTGCTGCGACGCTTAATTTCATTCACGCCATCCAACAGAAAAGCTTGTCGTTAATTGAGTATTTATTTCAATTTTCTCTCATCAGGGAGAAAAATTAGCTAGAAAAACACCCAAATTTCAAAGTCCTTCTGGAAGTAACAGTAATTCTGCCCTCCAGGAAAACACCATAAGTTCTCCATTATTAGCTCCTTGCGGTCTAATTGTCCGCGGCATCGCCTTATTTCAACATCATAAGTCTTTGATTATTGTTGCTAATTACGCTATTAGCACAATGGAGGGGAATAATTCGTCATAATCGCTCACATTTATCATAATTACCCAAGTTTACAGTCACCTACGTTTAATGTCATTTAGAGCGGCCATCGGCGACGGCTGCTGCCCAAGGACAAACTCTGAGTGTGTGTGTGTGTGTGTGTGCGCGTGTGTGTGTGTGTGTGCGTGTGCGTGTGTGCGCGTGTGTGTGTGTGTGTGTGTGTGTGTGTGTGTGTGTGTGTGTGTGTGTGTGTGTGTGTGTGAGGGTGTGTGTGTGTGTGTGCATGTTTTCGGTGGTGAGGCGTCTTTGTATTTGCATTTGAAATGTCACTTGGACTCCAGGACACAAGGCAAAGGTCAAATCTGGCGGTATGCGCGCCCACACACACACACACACACACACACACACACACACACACACACACCAATGCCTTGTCTTCTTTCACCTCTTCAAAGTATTCAGTTTCTCATCACCTTCCGAAATCAAGCATGACCCCAGCAGCAGGATGTCATTGTCAGTTTTTTCTTAAACCATCAAAAATCCATCCATCACTGTGACCGTTGATCCTTCACGGGGTCGCAGGAGGAGAGGGCTGCTCAATTAGTCACATTTTAATCATGATCAGAATTTTAGCCTCTAACAATTAAATGGTTTTGATCAGCTGCAATATTGATGTTTAAAAACATGTGCTCTGCTCATAGAAAACCACTGAACATCAAATCAAGCGCTTCCTAAACTGACAGCAGCCTCCACTTTGGGGGACATGACATGACATGTGTATTCTGCAGCAGCAGCAGCCTGTGAAAACCTTTCCTGAATATTGCGACTGCAACAAAAGAAAGTCATCCATTCATTAACTATTGTTTTGAAGTATTTCAGATTTAGTAGAGAACAAAGCACATGCAAAGAGTGAATGAGACCTGTGTCTGTGCCACAAAGCAACGCAACTAACTTGTTAAACTACCTAAAAAAACATCCCAAACTGCAGTGTGCAGTGTTCCATGAAGGCCAGGAACAATAACGACACTAACGTTACCTTACAGAATCACCATCCATGTCCTCCTTCAACTCAGACATCCATAAGAGCGCTGCTGTACAGCGCATCACGGTACTGTGACTGCTGTAAACAATAATACACCAGCGGAGATCTATCCAAAGGAGAACCAAGGAATTCAGGTGAAGAAGAACCTTATTTTGTTGCAAGGATTTTTGTAATTAGCAGGAATGAAGCACGAGGTGAAAGTGAGAGCAGTGCTCTTGATTTAATTTTGGGTCAAAAGTTTTGGCATAGTTTTATTGAGGCTATATTTTGCTTCTAGAAGATGCTGTGTGAATAAGGAACAGTCTTACTCTGATGCAAAGATTTCTACTTAGCCAACCCGGTCTCACTCCAAAGTCAACGAATACCAGAGTTTGGGTAGTGACTTCCTGCGTCAGACACCAATGAAAAAGTCATCCTTTCACGTCGGTATGATACATGAGTGGTCGCCATTATCGTGCAGTGGTGCCCGGCGGTGTCAAGGGGACAAAGCATAAGTTAAGGGGGGGGTAGGTCTGAGTGGGGCAGGTGGGAGGGGTGGTGGACGGGTCCAACAAGCACCAACTTTTACCCTGGAGGCTGGTGTTCACTTCCTGTACGATTGTAAAGCCAAACCCTGTTTTTTTTCCTAAACCCAACCACGTGTTTCTGTTGGCCAAACATAACCACATGCATTTACTATTAAAGGAAAAAAAGTGAAGTTGCAGTGTTGTACCGACGTAGTGCTTTTATTTTGAAAGAGTTGACCCAACACACCCAGGGTACCTTACATGTCATATCTCGATGTGGAGAGTTCATGACCAAATGTTGATATGTGACAAAGTGGGAGTGAGAGTGTGTTAGCTTAGCAGGAATATAACACAACATGGAAGTAAAAGCAGTGCTTTATTAACATGTGAAAGTGCACTAAAAATATTTTTCATACAACCGCAAGGTGGTAATTCTAGTTTCTGTCTGCAGTCACGTAATTGTCGATTGACTCTTTGGTCTCAAGGAACATAAAAACAGGTACAAATCTGAATGGTGTCGACGTATAGCCACTGGCAAAGTCCTGACGTTCAGCTGTTCCTGCTTTGTTCCTCAACAACGACCATGATGATGACGCACAGTGCTGAAGGTCAGTGCACAGCAGCACTACAGTGTGAGATCAACAGCAACGACTACAGTGTGTATATTAATTGTTGCAAAACTCTAATAATTTAACTCATTACTGAGCTTTATTCCCTCGATCATAAAGAAGGCACACACATTGAAGAGTCAGCTGTTGTTGTGGTTTAGGAGCATTAACGTGACGTAAATCCCTCAGTGACGTGGAGAGCTGGTGTGCAGCTGCAGCTGCAGCCTGGACTGAGCGCAGTATTTTCTCTCTGAGCGCTGGAACAGAAAGCGGCTCCGTCTTTTTGTGAGACCTGCTAAATGATTTCCACACAGCAGATCCTCTAAACTCCACACTCACTGGGAGAATTAGTCACAATGGATTTAGTAAAAGTGCTCAAATTAATTAAATCAGTGTCATGAGTGTGTTTTAAAGAAAAGCAATAAAACCACTTGAGGCAAACAAAGAACTTTTCAGAGGCTGAGGATTATTACTAAAACAAAATTATCCGTTTGGTTAAGTTTTATTAAACCGCCGCCCGCTCGCCGCCGCTCTAAATGGAATCTTTAGAGTACACAATAGCCAATCACTGGCTATTATTATTAGAGTTTTCTAATTAGGCTCCTTAACGAGGACGGGGCTGTTTACAATGGGAGCCGGAGCTGTTCAGATAACGACGGCAGAGGACAGGGCGGCTCCGGACGACAAATAAAGCGCTCCTCTCTGCTATCTGTCTGTCACAGCGGCGATAACACGAGAACTTCTCAAGGTCCAAGACTCAACTTTTAATTTGTGGACAGGAAGGGAGGGTGGGTGTGTGTGTGTGTGTGTGTGTGTGTTAAATTAAACTTAGTTTAAAGAGAAGGACAGTGTGTTAAACACCAAGACAAGGTGTATGTGTGTGTGTGTTGGTGCAGTGAAATCTAGTGTGTGTTTAGAGGAGATGGAACTGAAGACAGGACATGGTGGTGATGTTTAAAAGAGGCAGTTATTGGATGTTAAAAGAGAAGAAGGAAGTGTTGGAATATAATGTAGTACATTTACTCAAGTACTTTATTGAAGTGTAACTTAGAGGTATTTTAACTTTACTTGAGTACTCCCCAGTGGCCCCCCAGCAGAACACAATGCCACAGCACAGACACTGCTCAGAGGTCCAAGGAACGTCACAAAGAGCTCCGAATTCCCCAGACTCCAAACTGATCGAGCATTTATGGGTGGTTGTGGGTTGTGAAGTGCCGCTACTCCACCTCACAACCCACAGGACTCAAAGGATCCACCGCCACGCCCTGGTTCCAGACGCCACAGGACACCCCCAGAGGTCCTGCCATGCCTCAATAAGTTAGAGCCAAGTCTGACCTGAGGAGGCCCCACTGTGGTTTGGGGGCACCACTGGGGTTCCAGGAATGCTTGATCAGGTTGGGATCTGGGGAGTTTTGAGGCCAGGTCGACACCTTGAGCTATTTGTCTTGCTCCTGTTCCCGATTTCTGAGCGGTATGACATGGTGCGCTGTCTTGCTGGCGGGGTACTGAAATCTGTCATGGTGTTTGGATGGGTGCAGTGTGTCAGGTGGAATCCACATGAACGCCAGGACCAAGCTCACCTGTCAGTGGGTTTAATGTTTTGGCTGATAGGCGTGAATGTTGATGTTGATACTTCTGTACTTTTACTTTGGGAGCAGGACTTTTACTTTTAACAGTTTATTTCTACACTGTGGTATCATTAGTTTATTTAAGTAAAAGATGTGAGGACGTCTTTTATCTGTGGTTAACTGAGGAAAGGAGGGACTGAAGAAAGGAAAGGAGAAAGACGATGGAATGAAAGAAGGAGGGAAAGAGGCAGATGGCAATTTAACTGATGGAGGGAAAGAAAGAAAGAAAGACAAAGAAAGAAAGAAAGAAAGAAGATAAGACAGACAGCAGGAGTAAAAGAAAAAGAGACTGACCTTTCAAAAAAGGGAAGGATGGAAGGAAGGAAGGATAGAAGAACAGAGACAGTAGGCAAAAAAAGCAAGCAAGCAAGAAAGAAAGAAAGAACGTAGGATGGACAGCAGGAGAGAAAGAGAGACTGATGTTTCAAAGAAGTATGTAAACGAAGGAAGGAAGGAAGGATGGATAGAAGGACAGAGAAAGACAGTAGGCAAAAGAAAGACAGAGCATAAGACGGACTGCAGGAGAGAGAGAGAGAGGCATAAAGAAGGGAAGGTGGTGAAAAAGGAAGAGACGGTCGGCAACAGAAAGAAAGAAAGACAGAACATAAGACAGACTGCAGGAGAGAAAGAAAGAGACTGATGTTTCAAAGAGGAAAGGAAAGCAAGGAAGGAAGGAAGAAAAGAAAGAAGAGAAGAAAGGAATAAAGGAGGGAAGGGGTGAGACAAGAGAGGAAAGACAGAAATGGCTCGAGGTAGGCAGAAAGAGAAAGAAGGAGAGACTGGGGCACGGAGTGAAGACGATGGAGGGACGAAGTGAGAAATGAAGGAAGGATGGACGACAGCAGCAGGATGGAGGGAAAGACAAACAATGAAAGAGAGAAACAGAGTGTGAATGTCCTCGGGGCTGAGCTGCCGGCTGCAGACAGCACAGCAGGACGAGGTCAGAGGTCACACACACACACACAGACACACACACACACAAACTCTGCGCCTCAGTCTGCCTCGCAGCGATCTGACTGGTCCCCCGTCACTGCTGTCAGGTGAAAACCTCGTAACTCCACACGTAGAGTGAACATCTGAGCTGGATCAGTTCCTCTGTGAAAAAAAAAATCAATCAATTATCAATCATGATTATCACATGTGTGTTCGATCTCTGATCAGCTAATGTTGACTAATAATATTGGTCAGGCTGATTAATCGGGCAGAATCTAATTGATTAGGGAAATTGCAGCCAGAATATTTTGTCAGTCAAGTTATTGATTTTTCAGATTTTTCATTTAATTATTCTACATTCTACACTGTGAGGGTCCTAAGGACAGAGGGATGGTGTATGCTGTAAAGCCCTCTGAGGCAAATTGTGATTTGTGATATTGGGCTTTATAAATAAAATTGATTGATTGATTGATTGATATCAAATCAAAGTTCAGTCATTTCAATGTGTCCTGTCTCTATCATTTTTAGAGCCCTGCGTTAAATCTGTTCAGGGAACAGGAACAGAGTGTTAGCTAGCTGCTCTTAAATAACAATAGTAAACAGTGTCAATATACACTCCTCTGTATTTTGCTTTCTTTTTATCGTCCTCCTTCTTATACTGTCTCCCCAGTGCACCAGACGGCCTGTATTTCTTCATCAATAATTAATAAGAAAAAAGACTGCCATTTTGATATCTGTCAGACGGACGTTGTCAGCTGTCACTTCTTCACCTGTTTGGCTCTACTGTCAGTCATTGGGCCAATCATTTCTTCCCCCTTTGGATGCTGCTGCTGAAGGTGCAAAGTGTTGTACCATCACTCAGTGGATCTGCATCGGCATGCCACGAAACAGACGCAGCAAAACCAAAATCCATCTTTATCTTAAAACATAAGAAACTAGAATTACTGCCCTGTGGAGTCAAGTGTCTCTGACAGTGTCCATCCATGTCAGTGAAAACATGGACGCTTCACACACAGAAGATCTATACAATCAGCACAGTTTCAAGATTAGAGTCACCAATTCAGTATCTGACCAAATGAGATATGACGTTAAAACATGATGATGTCACAGTCAAGCTGACCTTTGACCTTTTGGATATAAAATGTCATCACTTCATTATTTTATCCTGTTAGACATTTGTGTGAAATTTTGTCATAATTATCATATGAATTCTTCAGGTTCTTCAAAACACATTTTATGAGGTCACAGTGACCTTGACCTTTGACCACTGAAATCCAAGCAGTTCATTGTTGAGTCCAAGTGGACGTTTGTGCCAAATTTAAAGAAATTCCCTCAAGGCCTTCTTGAGATATCACGTTGACAAGAATGAGACAGACATGGTCAAAGTGACCTCTGACCACCAAATTATTTTCAGTACATTGTTGAGTCCAAGTGGACGTTTGTGCCAAATTTGAAGAAATTCCCTTACAGCATTCTTAAGATGCATAAAGATGGGATGTAAGGACGTACGGACATATGGACAGACAACCCAAAAACATGCGGCTATCTTTGGTGTGGAGGCATAAAACATATCTGATCGCAAGCCAATATCTAGAAAAAAATGTTGGTATTGTACATTTCCTGCTGTTTGTTTGATCAAATCTACAGTAAGCAGCTGTTTTAGGACATTACTGAGATGTCTTTCATAAAAATGAAGCTATATATTTGTGTTTGGAAAGATTTACATCTTCAGAAGGAGCCAGTGAGCTTTGAGCTGAGAGCCATGGATAGGAAGTCAGACAGTATTCAGAGACTGACTAACATATTGTTGGATTGAATCATGTCAGTTTTTCCTTTATAAACATTTCATGTTTGCTCTGATCATTATACCTTGTATAAGTACCATATTTTTGTGCTAACATGACAACGATGCCGTCTGTAACGCTGTACCTTCAGGAAGTTTTTCTAAGTAGCAGTACAAGATCTTTGTTTAATTGAATACACTCTAACACTAGCAAACTTGTGATTGAGGTTCGACTCCCTACACCATGACCTCCAGCAGATCTTGTCATGTTCATGTCCTGATCAGAGCCAACAGCGGACCTTCAAACGGTCTGTAAAAAGTATTATCATGTAAAACAACGTGTGTGCGTCTGTTTCATCTGATCAGAGACAATAAGTCGTAGTTTGTGTTCATCAGAAGCCGGAGCAGCTCTTCACAGACGTGTTTGTAAAACCGGTTAGCAGCTCGATGAACACGGCCGCCGCGTCTATTCCTCCTCACGCCTTCCTCTGATTACGGATGCTAATCTGTTCAGTCCATCCATCTGTCCCTCTCTCTCCGCCGCCGCCTGGATTCAATTACACCAAACACACTCCTCGCTCTGTTATCCTCGCCCCTCTCTGTTTCTTCTTCTTCTTCCTCGGCCTCGTCCTATTCTTCTTCTCCTGTTTTTTTTCTACCTCCCTTTCTTGTTTGGTCGTCTTTTATCTGGGGACGCCGCTGTCGTCTGGCCAAACACGAACAGAGGGACGGGGAGAGAGAGAGGGAGAGAGATATTAGAAGAGAGGAAATAAAGACAGAAGGACTCGGAGACACAAAGGAAGAAAGAGACGAGTGAGTTATGGAGATGAAAATTAAATTTAACAGAGTGAGTGGAGGTGGAGACGAGCAGTGATGCACTGATTCAAGTCTGAAAGTTAACTGCAGCGACTCTGCTCAAAACTTTGAATTGATTCAAAGATGTTTCTTCTTACTGAACCAGCAACTCCTGCTACAGCCAAACATCCAATAATACTCATTCTCTGCTAAAGTAAATGCTTGAGATGTTTTGGGTGTTGCTGTTCAGACATGAAGCACCAGCCCGTTCTCATTTTGAAGTCATCAAATATCGCTGCTTTGCCATTTTGGCCAACTTTTGCAGCGGTATGATGGTGTCAGTTTGTAACACAGCTGGACGTAACCATTCCCAGTGTTATGATACGCTGCCAGTTGGCCAGACTGCACCTGTTGTGGCAGTATGACATGTAGCTGGACGGCGTCAGGTTGAAACGCTGCCAGTGATGAGGTAATATAAGGAGTTGGAAGGTCCCTTTAGGGCTGGCAGGAGTGGTGGTGGGTGGGTCCAACAAACCCCGGACTTTCTCCTGGTAACCTGGTGTTCGCATCGCGTATGAATGTTGAGCCAAACCATAATGTTGTTTTCTAAGCCTAATCACGTGCTTTTGTTGATGTCCTGGTGTTGGGGGGTGGTGCATGGGTGACATTCAGAATATTACGTGACATAAGATCTCAAACATTCATTGTTTACAAGCCTTTTAAACTGGAGGTTGCTGTTTTTAAAGTGTACAGTGAGGGGCCCCGGTGGTTTTCCAGGCCCTAATCAAAGTCTTTTAACAGACAGGCCGCTCGTTCCATGTTTAGCAAGTCCAGGTATTCCCTCAGCCAAGAGACCTTAGCAGAGGGGGTTGTTTTACACTCTTCTTCACCATCTGTTAGTAGATAAGTACTCAACATCCATAGACGATTGACAGTGACTCCCACATTATTGTCCAATTCCATGCCCATTGTAAACAGCAATTATTTTTGGCCTACTGTAGCAGGTTTGGCCAACTAACAACCAGGGGTACACTGAGTCGTTTGGTGCAAGGCTTCAGTTTGACACGCATTACAAACCAAACATGTTGAACAGTCCAGTGTTTCCCACAGGATTTTAGGAGACTGTGGTGGGAGAGTCTCTGACCCTCGGCGGTTTTAATGTGTGTGTACGTTTTTAAGCGCGATCTATCGCCCTTACAGTAAGTGCATTTTGGGACCATGGACATGAACATACGTTGATAAATAAGAACTTACAAAGGCATATCAGAAATATTTTAATTTTAATTCAGAAACAAAACCAAAAACTCACTCACTCACCCTAACCCCTCAAAGTGGAAACCCTTTATATTGTTTTAACATCTTTAAAAAAGATTTTTTGGGATAAAGGGTCAGATTACAATTCTTCTTCTCTCTGCTCCCTTATTTGGATTTGGGAGTGTTATGTTTTGATTCTATTTTTTTTTTCTACAGTGACTGCAGAAAATAGCCTAAATAAATAAAGATTCCTAAATTTGCTGCGGCCCAATTCATCACAAAATGTAGCCTAAATCAATACAAGATCATTTTCTGACTGATATTTCCCGATATTGCTGTGTATCTCGCTTTGAGAGAAATTCAGCTTCTTCCATGCTCTCTCCGTCTGTTGTGTTCATCGTCTTACAATGACGTCACTCTACAAAATCCCAGAGCGCACATGGCTACTTAATATGCACGTACTGATTTGCATTGACCATATAGGCTATGGTTATGTTCGGGCGTGTTCAAGGCGGGAAACGAGGTGTGTTCACATCCACACTTTTCTCGGCGCGGTGTGATTTATCACGGGGAATAGCGTGCAGCCGTATGTACGCAGAGTTTGATAGATCTGAAAAGAGTGTATATATTTTGGTCGTACGCACGTTTTGCCTTTTCGTCGTAAGTGAAATTTAAGAGGACTTTTACACGCTGTAATAAATGAGGCCCCAGGAGAGGAGAATATGAAATAATAAGCCGCGTCAGCTCGTTGGTATGGTAACAGGTGATTGTACTGTGTGCCTGCACGGACTCTGAATGCGCGGTGATAATGAAGCAGCGTGGCCGCTCTCGTCACTGAAACTCTGGAACCGAGACGTGCGCGGTGCAGCCGTTCCTCTTCCCGAGAAGGGGGGCAGACAGCGCAGTGAGATACTGTGTCCACGGCCGCAGTTAGCATGGGCGCTATTGCCCAAAAAAGAAGTTGCACTTACCTCAGAGTCAGACGTCCCGCTCCAGTGTCGCTGGAATCTGGTTCACGCCAAACGTATCTAGTAAAGAGCGACGTCTATGAGCGTGACCAGTGCGCGCGCACTCTTGTTCTCGCTTGTTTACGGGCGGTAGGAAAGTACAGCTGTGTAATGGTCTGACAGAGTGACAGATCGTATTTTTTTCTCCATATGAGACTGTGGCGGGCCCAAATGAGACTGTGGCGGGCCGCCACAGTCTCATTGATTAATGGGAAACACTGCGGTCCTATTACATTTGGAAAATAGAATATACGGATAAAATGTGCTGAATATGACGTTCTCAAAAAGACAGCCCACAGGACGGAACAGGCAACATGCCAACACCTCTGTATCGTATCAAATTGAACTAGGACACCATTGTATTGTATCAAACTGAATCGTGGGTTTTGTGAATCAAGTTATTCACCTTTGTGTTTGTGATGAGGACATTTTGGGCCAGCAGGTGTCACACAACCTGCAATTCTGACTGTAGCCTCAACCAAAATGCTCTTGGCAGTCCTGATGAAACATCTTAACATTTATGATTTATCATCAGTGTGCTAACATGCTAACAGTTGCTAACAGGCTAACTCTGTAATGTTGCTGTTTGTGGTGAAAAAACTGCAGAAACACCCCAGCAGTCACATTTATGTGCAGATAAAGTGAGTGTCTGTGTCCAGATGGGTACAGATGGGTGTAGACGGAAGTTTTTGACCCACTGCTGGACAGACAGACAGACAGACAGACTGACAGACTGATCATCTCTAGAGTCACATGGTTCGCACCTTTTCCTCCAACTGTGCGTACACAGATGCCGTCTTGTTGTGTTTGTGTAAAAACAGCCACAGAGCAGCAGGTGCTGTGATGTGATGGCTTCAGTGTTTGTCCTGTGATCGAGGTGTTTCCAGTGTAAATGCCACACGAGGAGCCACCGGACGCTGCGTTTAGGCAACTGTCCTCTCTGTGGGAAATCTGATATTTGTGCTGTTTGTTTATATTTGTTTTTTTGTTTTTCTCTGATGTGTCAGAGACTAAGAGCTGTGGCTTTATCTGCATCTGTCCAATAGGACACAGGGATCCATGTGAGTCAGCTTCGTTTTTGTTGTTTACTTATTCTGTTTTTATTTAATTATTTCCTGTGTTACCTTTTTTTGGTAATTAATTTCTTGATTATGTCATTATCCACCTTTTTGTATCTGTGATGCCTGAACTTTTCTTTATTCTTTTTTTTTGTCTTCCTGCTCTCATTTGATTACTGCACCAGACCTCACACAGTATTGTTAGATATTTGTAATAAATGTATGTTCTTCACTATATGGTTGCCTTGTGCACCATATCATTATGGTTGTATCATAACCTTTATTACACAAGTGAGATCCAGCCTTCTCCAATTAAAATATAACATTAAAATATGCACCAAGCAAAACAGATCAAGCAAGGCCCTGAAAAGGACCGCTCGTACTGTTAGGGGGTAAAAGAGAAATAGTGGACTTACAGTGTGGCTGCTAGCAGGTCCCATGTAAGTCTTGATATGCTTATTTGTACATTATTGCCCCATCTCCACTGAGCAGTCTGGTACGGTTCAGTTTAGTTTGGTAACCATTTTTTCTTTTTCCACTGGGAAAAGTTGTGGATGGTACCAATAGAAGCGTTCCTTAGCGTCCCCATGTTTGGTCCTCCCTCTGTTGGGGTACCTAGCACACAGATCAGGTACTAAAAGGTGGAGCTGTGAACACTGCAGTCTGTTGATTAGCTATAGCACCACTAAACCCCTGAGCTTGCCTGAGAAGGACTAAATGCACAAAGCTGCTATTTTGAAATATCCCATGGAGAGAGACTCTCACTGCAGCCTGTTGTATTTTGTTCTGACAATGTGGGCGTGCAGCCTCGTGAAGTGGCAACTCCTTACTTTTAGGGGGACCCAAACCAAATTTGCTTAGGGCCCCAAAAAATCTGGAGCCAGCCCTGCTGATGACATCACTCAGACGTTATCATCTCCTCCAGAGACACAGAGGACATTACACAACTGTTTTTAAAGGCTGAGTTGGTCGAACCATGACGAGTGAGTAGATCCTGTTGTCCTGATGTTTCTGTTTGCACGCAGGATTCTAGAAAAACTACAGCCTAGTTTTCATGAACCATTGTGGGACGGTGTAGCACGTTTTTCACCTTCGCTGACATTGTGAGGAGGGGCACTTGGCCTTGATGGAGGTCTGCGCTCTCTGAATGCCCCTCTAGTGCAGTGCCCTTTAAGATCAGATCCCTCTCTTTGTGTTTTCATCTGTTCGTCTGAGTCCGTTTGTCTCCCAAACTCTTCCTCTCTACTCCAACTTCCTTCCGCCTTCCTCCTCCCTCTCCGTCCTCCACACTTTTTCCCTTGTGGTTTTTTTTTCCATTTCTACACCTCCCTCTTTTTTTTTTTACACTCTCTCCGTCACTCCTTCTTCAATCACGTCTCTCTCTCTCTCTCTGGAAGTAATTATGCAGGTTGCAGATACAGACAATTACTTATTATCTCTCTATTGTGTGTGTGTGTGTGTGTGTGTGTGTGTGTGTGTGTGTGTGCATCCGTGCTTGTGTGTGTGTATGTGTGTGTGTGTGTGTGTGTTTCGACGTGACCTCTGACCTCGTTCAAAACAAAGACGGGCTGTCAGTCTCGTCGTCCATATCAGAGAAAACAAATTGTTCTTTCATTTACTCTCCACTTCACGCTCTCCCTCCTCCCTCCTCCCTCCCTCTTCACCATCTCCTCACTTTGTGTCCAAAAGTATGTGGACACCTCAGTATAGCAGTCATATAACAGACTCCGCTCTGCTGGATGCTCTCATTCAGATAAAAGGGAATTAGTGAGGTCCAGCACTGATGTTTGGTTGATCAGGTCTGGCTCAGTCGGTGTTCACGACTCTGTGCAGACCAAATGTGAAAATACTCTCCAAAATGTAGCATGCAGTCACTGTTTCTGCTTTTGTTTCCACTCTTTGCTTTGGAGCTGAGTTTCAAGGACACCATTTTACTACTGCATCTGTAACTGTGGTTAAAGCTGGTTAAACAAATGAAGATGTCCAATATTTGTTGAGTGGAGGCCATTCAGAGGGAGTCAGAGACTTGAATCCAAATTTGACCACAGGTTTATTTAGAGATACATCAGTCCAGTAACCAGAAGCACATGCTAAGAAGTATGTTACATCCGCACATTTTTTAAGTATCTGCGACATAACAATATGCAAACGCAACATATCTGTTGTTTGCAGAAACACTCAACACTTTTTCTTGAGATTGGGGCAGGGAAAATTTTAAAAAGATGCATCAATAATTGTGTTATAATCACATCGTAGCCCTCTGAATCAAAACTGAAATATTAGTTGTCTAGACATCCCTAACCCTAACATGTTGTTGACTACAATCATAAGGAAATGACACTTAAACTAAAAATCAAAAACTTTTCAATAAACTTTTGCGGAGTTTTAACAGAAGGCTACACGTCCTTTCTGTGCTGTTATCTGCTCTGACTGTAAATTAAATTCACTGGCCTCTGCTGCATTAAAATAATTTTATTTTCACACTCCTTTAAAACCTCAGATTTAATCCAAAAACAAGTGTCCACATACTTTTGTCCCATCTTTCTTTCAATCACCTCCCTCTTTCCTTCATGTTATCTTGTTTCTCTTCTTTTCAGCTCCTCCTTCCTCCTCTGCCTTCCTTCTTCCTCTTCATCACCTCTCCTCTGTCTCCATTTCTACCTTTATTCTTCTTCTCTCCTCCTCTGTCTGTCTTTCATAGGTAGATCCATTCCCAACAGAGGAAGAGGAGAGGCTAAAGACAGCTTAGAGCAGCCTTAAGAGTCCTGTCACAGGGAGATCACTGAGGAGGAGGAGGAGGGGAGGCGGGGGGAGGAAGGGGGAGGTGTCTCTGTGGAGGAAAGACGGGAGGAAAGAGGAGAGAAAGAAAGACAAAGCCAGGATCAAGGCGTCTCCAGACTATTAGAGCGCTGTTTGATTTGAGCTCATTGTCCTGATAAGACTGTCAAAATAAAAGTCTTTTTTTTAATCACCGCAGAGAGGAGGAGGATGGGAGGATGGAGGGATGGGAGGGGGTGGATGGTGAGGGATGAGAGAGAAAAGAAAGTAAGGAAAGGAGTGGAGGGAGGAGAGAAGATGAGTAAGGGAGGGAGGAAGTGAGGAGGTGAGTAAGGAGAAGAGAAGGAGGAGGAGGAGGAGGAGGAGGAGTGGTTTTACCTTTCTTTACCTTTGGTTCCCAGGCTTTTACATTGTGGGAAAAGGCTTTGAGGAAATCTACCATCATTCAAACACACACACACACACACACACACACACACACACACTTCACTTCACACTGTACTGTGTGAAAAGTGAGGCGTGTTTAAACCCAAACTTTTATTTCGAAATTTTACTTGAGTTTGACTGAAGACTGCACCACCTCCTCTTCCTCGCAGCCAAAATACATGACACACATCCCAAGTTGTCACATATCGCTTCACAATTCGGGCTGCAACCGACGCTGGGACATCAACAAAAGCACCTGGTTAGGTTTAGAAAAACACATCATGGTTTGGCCCTACATTCATACAGGAACACTGGGCTTCAGCTAAAAGTCCTGGGCCAAACCTGCTCTGTCTTCCTAAACTCAACCACGTGTGTTTGTTGTTGAAGGAAAAAAATGTCAATTTGCGGTGCTGTACTGACGTAGTGCTTTTATTTTGAAAGAGACTGTATACAAACTGTACATTTCCTGTGAAAACAGAAGTGTATTTTGAAAACAGACAATGCATGTAACAGGCTGAAGTTGACACGGTGTCCCAGAACATCAACAACCAACACACCCAGGGTACCTTGGATGCCATATCTCACCGTGAAAAGTCCATGACCAAACGTGGACATGTGACGAGGTCGGAGTGAGAATGTGTTGTTTATAAATTTAACATTGTGTTGATCACATTGTCATATTGCCTGTTGTTAATGCAATACATGTTAGATTCAGCGCTGTGACGCTGTCAGCTCAGGTTGATGATGGAGGCTACTTTTTAAGAGTGGTGGTGTAACAACAAGTCCCAGTTCACCCAGTTTGCTTTGTGCTTGTTCACCGCACATGACGTGTCGCATCAGTATCCCATGTGTATTTTGGCCATCGGTCGTCTCCTCTCCTTCAGTCTCCTCCTTCAGTCTTCCTTCCCTTCCTTTTCCTCCTTTTCATCCGCCTTCTCCTCCTCTCCTTGCTTGTTTTCTTCCCTCCCCTTCTTCCTACCTGTACCACTACTCTTCTACCTTCTTTCCCTCCTTTTCGCTCTTCTCCTCCCTATCTGTGTCTTTTTTTCATCCTTCTCCTCCCACTCTTGTTTCCCCCTCCCCCTTTCCGCTCCCCACCTGTACATCCTCCCCCTCCTCCTCCTCCTCCTCCTCCTCCTCCTCCTCCTCCTCCTTCAGTAAACCGAGAAATTATCACTTGGGCTTTTCTTCCTGACACAATTTGTCAAATCCTGCCTGATAGGAAACACATTCTATTCATAAGGCAAGTCTCGCCTCCTCCTCTCTCCTCTTCCTCCTCGCCCTCCTCCTCCGCTTCCCTCCCCCCTCCTCCCCCCTGACGGTAGCAATTCAATTACAGCCGAGGAGGCGATAGTGAGCCGGAGAGGCAGGAATATGACAGGACAGTTACAGAGTGTTTACACAATTAAACTTTCACTGACAATACTCTCCATCTGTGATGAATGCCTCGCAGTGTGTGTGTGTGTGTGTGTGTGTGTGTGTGTGTGTGTGCGTTCATATACAGTATATTTAGGTTATTTCTATATATACGTGTTTGTGTGTGCGTGAGCGTGCAAGCTGCGGCACATTTGTCATGATTGCCTTCTTGCCCGCCACCTCTCTGATGTCTCTCGGCTCCTGCTGTTGCATTGTGGGTAAGAAGAGGAGGAGGTGAGGGAGGAAGTGGTGGAAAAAGAGAGAAAGAGGGAGGAAAGGAGGAAAGAGGAGGGAGGAGGATATATGATCAGAAGAATGGAGGATATCACTCCCATGTCTGTGTGTTCAGTCAGGATGTTAGCTTAGCTTAGCATAAAGACTGAGGGCAGGGGGGAAGCTAGCCTGGCTCACTTCCTGTTCCTCTTTATGATAATTATTGTAGTTTAAAGGTGAAATGATGTCTGCAGCAGGGGCGATTGCTCTGAGACAACAACTTCCCCTAAAATTTCATAGAAGAAATGGTCAAATATGCACTATTGAATTTACATTAAAATAAGAATTTACATTGCATTAAACGTGCGCTAGGATGCGTTTAACATCATGACTATGATGTTCAAAGGTCAGCTGTTTATCACCAGTTTTCAAACGTGACCTCCCTGTCATACATTCATACAGCACAGTGGATGCGGAGCCTCCAAGCATTCCTATGAGACAGCGCTGAGCAGGTTTTTTTCATGCAGCAAAGCGAGACGGTCATTGGATAAATGCGACAAAATCGTCACTTCCAGGGAGGCCCAGTTTCCCTGGGACCTAATGGAGCAGTAGGCGGGAGAGGACGCTCAGTGTCTGCATGATGATTGGAGGAACTGTCTAAAAGGCTGAGCCCCTTTGGATTGACAGCGCTTTTGAAATGCACACCGGCATCGTCACATTTCAAGCTCAGTCCCATGCGGATATTTGCGAGTGGAGTCTTCTGACAGAGTGCCGTTAAGGTGTTTAAACCCATCTGAAAATCTTTGAGGTGTGTGTTGCTGTGGTTCTATGGCATGAGTGTGGTTGAAAAACGGCTTCAATTAAATCTTCCTTTTATAAGTTACTGCCTCGCTGCAATATGACACATTTTATGATGTAAACTTGAAGTGAGCGTCCCCTGTTTGAAAGACCAGCAGCTGCCACTGGTGCACAGGAGCATGTTTATGTTGTTGGGAACATTTTTGAGCTTCCAGACTGACAGGACAACATAAAACAAAGCAAACTAATTAAACCATTTCATAAACACATATTTAAATGACCTTAAACACACAGACAATCAGCTACAACAGCATGCTCTAAAGGTTTCCTGTTTAATAGTCAAATAGCCTCAGGTTAATAAACTTCTTTTGAACCACTCAGATTTAAAACAAAGTCGTATCTCTTCCTGCAGATCACAGACTTTATCTGAAGGAATTTAGTGTCTAAATAAAAGAAAGAAATTTCTCATTTCAGCAGAAGTCAGTAGAGATGGCTGGATTTCCAGTTGTCATTCTGGTCCGGTGTACACGCCTAAAACAGTTTGAATTTATACAACAATAACAGAGGCAAAATCACCAGAGTCTGTGTGTCTGACTCCAATGTAAGAGAGGTGGTCCTTATCCACCTGTGGTCACGACCTCCATTTGCCAAATTAAGTCAGAGAAGCTTCAAGTTTTTTAGTACATTTAAGTTTCATCACATCCACTGTGACCTTGCATCCACATCATTTTTTTTATTCATGATATCTCAAGAAAACCTTGAGAGAATTTCTTTAAATGTAGAATGAACATTCACATTCATTCAAGTCAAGCAGGAACTGATTAGACTTTGGTGGTCAAAGTTCAAAGGTCACTGTGACCTTGGGTCTGTCTCATTTTGTCGATATGATATCTCAAAAAGGCCTTAAGGGAATATCCTAAAATTTGGCACCAACGTCTGCTTGGACTCAAGAATGAACTGAGTAGAATTTTTTGGTCAAAGGTCACTGTGACCTTGTCTGTCTCATTCTTGTGAACATGATATCTCAAGAAGAATATTCTCAAGTTTGGCACAGACATTTACTTGGACTCAACAGTCTGCTGATTCCATTTTGTTGGTCAAAGGTCAAGCTTACTGTGGCCTTGCATCTGTCTCATTCTTGTAAATGCGATATCTCAAGAACAACTTGAGGAAATGTTTTCAAATTTGGCACAAACATCCACTTTGAGTCAAGGACGAACTGATTAGACTTTGGTGGTCCAAAGTAAAAGGTCAAGGCTACTGTGACCTTGTCCATCCCATTCTTGTGTACGCAGTATCTCAAGAACACCATGAGGGCATTTCCTCAAACTTGGCACAAACGTTTACTTGGATTCAGAGATGAACTGGTAAGAATTTGGTGGTTGAAGGTCAAAGGTCAAGGTCACTGTAAGCTTAAAAAACATGTTTTTGGCCACAATTCAGGAATTCATACACTAATTATGACAAAGTTTCATACAAATGTCTAACAGGATAAAATAATGAAGGTCAAAAGGTCAAAGGTCAGCTTGACTGTGACATCATCATGTTTTAACGTCATATCTCAGGAACAGAAGGGGAGACATTTGGTCAGATACTGAATTGGTGACTCTAATCTTGAAACTGTGCTGATTGTATAGATCTTCTGTGTGTGAAGCGTCCATGTTTTCACTGACATGGATGGACACTGTAACATACATATGACATACAACATACAACATACGACCGTGAGGTGGTAATTCTGGTTCTAATTGTTGATCTGATGTTTTTATTGTGAGCAGAGTTTCTTCTTTGTTTATTTTCAGCCTCTTAAAGTTGCTAAATGACTCCTTCATGTGCTACACGTGTCGGTCTTATCAGCCGTGTTATATCCCACTTGTTAAGCCAATTACAATTCCTCACTCTGCCTCCGCTTGCTCATGGCGGCGTCTCTTCGTGGCGGCATCAGCGGCTGCTGGTGGAGGTTGCGGTGACCTTGCTGTAGCTCGCTTTGTCTCGCCCCGCCGTCACGTTAGCTAGTTATCAGTCGGACACAACGGGCTCTCTGAACCAGGCAGCAGCTATTAGACTGTCTGACAATGATACACTGTCCCGCCGAGACTTCCCCGCAATCACACACACACGTGTGAGAAACCCTCGGCACTCTGGGTATTGTCCAAAGATCACAGGCGTAGGTGAGTTGTTCTTTTTAATTAATCATTTGTCCTTCAAACGGGGGAAAGTTTCCGTGCCGTAGATAATTAGGTCCCAGAGTCGGAGCCGGCAGCCACCTGCTGCCTTTGTAGCGCTAATCTTTGTCTTGTAGGAGCGTCGTCCCCGAAGACGCCACGGCAACGCCACGGCAACGAGCTGAATGAGAAAACACCTCTGAATCCCCACATGGTCCTCCTCCTCCTCCTCCTCCTCCTCCTCTTCCTCTGTTTGTCTTTTTCTTCTTTTCATCCCCCTGCTCTTCTGACTTCTCTTCTTTTCTTCCTCTTGCTCCCTCTGCTCCTCCATGCCCTCCATCTCCTCTTCCTCTGTTCCTCTTCTTCTCTTTGCCATTCTCTCCCGCTCTTCCTCTTCCTTCACCTACTCATCCTCCTCCCCTTTTTGTGTTTGTCTTTTTTTACTTATTTTCTCCATCTCTCTTCTTTCTCTGCTTCTTCTCCTCCTCCTCCTCCTCCTATTCTTTCTTCCTCTCGTCTTCTACTTTTTGTTTTATGTTCATCTTTTTCCCTCTCACTCCCTGTTCTACCTCTTCCTCTTCCTCTCTGTTCATCATTTCCTTCTCACTCCCTCCATTACTGCTTCCCCTCCTCTATTTGTCATTTTTTTCTTCCTGTCTTTCCTGCACTCTTCCTCCTTCTCCTCCTCTTTTCATTCCTCCCTTCTTCCTCTCACTCCCCCTGCTCTTCCTTCTCCTTTTCAGTTTTCTTCTTCTCCTCCTTCTCACCCTTTTTCTTGTTGTCTTCTTTTTCTTTCCTTCACTTCCCCTACTACTCCTCCTCATCCCTCTGTTCCCCCTCCTCTTTCTCTTTCCTTCTTTAACTTCTTTTTGTGTTCATCTTTTCTTCATCTCACTCCTTCTGTTCCTCCTCTTTCTCTGTCCCTCCATTCATTGTTTCCAATCACTCCCCCATTACTGTCATCTTTTTCTTCCTGTCTTTCTTGCACTCTTCCTCCTTCTTCACCTCTTTTTCATACCTCCCCTCTTCTTCCTCTTACTCCCCCCGCTCTTTCTCCTCCTTTTCTGTTTTCTTCCTCGTCTCTTTCCTCCTTCCTAGAATTCCTCCTTCTTCATTCTTTTTTCACTTCCTCTGCTTCCTTTCCTCTTCCTTTTCCTATTTTTCTGTCTTCTTCTTGTCTTCTTTTTTCACCTCTTCTGCTCCTCCTCATCCCTCTGTTCCTTCCCCCCTTCTTTCTTTTCTTCTACACTCTCCCTCTGCTACACCTTCTGCTCATCTTCCTCCTCTTTCTATTTCCTTCTTCAGCTTCTTTTTGTGTTCATTTCCTCATTTCACTCATGACTCCCCTCTTCCTCTTTTTCTCCATTCATCTTTTCCTCTCCACTCCTTCCACACCTCCTCTTCTTCTTCCTCTTTTTCTCAACATTTTCTTCCTGTCTTTCCTGCACTCTTCCTCATTCTTCTCTTCATTCCTCCCTTCTTCTTCCATCTTACTCCTCCTGCTCTTCTGTCTGTACTCCACAACTCCACCTTCTCCTCTCCCTCCTCCTCGTCTCCTTCCCCCTGTGTATCCTCTCTCTTCCTTGTCTCCTTCCTCCTGTGTCTCCTTCACTTCCTTCCTGCAGCAGCCTTGGCAGGAGGTGTTGATGTGGAAGTGTGTGTATAAAAATGAAAGGGGAGACCGGGTGTGTATGACAATGAAAGTGATATCTCGAGTGTGTGTGTGTGTGTGTGTGTGTGTGTGTGTGTGTGTTTCTGTGGGGAAACTAATCCTATTAATTCAAAGTGAATAACAAAGAGAGGGAGAGAAGGAGAGGGTCCCGCTCCCCCGACGACCGTCCGTCCTCCCTCTCTTGTTTCCTCTCCCTCCCTCCATCATCATTATTCCTCCGTCAGATCGGAGGCTGATTTCCTGGAGGACCGAGAGAGAGCGGACCGACCGACTGATGGAGGGATGGAGGGATGGAGGGATGGAGGAGGGAAACAGAGGGAGGAGGAGAGAATTGTAGCCGCAGCTCCGGCCTGGTTTCCTCTTTCCTTTCCTCTCTTTTGTCTTCCCTCTTCCCCCTCTTTCATCCTCCTTCACTTTCTCTCACTTCCTTGTTTCTCATACCTCCTTCCCTGCCTTTCTTCACCTCTTCCCCCTTCTTGTTCCTCCTCTCTTTTTCCATGTCCTGTTGCCCCTTCCTTCCATCTTTTTCCTCTTCCAGTCTTTTTTGTTTGATCTCCTGTTCCTCCTTCTGTCTTTTTTCCATCACTCTTTCCTCTTTCTCTCCTCTTCCTCCTTCATTCATTTATATCTCCTTCCTTTTTCTCCCCCTCCTCTGTCTCCATCTTCTTGTCTTCCTTCTTCCCCTCCATCTTTTTCCTCTTTTCATTTTTATTTACTTTTATATTTCTGATATGTTCTTGTTTTTCTCCTTTTCTGTTTCCACCTCTTCCTCCTTCTTTCTTCCTCTTTTGCTTCTTTCGTTCTGTCTTACACTTTTCCCTCCCTCCCTTTTCACTCCTTCCAGTTTTCCTCCTCCTTCTCTAACTCCTCACTTGTTTAGATTAATTTCTTCTCTTTCTTTTGTCATTTTTGATTTCCATCTCACCCTTTCGCTCTCCTTCCCTCGTTCTTCCTCTCCATCTTTCTTTTGCATCCTTCAAACCCACTCTTTCTCTCCTCCTTTTGCCCTTCCTTTCATTCCTCTGTCCTCCCTCTTCCCTTCCATCTCTCCTTCACTTGTTTAGATTGATTTTCATGACTGTTTTCATTCCTGTCATTTTTTCGTTTTTCTCTTTCATCCATCCATCAGTTTTTCTCACTTTCTCCACTTTTCTCTCTCACATTCTTCCTCTCCTCTTTCCAACTTCCTGTTTCCCTTTTGCTTCTTCTGTACTTTTCCCTCTGTACTCCCCCTTTCTCTCTTCCTTTCACTTTTTTCTATTTTATCGTTTTCTTCTTCTCTCTTGCCCTCTTTTCAATTCTCCTTTATTCTTCTTTTCTTTACCTCCTTTCATTTGTTTGTCCCTCTTCCTTCCTCTCTTTTCCCCTCCCTCCTTCCCTCCCTCTCTCCCTCGCCTCTTGTCTCACTCTCTTCAAGGACATTTATATTATAAAGGATGAATTTGCATATTAATTCATTTCTTTCAATTTTTTCAGATTAGACGTTGTCAACACGTATCAGCGCTGATCAAACTGCCGCGTCCACCAGAGACCTGTGTGTGTGTGTGTGTGTGTGTGTGTGTGTGTGTGTGTGTGTGTGTGTGTGTGTGTGTGTGTGTGTGTGTGTTAGGGGAGTTGTAAAGGAGGTAAAACAACCAGCCTTGCAGTGTTCACAACACAAAAACACACACTGCAACTCTGCTGATCACACAGATATATCCGCACACAGCACACACAGTACAGTGTGAACACCAGCACACAAAAACACGTCAAAAGAGAGAAGGAAAAATTCTTCTTTCAGACCAAACCATGTGATTTGGTCGACACCACGTCCTCTAAAGAAAAAGAACATTATTGTCATTTGTTTAAATGTCTAAAATCACATGTTTGTTTTAACAAGGACCTCTGGAGGCTGAATGAATTATGACTCCTCTCTGTCAGAAACAAAAGTGTAAATAGTGTGACAGATCTCCTAAAAGTTACATTTACTTACCTCTGATTAGTTTTAAATATGTTTTTGGAGAAACGTTATCAGACCAAGCAACAAGAGCCTATGTGGAAATGTATTCATATTTTACATTAGTATTTATCTCTTTTAATGCCTATTTTTTAATAAATCTTCACATTATTTTATTATCGTACATTCATATTATTAAATTGTACTTGAAGTATTACAACTAAAAGTACTGTAAAACTGTCCCCTGCGACTGCTGCACTATTATATATGATGTCATTAAATGATTCTGACTCATGCATTAATGTCAAAGCGGGAATTTACGGCTATAGTCTGTTGAGGTGGAGCTCATTATGAACTATTAACTAATGATTATTTTCATTTTGGGTCAATCTGCTTAAATATTTTCTCCATTAATCGATTGATTGTTTGGTTTGTAAAAATTCTGGAGATAGCTTCAAGCTTACCCAGAGCTGAAAGTGACACCTTCATAATGTTTGTTTTGTCCACCAACAGTTCAAACTTCAACATAAAAGTAATAAAAAGCAAAGCAGCTAAAAGTCCTCACATCTGTGAAGCTGGAGCCATGAAATGTTTTTGCATTAAAAACGACTGGCAAATTTATTTTCTGTCAATTCTATAGAGCCCCTCAGGGCCGACTGGAGGTGAAGCTGCCTCTCCCCCACAGGGCTGTAGGCTACATAGGAGTCTTAAATGTGGTCTTGTTGTGTTATTGGGAGCCAGAATAGAAGGAGTCATGGCTCAAAACCAGCCGCCACTGCCCGTCAACAAAAACAAAGACAACTATGGTTAAATGTGATCAGACCAAAGGACTGGACGGAGGCCATCATCAAAAATGCTCACATGTGCAGCGCACACTTCATATCAGGTTAGGGACAAAGTATTTCCTGTTGTAGGGATGAAGAACGTTATGTGTATTAAGGGTTATCATGTCCACCTCATCAGAAACTGGGGAGCTATTAAGAGGAAGATTGGATTTCTCTGGAACGCTAACTTTTTAGCACATTAGCTAACGTTAGCTTCCATAGCAAAACAAACAAGATTGGCTTCCTGTGACATCATCCATCCATTGAGTGAGAGCATACGGGTCGGCCAGTCTGGTCCCGTTGGTCAGTGTTTACTTCTTCCAGTAACACTGGCGGTCCCGGAGAGTGAGTGACCTGACATGGTGCGTTGGTAAATTCAGTCTGACGCTCTACACTAAAATGAGAGCCCTGTTGGTGGAAGAAACGGAGCCTTATATTTCTACATGAATGAACCAACGCTTAAGTTAATCACACATTCACTCCGCTCTGCGCTCTGCTGCTCCGTCTCCACAGACGCTCTGTTACTCTGAGGGTGTGATGCTCTGGATAACGGACTTTCGAAAGGTTTCTGGATGGATCTCACACTTCTGAACTTTGGTTCCACATTACGTGCATCATTCTTCAAACTGTGTGTTCTGGACCCCATACTGTGACGGTTCATTACAAACACACAAACAATTACAGCCCTAACGATTACTGATACAACAACCCAAAGGCTAAAGTAAATGTTGTCATTGTACGTGTCTGCAAATCACGTTGTTATTTTATAATTGTACGTTTCATACACAGCGGATATGTTGAAATTTTACATTTCTTTATATTTTAATTTACAGTCTGATGTTGTGATAACGCTGTGGTTAGCATGTGGTCAGGGTTAGGCACAAAAAACACTTGGTTATGGTTTTGGCTTCAAATGTCTGGTTTATCCGTGACAAGCAGTCTTGTTGTTTGTTGGTCTTGAGCAGAGGTCTGCAGCTTGGTAGGCGTCTCATTTAGATGTCACGCCATCGACCGTCCCCTCCACCTCCTGATGAGAAACTCTGCTCATGTACATGTAATCATACTTCACTTAAGAAATGTTACGTATGAAACGTATAAATGTAAGATATCAGGGGTTTGTAGAGACGTATATGTAAACATTTAATTCTGTCAACTGTACGTAATGTGTTGGGAATGAATTACATCAATGAGGGCCCTCACAAGTACAGTAACACAACCTGGATAGCTGCCCAGTGTGTGTGTGTGTGCGTGTGTGTGTGAATGTGTGTGTGTGATGAGACGTTCCCCAGCTGTCTCTCCTCCCATCACTCCCTCTGATGGATGGAGAAGTTATGAATATGCAGTTGATTTCTGGTGCTGATGGCGGCTGACAAATGGAGCGTCTCACCTTCAGGAAACCGCTGCTGTTCCCTGACTGGACTCTGCTCGCTGGGCAGGGGGAGAATACAGTGAAAAATGTACTTTCTGTGTGGGATTTTGTGTTTTTTTGAAGGATGAGAGCGTCACAGTCGAGTTGAAGCAGTAACTTTAGTGACTCTTGATATTGGTGATATCTTTAAGGACGCTTGAGCTCGATAGAAGACTTTTATTTTGACAGTCATGACCCTAACAAGATTACAGCTTCCAAACTAGTTGGATATTTCTCCTTAACACACCTTTTAATTTGCGTCTGAACGTCCTGTTTGTCTTGTTTTTCTCTCGTCTCGGCTGCTGACGTGTTTTGACATTTCACTGTTTGATTGCCACGAGCTGCTTTAAGATGACTGACAGTTTGACAGCGGCTGTGATTGGCCGACGGGTCCTGCTGACAGGACGGATGTATTTATTTGTTTTACACCGATTAAAATCATTCCACTTGTGTATCAGCACATTCCACCAGCTACCTCTTGTGTTTGTGTCGGCCATGTTGAGGAGTTGTGTGTTTATATGATGTTAAAACTTCCAAATCGACTTCATTCATTCATTAATTTACCTAAAAAACAGCCCAGGGGTTAAAACTATAAAGAACATAAATTACCTTCACTGTTTCTGCCTTTTGATGGCTTCTGTACGTTTTATGTGAAGTTATAAACAAATGTCAGTCTCTTCATGTTTGTATGTTTGTGTGTGTGTTTGTTCCTCAGTGGAGTCCAGCAGTCCCAGTCTTCTGGCTCCTGATAACACTCTGGAACGATCCTTCTTCATCAGGATGAAGTCGACGCTCACAAAGAGAGGAGTGCACATCAAGTCCTCAGGATATAAGGTGACACTCTTAACGCTTTCTCATCTTTGCTTCACTTCATGTGTGCAGCTACACTGTGCCACATGGCTCTAACTTGGGTACAACATCAAGTTTGATGTATGCAGACTGTACGATGACAGTCTATGACGTGCGATGCAATATCTTCATTTACTGAGTGCGCAAGGATGCTGCATGGGTTATTACTTTTCCAACTGGGAAGCAGAATAAGAGGGTCACATTAATAAAATTATTGTTATCATTAATAGAATTAATAAAATGTCCCAAAAATATTATTGAAAATGTCAGATAAAATTATTTTAAAATGTGCGAAAAATGGTCAACAAAATGTCTGTGAAAATGTTGAAAAATGTCTGAAAAAATGTTGAAAAATACTCAAAAAAATATAATTAAAATGTTCGGAAAAAATGTTGATAAAATGTTCAAGAAATATTATTAAAAATGCCTGAAATAATGTTATCGAAACATCCGAAAATGTTAAAAAAAATGTCCAAAAAATATTATTACCGTGCCCAAAAAATCTTACTGAAATGTCTGGAAAAACATTGATAAAAATGCCCCAAAAATATTAAAATATCTGGAAAAAAATGTTGTGAAAATTTCCAAAAAATATTATAAAATGTCCAAAAATATACTGATAAACAAGTATAAATAAGGAAAGATGGATGAAAAAAAAAAATAGTTCAGACACCTGTGAGCTGAAGGTGATTTATTTTCAGAACAGGAAGTTAAACTGATCTAAAAAAGTGGAACGAAAACAACTTTGGACGCAGCTGGTGTTCAGGCAAACAGACAGATGTTGTGTTTGTGTTCTCTGTGCTGTGTGTCACTGCGGGGATGTAAATATGTAGCCGCAGCGTGACCACACACACACACACCCTCACACACACACACACACAGGATCAGTGTTAACATGATAAACCTGCTGACTCTCCCTTCACACTCTGTGAAGACAGGATTATGTGATCTGACCAACATCTGTGTGTGTGTGTGTGTGTGTGTGTGTGTGTGTGTGTGTGTGTGTGTGTGTGTGTGTCTGTGTGCTTGTGTGTGTGTGTCTGTCTATGTGTGTGTGTGTGTGTGTGTGTGTGTGTGTGTGATCTCCTTGAAGACACAAGAATATATTATCAGTCACTGGCTTATAGTCTTACTATCTGTCATCAAATGAAGTGATCCATATGGAAATCTGTAATCCCACCGTGGACAATAGGTGTGTGTGTGTGTGTGTGTGTGTGTGTGTGTGTGTGTGTGTGTGTGTGTGTGTGTGTGTGTGTGTGAGAGAGAGACTGTGAGTCAGAGACCTGCACAGGTCCATTTTTGAAAACCCACACCTGCCCATACCCGTAAAGCTCAGTACTAGAATCGACCCGTTGCCCGCCTGTACCCAATAATAAAAGTCGGGACCCAACACACACACCTGTGATCAAACACACACAGGCTACACTCAGCCACATTAAGCTGGGTTCTTCGTTCTTGAATTCCAAATCCAGCAGAGGAGACGTCTCTTTGACTGGATGGTGAAAACATTGAATCACTGCCAGGTTAGGAAACATTTCAGCATGCTCCTCCCACCACCATCAAACCTCCAAAGGATCTGAACTCCATGTAGGCTGCCTCCTCATCCTTGGGCTGCAGAGTTTCATGGCTGGAGTCGTCCATGTCAGTGACCAATGTGACTACAGGGTCAAAGCTTCCACTGGTGTCACTGACTTTCTGTGGCTTGATAATAGTGATTTAATCAAAATATTACACATATACATAATATTATTTTATTCTGAAAGAAAAAGAAATATATTTTTGTTTGTTCTCACCTGCTTCCTGCCCACATGGAGTTCATCAACAACAATCTGTTGTCTTTCTCTGGAACAATTAAAGACGTCCACACCACAACATGTTTTGCCCGTAAGACAATGTGCTGCAGTTGTTGTTCTTCTTCTCTGTGTTTATTGGCAACTCACAAACCAAATTTAAAGGTACATGTACAGTAGCGCCACTCACTGTGTCAGGTGTGTAGATTCTGCTCTTGTTAAATCAATGAAAGCAGTCTGGCTTTGTATTATTGCTTGAAACTGTGCTGATTGTATAGATCAATGGTTCCCAACTGCTGGGCCACAGTCCAACAGTGGGTCCCGGGCCCGTTCTGAGTGGGCCGTATGTGATTTGCAAACATGTCAAGTTTGTAAAACACACACTTTATTCCTACGTGCAGTGAATTTCCAGCACAGAGCTTTTATTTTGAAGTGCCACTTCCTGCTGTAGAGTGAGTGACTAATGGACAACTGCTGGACAGGGACAGCCAACTAGCTTAACAATGTGACCAAACACAGGTATTACACTGAATGTATTAAAGTGGACCTTCAGCTAATGACTGAGGAGAAATCTGGACGCCGTGGATGGACCTGTTGGGGACCTCTGGTCTCTGTTTTCTGTGCTGCTGGGGGAAAGATGTGTGTGAAGCATTCATGGTTTCACAGACATGAATGTAAACTGTAAAAGAAACTTGACATGTTCACAGTGGCCGGTGCACAGAGGTGACTCTTATTAAATTTGTTTTTAGATCCAATAACCTTGGTTGGATCTCGCTCGTGTGTGTAGGAATGCTTGTTTTTTGTGCATAATTAAAATTGTGTGTGTACAGTATGTCTGGATTTTCTGTGTGTGTGTGTGTGTGTGTGTCTGTGTGTGTGTGTGTGTGTGTGTGTGTGTGTGTGTGTGTGTGTGCTTGATCTCAGTCCTATATCAGGTGTGTATGACCGTCGCAGATCGAGAGGCGGGATTAAAGAGGATTTCCTGGGCTGCTTTGTGTGTGTGTGTGTGTGTGTGTGTGTGTGGGTGTGTGTGTGGGTGTGTGTGTGTGTGTGTGTGTAGTCTCTCATGGTTTATCCCTGACTAATACACTCGATTTTCTTCAAGGATGAAGTCCTTAAAGCTGCTGTAACTTTATTGTCAAAGACAAAATGTCAAAGTTTAAAGAAAGACAAAAAGGATTCATTGATTCATTTTTCAAATTAGTGTGTGACTAATTCAGCAAATTAATAAATGAATGTAGCAGCACGATATTTAAAATAGAAACCAACTGTTTTCACTTGTAAAAATGGAAAAAAGAAAAAAATCAGGAGGTGCGTTTTTTTTTGTTGTTTAAACAAATTAACAGTATTCTCAATCAATGACGATTGGTGTTTCATTCTCATACAGTCTGTGTGTGTGTTTGTGTGTGTGTGTGTGTGTGTGTGTGTGTGTGTGTGTGTGTGTGTGTGTGTGTGTGTGTGTGTGTGTGTGTTTATCGTATACCATGTTCCACCTGGCAGACTCAGATCACATGCAAATCACAGTGGAGGCAGAGACGCATATAAATATTCATCCACACGCATGCATATATTACTACACACATTTGCACTCAGTGACACACACATTACTGCTACACTAACACACACACACACACACACACATAATACAGCGTTACAGTTAGTAGTTTTAAAGCCGTTGTGTTGCAGCAGAGACCTGGAGGTGGAAGACGCCTCCTCCTCCTCCTCTGTTACTCTGCAGAGGTGCCCTTGAGCAAGGCACCGACATGTGTCTGTTTACAGTTTTAGTACACACAGAGGTCCTCACAAAGTAAAAGGTGGAAGCTCAGTGATGTCGTGCAGCCTCGGCTCCTTGAAACTATGTTTATATAATTTTAATTTGTACCAGAAAATATCTGAAACATAAAAATCACCTGAATAATTTTGTATCAGCTTAATGAGGAAACATTAATGAATTTATTCATAGATTTTCTTTTCTTTCTGCTCTCAGCAGCTAAAACATGATTAATGTTTTTTATGCTTCTGTTTATGAAACTAAAAGCACTTTGTAAAGGTTTGGAAAAGATGGTGGTCCTGGTTGCATCTGCAATTAATGTTTCCTCATTTAACAGTTTATGTGACATCCTATGAATAAGCACCCCATGAATGACGTTACATCCTTAACTTAAAGTTACATAACTAACATAAAGTATTAGAGGTTATTTTTAGGCAAGTAAAGTTACTGTGGTGAGGTTTAGGAAAAGGAACACGGTGAGGACGCACCTTAAAGTGACTCAAAGTTTACATGGTTCTGAACATGTCCTGTGTTTTGTGACCCATCCTGTAGAAAGGTGTGTTGTGCTCAGAAAACAAACTGCAGGCTCCAGTTACAGAATAATCATCTTTTTTTCAGACCAGCAAACTTAAGGTTGAATAAATGTCCATTTCTTTATCTTTTATCCAAACCGAACACACAACTTTCACCATGTAGAACACCGTCCTGCATCACAGTGGTCAAAAACTCTTTGCCCTTTCAGGGTCAAAACACCTGACAGCAACAATGTCCTTGATACCTTTACACTAAGCTCTGTTTGCCACAGAGGCTTCTGTGCAATAATCCAAAATCCAGTGTAAAAATCCCCCAGGCTTTTAGTGATTGAACCAGGGCGACACTAACTTACATGTTGGCCTTAAAAAAGTCATCCGTTCAGCACTCAATCATGCCCACTTTTGCATGACGACAGCTGGATGATTAGTTGCCAGCCTACTGCTAACCAGCGCCATTAAAAGAAACTGTTGTTAACTAGCTTACACACCCATGGAGGTACCGTACGGACCCTTGATCTCGATCTCCCCGCCACTCAGAGACCACAAAGCCAGAAAGTGACAGCTGCTAGCTCGCTAGCCCCAACATAGATGTACTCCACCATTCCTCCACATCACCCCTCCCAGAAAGTTTGCTGATCAGGGCTCGGAGAGTGGTCCAACCACTGAAGGTCTGTCTCCACGAAATGTGACAGATAGCGTTACAGTAGCTTTGAAAATAGCCCTTTGGGTAGTTAAAGTGGAACCTTAACCAGCTCTGTGTCACCACAGTGTGTACAGGTAAAATCCAGTGGATCTCCACAGAAAAATGGCCTCTGGACACTCACAGCACGGTGGAGCAAACACCCTGAACTCCTTGCTCATTCCTCGGCAAAAATATGGTGGACCTCCCCCAGCATATTGGCAGGAATCTCCTGGCACTCCCAGTATGAGGGGAAGCCAAACACTGTTCATCTGCACATATTGAAATCTTTGACGTTTCATTTTAACAGCTTAAACAAGCGACTGTTAGTAAAAATAGGTAAACATGAGGGCATACATGCTTAAACAAGACACAGATACATAAAGGAGGTAGAGGAGCATTGAAACTCAACGTCTGTTTGACCCTCATGTAAAAGAGACAGAAAAGTGACACCACATTTAAAAGACAAGCAAACATTTCCCCGGCGAGCAGCAGCTGATTAACATTTCTCGCAGATCCGTCGCGTCCGACAGACTTTTGAAGCTTCACACGAGTTTAAAGCTCTGGATAATTACACCCTTCACTCTCCCTCTGTCTGTCATCTCCTCTGCTTCCACCTCTCCTCTGTCTTTCTTTCTCATTCACTTCATCCCTCGAGTCAGTTCAGGAAGAGAACAAAAAAATTAAAAAAGAGGGGTAAAATCACCCAAAAGTTCTCTTCAGTTCACCTTGTCTTTATCTGCACTGACCTCTGCCTCTGAATTCAGTCTGTCATCGCTGACTTTCAGGACAGATTCGAAACTGGATTCTCACCCTCTCTTCCTCTACATGTAAAAACATGAGGTTGTGGCCCATTTAGGCAAAGCCTTGTTTCATTGCAACACATTAAAGTGATAGTTCAGATTTTTAGAGGAGGAGTTGGATGACATACTTATCCATAGTCAATGTATTACCAACAGTAGGTGTCACTTGGTACACCCCTAGTTTGGAGAAGCAGACAGAAGTCCAACACTGAAGCTCAACAATGTGCTAATGTAGACAGGGTCGGCAATAAAACTAATTTGAGTCTCCTAAAAAAAGTGTAGCTAAACCAATCAATATCAGTTTAAGTGTACGCTATATTAAGAGTATTTCCACTGCTTTACCTTTGTATCAGACAGTGATTTTGACGGCAACTGAAGCCATTGTGTTGCTCTCTTCAAAGCCAGACTCTGTTGAGAAAAACTGTGATTTTACATCACAGAACACTGGAGCTGCTGGTCTACCACTGCCCGATAAGTTAGGGGTTTTTGGGTTACTGTGGGACAGGATTCACAACAAACCCTAGACTTTCCCTTAGGAGCTTGGTGTTTGCATTCCATATGAACGTGAAGCCAAATATAATGGGGTTTTTTTTTCCAAATCTAACCTCGTGCTTTTGTTGACGACCCAGCAGAAGCATGAAGATACCTAGCGCTTCATATGTAGACATGAAAGTCCTCTGACAAAGTGGCGACTTGGGATGAGAACATGTTGAACAACGGCAGCCTTCAGTGCTGAAAAAATCTTTAAACCGAAATCTGGAAAAAAAAAATGTGACCTTGAAATTGAAAGTCAAATCAAAGTGTAGACACCCCTACTACTAAATAAGGACATAAATAGGGAAATTTTGAGCATGATTTGAAGAAATGGTTACAAAATTATCTCTAGAATGGGGGCTTTGGTTAAATTAATTCAGTGATGTCCTTTTATGTGTCGTTTTATTTCAGAATGTATTTATATGCAAACTGTATTTGCACCTGTGGGTCTTGCCTCTCCAGAGGATCACAATGGAAAATAAACCTGTGGCTTTATTCTGTAATTTAATCTTCAGCAGTTGTAAATGTATTTTATGATTGTCAAATCTATCTGTCTATCTATCTATCTATCTATTAATCGTGTCTCCTTTAAACCCCCGACCCCTCCTCTGTCTCTGTGTTTTTTATCCCGGTCAGGTGATCCACGTCACGGGGCGTCTGCGCATCAGGATGGCTTTGGCGCACAGCCGCTCGGTGCCCAATCAGATCATGGGGATGGTGGTGGTGGCTCATGCCCTCCCACCGCCGACCATCAACGAAGTTCGCATCGACTGTCAAATGTTCGTCACCCGAGTCAACATGGACCTCAAGATCGTCTACTGTGAGAACAGGTAGGAGGGGAAAGCCAGGGTGGACAAAAAAAGTCAGAATTCAAACTGAATAGTAAGTTTACAGCAGGAGGTTTTACCTGTTTTTGTCTTTCTTTCTTTTTTTAACAGCACTTTTCCTGCCCCTTGCAGCAGTTACAGTTACAAGGAGGTAGTGGTTGAAATCTTTCCCTATACTGGGACCACCCATCATTAGTAGCCATCAGTTACGTAAACAGAAGCAACTATTGCATCAGTGGTATTATCACAATAACATTTGCCATTTATCAGATGAAGACAGAAAAGCACAGACACTCACAATGTGTTCACAACTTAAGTGTCACACCATCAATTGATCAAACAAGTAATAAAATAACAAAGAACATTGCTTCATCACCAGGCCCCTAGCAGTGCTCTGTAGGTTAATGTTGTTACCCCGTGCTCCTACCCTGCCAGTCTTTACAGAAACAAGAGAAGCAGTTCCAAGTGCAGAATCTTCACTGCTGGATATTAGTTGAATTTCGGGCATTGTGTGCTATCAAAATGCAGGACTACCATGTACAAATAAGCAATAACGTAACATTAGCTAGGTAGCTAGTTAGCTACCAAGACATCAGCATACTAGTGAGTTCTTTTGTTATGCTTGTTATCAAGGGTGTGTGGTAATGTGTTACAATGGAAGTGAGGAAAGTAAACAAAGAGCTAAAGTCAAGGGGGAGTGACACCAAAACAAACTTGTTACACAAAGTACGATTATTTATTTGATCTCTTTAGCAAAAATCTTTCCTGATAGTTTGTGTTATTGTTCACTGGCACACAGTAAATATGCTCTGTTCTTTCAACATTACATTGTGTTGTTAATGTGCTAACTGGCTAACTAGCGTCAAGACAATCTTCAAATTTTTTAATGGCCGCTGTCGGTCTGTGGAGTTATTTCCGCTCACACAGGTGCAGAACGTTTGTGCTCGCTGGCCTGCAGGTGTAGTCTTTGTGGTGTATTCGTGTTCCAGTTTTTTGGCCCAGACACGGTGACAACAGGCGACGCAGCAGGAAGCCTTCATTGCGGCTCATTCTCTGAAGTCGGTTTGGCGTGTCTGGGCCTTTAGAGATCTGAGAAATTTTTGTGCATCAACCAAACTTAAACTCAAAACCAGTGACTCAACTATAATGCCAGTTGGGGGAAGATCTGGAGACATGAGATCTGGATGCACGCTGTTAAAAGATGTACTCTGATGACGACATGCTTTAGGGTCGAAATGTGTCTGAACCTTATCAAAGGCTCTCACTGTAAATTTGAGCTGGAAACATTTGTTTTTTGTGAAAGCACGAAAACCAAAAATCAAAGTCACTTGTTCCTTTTGGCCGAGCTGACTATATTGAATGAACTTTAAGCTCTTGTGTGTTGCCGTCATGTTTTTTTTTTTATATTTTTGTTTTTACAAACAACTTCTAAATATCCATTTTTTAAGAGCACCAATGTCAAACATAAAACTCCATTTTACTGTTTCTGCATTCATGTTTCATAGCCGCTCCCGTTCAAGGGAGAAAAAGAAAAGTTGTCTCCCTTGTCGGAGCTTCTTATTCATGAGGAAGTCTGACCCAATCCTCCCTGGTTTAACAGTGAAATATGTTGCTGATGGATCTAGCTCCTTCGCTCTGTCCAGATAAAGCAGATAGGCATCAGGATCTCGCTCAGGAGTTAACCGGCCGACCGGGGGAGATTCATATCAGGCACAAAAAAAAAACCTTCATGTTTTATTATAAAAAGAGAGGAAGGAAAAAATGATAGTAGACAGATTGCTTTTTTTGTGGATGGAAAACGGGACACAATGCGAGGCAGATGATGATATTCAATGCGGAGCGACAGAAAGCATCTCGGCGGCGAACAGACAAGCGTCGCTCCCATTACAGCCCCATTTTGAGGATGAGTTTCTAAGAGAATGAGAAAATGGGAGCATGTTTTTTTTCTAAAGAACAGAGTGTGCTGTTATCTGCCTGCCAGACATTAGTCTCCCCCCAACCCATCAGAATGATACGGGGGAAATTGTTCTGTCTATCCTGTGGCGAATTTGTTCAAATTAAACCTTTTAAAGCTGATGTGTGTTACCTGTACAATAGACAGACGCGCTTCAGTCTCTGTTGTTGAGTTATTAGCTTTTTTTTCTTCTCTGAAGCAGTTTTTTTTTTTTTTAATCGCTGAGCACTGGAAATGTGCAGAGAAAACTGTCCCAGCATGACGAGTTAAATATGTCAAAGTTTCACAACATTTCTGCTGCCATGCAGGTAACTGGGGTGCAGATATGGACACACAGTCCAGTCACCAGAGGAAAATGTTGACATTGTACATCTCTATGCATCTTATTAACGTTTCTAAAGTGACAAAGTGGTAACAAAGCTGACTTTATTATCAAGAGGTGGAGTGAGAGGCCTGCCAAGCTGCACACCACTATTTGAGACCAACAATCGGCAAACCTGGTTGTGACTAAGCGAATTGTTACTGTGTGTCCAGCGGCTTTTTAAGAACCAAAGGAGGGCGTTTTGTAGTGAGCAGTCACTGTTTTTCCAGTGGGGATAGTGCCATGAAAATCAGTTGTTCTTTTCCTAGACATCGCAGCATGTTCAGGCGAGATAGTGCCAAAAAAAACGTGTATCTTAGGCCAGAACATGATCTTTCCCTAACCATAACAAACTGTTTTTCTGCCTAAATCCAACTACACATTAATCACAGCATTGCTGAAATGTCAAGTTTAATGTATCCGCTACATAAAAACACAGACATAACATGTCCGTGGTATCCCAAGTAATGTATCCCAAGTCATCGCGTCTGCCGCTTTGCCAGTGGACATTCACGTCTACATGTTACACACTAGATATCTTCCTGCATCTGCTGTTGATGTTCCGGAGCGCCGCAACAAATGCGGGAACCTGTCAACAAAACCAAATGGTTAGGTTTCTCACGCCAACCGATCCACATATGGAGATATGACGTCCAAGGTACCCTGGGTGTGTTGGTTGTTGATGTTCTGGGACGCCGTGTCAACTTCAGCCTGTTACATGCATTGTCTGTTTTCAAAATACACTTCTGTTTTCACAGGGAATGTACAGTTTGCATACAGTCTCTTTCAAAATAAAAGCACTATGACGGTAGAACACCACAAATTGCTGTTTTTTTTTCCCTTCTGCACCAAATGTGCATGGTTGCATTTAGCCAACACACACACACATATGTGGTTGGGTTTAGGAAAAAAGAACAGGATTTGGCTTTACAATCTTACAGGAAGTGAACACCGGCCTCCCAGGTGAAAGTCAGTGGCTGTTGGACCCACCCACCACCCCTCCTACCTGCCCTACTCAAAGTTCCGTCGCCTTAATTTTTCGTAGTTGTCCCACCGCATTTCCCCCTGACGCCGCCGGATGTCATTAAACAATAACAGCGACTAGCCGCATATCGTGTCAATGTAAAGGGACAGGGTTTTTTTGTCAGTGTCTGGCGCCAGGAGTCACTGCACAAGTGCCGGTTTTTAACGACGTAATAAGTCTGTACATGATCACCTTTTGTTCACATTGTAGTTAACGTAGCCTATCTGTGTTTCAGAATCAGTGACTACATGGACCTGACTCCAGTGGACATCGTGGGGAAGAGGTGCTACCAGTTCATTCATGCTGAAGACGTCGAGGGAATCAGACAATGTCACCTGGACTGTAAGTACCTTCACCACCTGACTACACACAGCACTGATTGGACAGTCAGGTCAGCATATTGATCATTACAGGTACATTCTTGATCTTTGAAAGCAGCAGTTTATAAAAGAAATCTCAGGTCAAGATTTAATTACGTGCTTGTTCTGTAGTGTTTTATGTATCTCAGTTGCCATGGAAATACAGATGTTCAAACATTTCTATGGCAACTGAACCTGCTGATGAGGGCAGTGTGATGTGGTCAGAAGCTGCAAAACAGCCGAGTACAGTGAAGTTCAATAAAAGTATTTCTTAATGAATAACTGCTGTTTTTGTAGAGAATTACGTCACCTTACAGTCAGCAATATTTACTGAACACCGATCTGACCTGATTCTTCCAATCTAATCAATACATAAGCAAAGTTGTCTTTACCAAGCAGCCACCTCTGAGGCTAAAAGCCAACAAAGACTTGTCAAAAACTGCAGCTCCTTTAATGTCCACGTGAGGCTGAGAAGTCTCACATTCAGTCTCACAGAAGTTTATTTTGAAAAGATAAGATGCGTGTTAGGAACATAAATTGACACGCTGGCCCTGAACATCCAAAACTGATGCAGGAGGGGAACCTAAAGCGTCATATTTTGACGTGACAGGCTGCTGACCAAGCGTTGGTATTTGACGAGTTGGGAGTTACGGAAACAGAAACAGTCTTCTCCTGTGCATCTGTGTATCTGTGTAAGGAGAATATTGCAGCAGCAGTATTTCTAGATTTAACTTTGAAAGTTAAAGGCCACTTAAAGAATCTTTGCTCTCCTGTATCTTTGAAAAGTTTCCTCACAGCAGCAACTCTACAATCTTATTACCCTTGTCAGGAGGCATAATACACTCTGCCTCTCCAACACACACACATACACACACACACACACACACACACACACACACACGCACACACTCAGAGGCAGAGACTTGGTGTCCCTGTTTAGTGGCTGTCCGGATGATTTGCGGCGTGCTGTTTGTTGCTGCAGTCAGATCTTTACTGTGGTGGTAAAAGCTGAGGAGGCGTTCAGAGCTGCACAGCGTTTCACGGCGTGTCGGAGGCAGTGAAGGCGTTTAGGCGGAACGCCAAATAATAACAACCGCACAGCGAGGACAACATGCTGATGGGATCAAATCCTGTCTGCTGCAGCTGATTACAGTCAGATACAGTGAGCAATGTGCTCATTTGTTTTAAAGCTGTGAGTGCTCTCTGTTGCTTTAAGGTGTCACTTCATCCTGAAAGGGAGCTGCGTTCGCACAAAACCTTACGAGAATGTTCTTTATTTACACAAATGTGACTACTGCAGCGTTTCTGCAGCCAGAACAGTTTCTTAACTTTTCAGGGCCTCGAGGGTCCCGATGCTCAAACGATGTGTACGCACATAAAACCATGCGTACGCCTCTTCCACACAGAAGGTGATATTTATAAAGGAAGAATATGCGCATGTCACACATTCTTCAGCGCAGGCGTTCAGACGGTTTAACCAAAGATAGCTGTGGCTGCTATGATTAAGAGAAGATTACATATCAGTTGAGAGGTTGAAAACATTGTTTTTATATGAAGCTAGAAGAGTCTTAAAATGAATAAATGCACACAGAAATTAATAAATGCACATGTATTTGGGGATTTATATATATTTATGACTCAAAACACAAACAGATTTTCAATGCACACAAAAATATTTTTTATTCCATATATAAGTAAAAGAAAATCCACATATAAAAAATAAGATTTATAAACATATTTGTGATGCACACACAAATATTTCTTGTTTTAAATATGTGCAATTGAAATTCACAACTGTACGCATGTAAAAGTATTTGCAATTTTCATCAAATACATATTTGGAGGTTGTTACATTGATTTATGAACTGTCCAACCTGCATTTACAAAGTGCTTTTAATTTGTAGACTTCCCTGCATTTGTGTGTGCGAGTTTTGAGACTCCCCTGACGTGACTCGATTCTCGAATGCATTTTTTCTAAGAGGGGATTGTCTGCAGCCAATCAGATGTCTCATTCCTTTACAGCCAATCACATGAGTGCCTCCCCACAAGGGGTGCTATATGACGTCATTAAAGCGCGAGCAGGTAGCCAGAGGCTGGAGGACTTCTGGGGAGGCTTTTTTGGAGCCATCCACCTCCCCTTCCACCTGCTCTATAGGGAACTCCCAGCTCATCCTGTGGCATATCATACAGCCGTGACAGGTGCTGTCCGGCTGCGTGTCATAACACTGCAGAAGGTGACTTGACATGTCTGATGCCAGAATCGCTGACAAAACGGTGGCATTAGATGACTTCAGAATGAGAAAGGGCTTCATTGTTGGGCTATAAAGTCCTGCTTCAGAAATTCTACTGAATTGCCACCGCCAGTGTTGCTTTTGATTTCGATTATCAAGATCATTATGATCGATTTTCGATGTAGAATCAAAATCGTGACACGCCTTGTATGTAGCCAAAAATGGCCTAAATGTCCAGACATACTTTTGTCTCATACGATGTTACCAGCAGTGTTTCAACCTGACGCCATCCAGTGGCATATCATACCACTGCGTCAGGTGCTGTACAGCCGACTGTAGGCATTTCATAACACTACGAAACTAACTGACACCGCCCATCGGTGTATTATACTACTGCAAAGGGTGGATCACTGACAGGGCAGCGGTATTTGACAACTTTGGAATGAGAATGAGCTGACCATCCACAATTGTTTTGTGTCTCTGCTTTTAGCAAATAATTTCAGTTAAAAACTTTCTACCTGCTTGTGAATCTCCTTCAGTCCTGCTCGCTGACACTGCTACCATAACACCTGACAAAACTAAAACATGTCACACACCTCACCAGGAAAAAATAGAAAAGCATGAAGCTCCCTGAAACTTTTTCAATTACCTTCCCCAAAAGTTCCTGAGCTCTGAACATCCAGAGTGGCAATCAGGAAGTGACTCTACGGCGGCCCGGTGGGGTCAGACAGGACGAGGAGGGGGGAGGTTAGGATGTGTAAAACACAAGAAAAAAAGGAAGTGAAATATGGAGGGAGATTATTCGTCTCTGTCTGCTGTGAGGATGGGAGGTCAGGGAGGCGAGCCGGCAGCCAGCGGTTTAAATGACTTGGTTTTAGTCGAGCGTAGTCTAATACAGCACCTTCGGTCACCTCGGCTGCTCGTTTTATTCTTCCTCTTTCAAAATTAATTTCCTCTCTGAAAGGGGGGCTTTCAGAAATGGATGGCTACGGGGCGCTGGAGGTGCTCCGTGTCTTTTTTTCTCTCTTCATCCTTGCCGTCAGATTGTTCTGAAATCTGCCTTTCTTTGGGGCGGTTTAATTCGGCGGCTTCATGAACTCGTTTGCTGATTGTGTGAAAGCTGATTTCAGAGCAGCAGTCTAATGATTCTCTGTTTCAGCAGATGTGGCGAAGCCGTCTGCCTAATTGGATGGCGACAAATCTGGTTTGTGTTTTGTCAGTGATGAGTTTCAGGTGTGGTTTGGTTTGGACATCAAGAACAGGCAGGAAGGAGCATTTTCTCTTCACCCTAAACCCTGTTTCTGTTGAGTTTGTGAACAAGAATGTTTTTACTCAACAAGAAGGACATTAGTTGTCTCTATGCTGGTTTGGTTTGTACGGCTCTGCCTCTCCTGGAGGATAATTACATTACTTCATTTAGTCCGCTAGAGGGTTTTATATTTTTTCAGGCCCTCACTTGATGACTTCTTAGACTGACAGTTTGGATGTTTGTGTGACAACTTGAAGGGAAGTCCATTATTTTTCAACCTGGACCCTAGTTTCCAATGTTTTTGTGTCGAAGTGACTGATGGGAACAACAGGTTTTTAAACAAGTTCAATATTGAGCAAAACAGGCTGCAGTATAACCAATGGGTGCATGTTCACACCATCCATTTACATCCATTCAAAGTGTTTTTGTCACTGACAGGCTCAGACTGTGAAAGGACCCGACAGAGAAATGACATGTTTTTTCTTACCTTTTGCTTGTTTTGTGTCCAAGTTTTGCTGAAGGATAAGTCTCATTCTGAGACTTGTTCCAGGTTGACAAATACTGAAGATCCCCTTTAAGTAAGCAGTGTGTAAGATTTAGGGGTATTAAGTGGTGTCTAACGGTGAGAATTGCAGACTTCAACCAGCTGAAACTTCTCTCAGTTATAATTTTGGTTGGAACTTCGGTGTGTATTGTCCAGGAGATTTTTACTGAGAGCTGATTTATTCATAGAGGTGTGTTCCTCTCTAAAACAATCAAATCAGGTGATTTAAACCAGTAAAACACTTAATTAGGCTGTTTCATTTACAAATCAGTGTTTCTCTGATGCTGTTTGGCAAGTTGGACCCAGGCTTTTTAGCCTTGCACACCTGCTGTGTGTTCACCTTTATCCTCTGGTAACTTAAGATCCAGGGACCAGTTGCACAAAACACCTTTTCTCCTTAAGTATGACCTTTTAGGCATAATTTCTCCTTAGCTGAGGGACATACACAGTTGCACAGATCCCTGAAAAGGTTTTCTTGGTTAGGGAAAAACATGAACTCATTCTCTGCGTTGAAAGAGATTTTACAGCGGTAAATGTTTCCATGGAGATTGTTTGCTTGCATGGACTCACGCTTGTGACGCCTGTTATCGTCTCTCAGAGTTGGCTTCTAGTTAGTGAAAAATGGCAGAAGAAAAGAAGACGAGAAAACCATACTGTTAAGAGGAGGAAAAGATTGAACTTCTGGAGAAATACAATCACAGACAGCACAAACTACAAAGTAAATTTGATCCCAAATGCCAGAAAACAGAAGAGGAAAGGAAAGGAAGTTAATTCAGTCACATCTTTAGTGTAAAATGAAAAGCATATCGATTGGGTTCTCCTGATTGTAGAACACGCTTCTTGGGGTTCCTCAAGTACAAGACCAAGACCAAAGTACTTTCTTCATGTGAGAAAGGTTCAGCACTAAAAACTACACCTCAATTGTGCAATTTTTTTGTCAAAGTTTTCCAGAACCTCTACATAGGTCTTGTTCAACAACTCATGTTCCTTGTCTATATTGAAAGAAACTATTTCTGCATGTAATAAGGAGTAATGGGGTTGTACTTTGTGATTTGCAGTTGTGCAAGTGCATGAGAAGGTCAGGTAGGATCAGCAATAATCTGCACTGTAAACTCTATCTGCATACTTAAGTGGTCCATCTGACAGTCCCACCTCTGGAACACAAATGTTTTGAGGCCTGGAAGCCAAAATTTGAGACAACTTCCTGTGGGTGAACTGTGGGAAAAGTTCCCAAAGATTTCCTGTGAGTTCCAACAATTGAAAAAGGCCATCATGACTTCTTTTCGTTTTGTCTGACTGATGGCTGAATTTAGGCTCGAGTACATAAAATCTGTCACAGATAAGTGTCTTTTCAGAGGACGCTTCATGTTGTTGTCCAACAGCTGCAGATTTCAGCTGAGAAAAAGACTTTTTCTTCACTTTTCTGTTTCTGCAGAGCAGCAGCAGCTCGCAGGCTCTGATTTTTTTGTGGGATTTATTTCCACGTCTGCTCTCGGTTCTCCCGCTGCTGCAGGAGTCGGATAGTTAGGGAATCGATCAAGGTGTATTTTAGAGGGATAGCCTGTTCTCTCAACAGGGATCTAAATTTTAAAAGGCTTCTTTTTAAGTGGAGGACGAGGCGTGATCCCTCTCTGTGAAAAGGCGTCACTCTCTAAGTCTCTATCATTACCTGCTGACAGCCGGTCTTAGCTAGGGTCAGATCTCAAAGTCAATCTGTCCTCGTTTCCACTCCGAGAACAGAGAGAAAGAGAAAGAGAGAGATAGAGGGTGAACTTGTCTCTTCACACGGAAAGAAAGGGAGGGAACAGGAAGGAGTGATTTGTAGGCAGAGAAAGAGGGAGAAGCAGAGAAATGCTTTGCACAAGGGATGAAGAGAGAGATTCGTCTTTTCTCAGAGAAAGGCAGAGAAAGGGGAACGAGTGATTTGCAGATAGAGACAAGAAAGAACGGAGGACAGAATGCTCATTTTCTCAAGGAGAGACAGGTAAAGACGAAAAGAAAGAGGCAGGAGGAATGAGAGGAGTAGACTAAAAAAAAAAAGGAAATACCCATTTTTCAGAGAGAATATGTGAGGACGGAGAAATAAGAAGAGGGTTCTATTGGTTTTACAGAAATAAAGGAAGACAGGAAAAGGAAAGAATACTCGTCTTTGAGTTGATCTCAGAGGGACATGATGGACAAAAGAGAGATCTCATCTTGTTCCTGAGGAAGGGAGATGAACTGTAGGGTAAAAGCGAATGAAGGGAAAAGAGATGTGCAGAGGACAGACTATACTCACTATGTTTTTACAGTAAAAGCAAAGGAATGTCTCACGGAGTGTTGGACATATCGGTCGTAGAGATATCTGGAAGTAGATGTGGTGCTCAAAGCACTGTTAATTTTGACAGCTATTTGAGGCTGCTGTCAGCCCTGTGGTTGTCTCCTTTGGTCTGAATCAGGGACTCATGTTGTTCCAAAGTTGTATAATTGCCTAGAGTTGGTTCGTGTTCTCACGGCAGCATTTACAAGCGGACCAGATCAAATGCCTTGTGTCAGAAAGCTGCTCTTGATTGGTCAGAATTTCCATGCAGGAAAAATCCAGGAAGTAAAGCAAACGTTGAAGAAGAGTACACTGTCAAGATAAATGTGACACTTTCTAATGTCACAATGGAGGGACAACTACGCAGGTTGATTTTAGCGCTGCTCATCGTGGACTATATTGCTGTCATTGTTCATTTGAGTCAAAGCATACAGTTTGAAAACGAGGCGCGGCTCCAACTAGAAAACAATGTTTTGATGCATTGGATGTGCTGAATGTGCATATTAAGGCAGTACAGGAGGAGGCGCACATTAATAATCCTCCAGGACTGTAACATGCTCATGTTTAACCCAAACAATGTGTCATGTGACTGCAGTTGGTCCGGTCGGAACATACAAACGAAGCGCACCAGAGTTCGTTTGTAACCGGACAGAGACCACCTCTTCAAGAAGGTCCGGTTGTTTTGGAGCGCACCTGAGTGTGATTGCTGTGCTCACACCTGCACAAATGAGCCTCACTGAGGAGACAAACGTACTTTAGTTCAGTTGAACAAAACCAAACAGGGCAGGTGTGAAAGCAAACATAAAGTTTGTCTTAGTCTTGAGACAAAAATGTACATTAGTTTTAGTCACAGTTAGTTAGACAAATAATTACTGCACACTTCCTGTCTGTCATGTCTCCAGCAGTGCTTGACAGGTGTAAGGGCTGATTTACAAACACACACTCACTGATCATCATTTGAAAAGCTCAACATCTCTCTGTTTATACTCTCAACAAATAACTAATGTGAGACAACATTTGTCCCCAGGTTCATTGTAAACTCTGATTTATCCATCTGACTGTTAAGAGGCAGAAAAAGAACTTGATTAAAGCCTGAATTCTTTCTTCCTCTGCAACATGTTAGTCTGGAGGTTTAAACTCGTGTCCTCTCACAGAGTTGCTGATTCAAACTAAACTTTCATCTCTGTCAGAGAAAACTGATCTGAGTTCAGACTGTTTGCTTCCAGCGCAGCTACACTCACAGATAACTGAGCCTCCTACCTGCCTGTCAAACACCATCAACCCAGCCAGTGGCTGCTTGCTCTGCTGCCGTCCTGTGGCTAACCAGTGTATGCATTCAGTCCTTCTCAAGCACAAGCACTTGCTCTTCAAGCACAGGAGTTTAGTGTTGCTGTAGCCCAACGACCCTTCACAATACTTTTTTTTTCAAAGTGAGGATTAGAATATATGCAGTTCACGTAATCTGGTCAAAATTAATATATATTATTAAACACTTGAACATCCACTCATTACTTAAAGTGTCTGAGACAATGAAAACTATGGACGAAAAAGAAAGAACGTTTTTTACCTGGAATCGGAGAGAGAGAAATATTATTTGTCTTTCAACAATAAAAGTAAGAACATGGGAAAAAGAGAAAACACGACAGAAGAGAATACAGTTGTCTTTTTAGAAAAAGGAGATTTTCCGCTCTGGTTCTCAGGGAGTCGACGGACGACACGAAGGGAACTGTCTTAATAACAAAAAAAGAAGATATTCAATTTTTCTGAGAGACGAGGAGCAAAATATAATAAATATAATGTTTTGTTTTAAGGAGAGAGACAGTTGGACATACAGAGAGGAAAAGACTGAGAATTACCAACGGAGGAGACGACAGAACAGAGAGAGACAGGATGTTCGGGAGAGACAGAGAGACATCCGAGAGACATTCAAATGCAATGGGAAATGAAAGAGAGTGAGAGGGAGCACGAGACGAGCACAGAAGTGAAAGCTCGGTGGATTTAAAGCCTGCAGGCGTTTTAGCAGAGCTCGTCTCTCTGGACTAACACCGCCTTTAATGAATCCACACACACACACACACACACACACACACACACACACACACACACTGAAAGGCAGACAAAACACACACACCTGTGAAACTATGCACACAAGCACGTTTGTAAAACACACACACAAAAAAAATAAGCCTGTCGGGATGAGCAAGAAACATGGACAACCTCAATGACATCACACACACACACACACACACACACACACACACACTCACACACTCACACACTCATTCACAAAGTGTATGAAACAAAGTGACCGAAACGTCACCTGCTGACTTTTCTATGACTTCTCTACAGTTAAGGAAGAAAAGTGAAGAGTGTGTGAGTGTTAATGTAGATAATACAGAATAATCTCACATCCTGACTCACATCATGATCACATCTCACTCAACTCTGCTTCTTCCTGTTACCTTAAGCTGTCTGTCAAAATAAAAGCTAAAGACAAGTTCTTCAATTACAAAGGAAAAATAAATACAGACCATACAGCAGATTCACTGCTGCTTCAGGAGACTCTCAAGGGACTATGATTTCCAAGACCAGGGTCATACAATCAACAGGGATAGCGGAGCTAGCACTCATGCTAACAAGCTACTCCGCTGCCTCTGACTAGCTTGTCACAGTATAAAGGCGGATTTATAGTTGTGCATCTCCTCTACACAGAGCCTATGATGCAGCCTACGCATGTGGCTTACGCCGTTGTGAGCATTATACTTGTGTGGTGATGTGTCTGTAGTACTACTACTACTACTGTGAAGTGCTGTAAAGTTTGATTGATTCAAAAAACACATTAAACGTGGCCTAATAGAGACAGTTTCAAACACTAGTAAACAAATTAGCTTCAATATAGCTTGCAAGGTTGACAGAGAAAAAACTTGTCCTATACTAGACGAATTCTCCCCACAAATACAACATGCTAATGTCATTAGCACAAGCCTATGACATTTTACATTTTACATTAGCCCAGCAGCTAGCAGAGAGTTCCTCCTCACATATGAGGCCAGGAACAACAACAACATTTTACAAAAGAAACGTCAAACAGTTCGGCTCAATTACAACTCACAAGGTTCATTGACAAATTGTCTTACTCTGGATGTATTTTTCTCCACAAAGACAACACGCTAACATTATTAGCATTAGCCTGTGACATTTTACATTGTCACAATTAGCCTAGCAGTTTGCAGAGGTTTTCTCTACTCCTATGACGCCAGGATGAATCACACACAAGACATAAAATGTCATTGTGTGGAGGCTTTATTGTCTTCACAATTTATTGTTTTGTATCTGTGGAATAAAAGTAAATAAAAGCTTTGTTTCCACTGAGGGAAATAGTTTCAGCTTACCACAAAAAAGGAGGTCTACAGAGATGATGAAGAGGTGTAGGGTATGAGCCTAGGCCAAGCCTATGTCCTGGTACAGGGTTGATTTAATGCAGAAGTATAAATCCTGCTTAAGTCAGCCCCTCCGGGATGTTGCAGTGTCATGAAAGCAACAATTACCGCGAATTCAACCAATCCCTGTGAATTCCGTAATTTTGACCTCTCAGTTTCATCCAGTTACCGCAACTTTTCCACAAATTTGACCAATCATCGTATTTGCTTGTGAGTTTCACCAATCATAGCACTTCCCTGCAAAATGTCACTAAACTCACTTCCGTATTTCTGTATGACCCAAATTTGTCTCACATTTACCAACAAAAATTACCGCTAAAGACTGTGTGAGGCAGTTCCCTGATGTTCTAAAATTTGTTTAATCCTCACAAACACTTTGACATGACTCTTTATGATCAGAGTTCCAATAGGTCCAATTAAAAAAGCAAGAAAAAGGCATGTTGGTCAATTATTTCTGTGCAGGAAATCATCAGAAAATCAGCTCAGACCATGAATGTAAACAGAGACCTGGATACCTCGGAGGAGGCGCTGCTACTTTTAATTCTATGGAAGTTCCTCATTGGTGCATGAAGCCAAAAAAGTTTAATTTCTGGGTATAACATTACCTGGATCTTCCGCATCCATGGACCCAAAGAGCAGGCGTCCTAGTGTTTCCTTATACTACATCTCCCAAGTGCTTCGTCTCAGGCACGCTCACATGATTAATGACAGCAGGAAAATAAGGTTAGATTCAGCTATAAATGACTTTTCCAACTTTAGAACATATTAATTTAAATAAGGGCTATTTAACTGTAGGGTTGTTGATGTACCTCAAAAAAAGACAAAGATGTGCTAATTTACAATGTGCCTTTCACAGTGTAAGTCCATAGGGAAAAAGTCTTTTTGGGCCCAATGGCATCTCGTGATGAACCCACAAGTTTTAAATTCATGATTTGGCCACTACGTCTCGCTGGCTTCAAAGTGCTACGCTGCTCCTGGGGGCTTTGCTCAGCCAGACAAAGATTTTTGTGCATTTGCTATGGGCTCCAAAAATGTGCCTGCAGCCTGAGGAAGCCTGGAAAACTTTTGGCATATGCTCCCTGTGAATATTCAGTGGAGGCGCCATGGGGCTCCATCTTTGGACGTGGTCCCTTGAAGTCATCCCTCATGTGTCCTTTGACATGAAATGCATCATGTTGGTTGAAACACAATGACTCAGGCTGTCAATATCCAGGTAATTGGAGGCAATGGAAAATCATCTCAAATGTCTTGTAGAAAAAAATCTGTTTGTTCCTGAGTGGGCCATCAGAGGGCGACAGAGCAGGGATTTATTTTTTATTTCTCATATAACAAGAAGGTCTTCATGCCTCCATCTCCTGTCAGACAGGAAGGACGTTTCCATAACGCAATTTCACAGCCGTAAATTACCTCCACGTTAATGTGACACACACACACACACACACACACACACACACACACACACACACACACACACACACACTCAGGGTAAATGGGGTAAAGGTAATCTGCAAGGTAGACGAGACTAAAGAGGAAATCCAGCAGATTAAAGAGAAGGAAAGGGAACGAGAGGACGGGTGTAAAGGGGAGGAAGATGGAGTGAAAAAAGCAGAGGAGAAGAGGAGAGAGGTAAACACAGAGGGAAAGACAACGGTGCAAAGTGTGACATTGACTGAAAGAGAAAGGGAGCGACGGAGGAAATGAAGAGAAAAAAGTGAGGTGGAGAGGCTTTAAAAGGGAATAGGACTCCTTTAATCTATCGGTCTCTCTCCTGCAGCCTCAGGCGAGCCTCCAGCACACACTCTCCCTCTTTCTCTCCCTTCCTCTCCTCTCCTTCATTAGTGGACGATCAGAGAGCGGGTGATTTAATGGAGGAGTACGAGGAGAGGGTTAAACATAGAAAGCTCACCTGCAAGACACAGAGGGGGGAGGACAGAGGGAGAGGCAAAAAGGGAGGATGGACAGATGGATAGAGGCAGAGTCTGGTCTTGAGTCTTTTTTTTTCATGATCTGGTTTTGACAAAGGTCTCTGATCTCAACTGAAGGACTCGTCTAAAGCCTCCGGTTTGAACTGAAGTCTTTAGTCTCACCAAAAGTCTCCGGTCTCCACTCTAGTCTCTGGTCTCAACTTAAGTCTAGTCTTGCCAAAAGTCTCTGGTTTTGACAAGTCTCTGGTCTCAGCTAAAGTCTATGGTCTCTACCAAAGTTTCTACTAAAGTCTCCAAACTCGTTGAAAGTCTCCACTAAAGTCTCTGGTCTCCAGTAAAGTCTACGGTCTCAACTAAAGTGTCTGGTCTTGACTAAAATCTCTTGTCTTGTTGAATGTCTCTGATCTCGACTAAAGTCTCTGCTTTTGCTTAAAGTCTGGTCACTAATAAAGTCGCCGGTCTCAACTAGACTCTCCTGTCCCACTTAAAGTCTCTAGTCTTAAGCCAAAATTCTGCGAGCTCGCTGAAAGTCTTCAGTCTTGCTAAAAGTCTCCAATCTCAACAAACATCTCTGGTCTAAATTAAAGTCTCTGGTCTCTACTAATGTCTCTGGTCTCGCAGAAATTCTCCCAGCCAAACTAAAGTCTAAGGTCTCGCCTAAAGTCTCATGTTCTACCAAAATTCTGCAAGTTTGCTAAAAGTCTTCAGTCTTGCCGAAAGTTTCTGATCTCAACTTACATCTCTGGTCTCTACTAAAGTCTACGATTCCACCAAAAGTCTCTGATCTCACCAAAGGTCTCCGGGCTTGACTAGAGTCTCCAGTCTTGCTAAAAGTCCCAGAGCTTGACTAAGGTCTCCAATCTTGACTAGCAGATTTTGACTTAGGTGTTCAGTCTCAACCAAATCCAGTTGGGTGCTGTTGTATTTAAACATTAATAGTTGATACACAGTACAAAAGTGCCCCAATGTCAAATTTCTCCAGGCCTCACAAAATTTGCATTACTTGCATTAAAAAGCACATCAGCGCTCATCTCTAATTTTGTCCAATTTGTCTCCACAACACAGATCAATATAGTTTGTATATTTGTTAAAGCATATCAGACAGCAGCTGTTTTGTTAGTGACACAAACTGCTTCAAAATAAAAGCGTCAAATAAAAAAGGCCACCGTGAGTATTGATTGTGATGCCTTATATTTATGGTATAGCAATTATAAATGTCTTTATGTCCTGGTGAGCAGAGAACATCAGCTGACAGTATGTGTGAGACGGTGTGTATTACAGCACAGCACAGTGAGCTGTCTGCTGGAGTTATAAAGCCTTGTATGACTGTGTGTGTGTCTGTGTGTGTGTGTGTGTGTGTGTGTCCTCTTCCATTGGACATGCTGATACACTGAGCTGCTCTCTGAGGACCTGAAGTCATCTGAACAGGCAGCAGTGTGTGTGTGTGTGTGCGTGTGTGTGTGTGCATTCATTGTGTCGTTATTTACTCTGCCGTACAAACAAAGCAAGGTCACATTCAAGGTGACGTGATCTCACCATCTCTGCCTTAACATGCAAACAAGTTATTTTCCCCTCCATCTCTCTCCCCCTCTCTATGAATAGACAAATAGAGAACGAATGAGCGCCGGCCGCCCGACCAAAGTCAATTACAGCAGCCCTGGGGATGTCGTCTTAAACAATGCTATTAGTTTCTAATAGTTTTTAATTACTGGCCTTCTTTTTATATAAATCACCCTCTCTACTTTCTCTCTCTTTCTTCTCTGTCGTGGAAAAACCTATTTGTGTCCGTAATTAAATGGAGGAGAGGGATATGAATTTAGTGGCCCTCGCTTCTGGTCTCTGACTGTTTCTGTTTGAGCGGCTCCTGATTAATGCCAATACATATTGCTTGAGATAACCATTTAGTGGTTAATTTAGCCAAATTTATTGCCTGCGTACCGTCGCAGGGCGGAGCAGCGGTTGGGGGGTGGAGGGTGGAAGGGGGGCAGGCGGGGGGTTGCCACCTCCCGAGGCCGTGAGGTGCTGTCGCAGTGACACAGCGCTATCTGGTGGAGAGCGGCAGGTACTGCAGCACTATCAGGTCTGTGTGTTGGAATCTTCCTTTACTGGAGGAAGATCAGCAGAAACACAATGCACAGAAGGTAAATGGACTCCATGTACTGATGGAGAGCAGTTATTGGTGTTCTCAAGTTTACAAAATCAAATGTTTGGAAGATTATGGTGATAATTTAGTGAATGGTTAAAAACTTGTATCTGAGTTTTTTTTTTTTTTTTTAATGGCATTGGATGTGGAAATAATAGTCATGAAAAGTCATGGAAAAGTTTTTAATTTTTGAGCATGAAAATGTGTGAGAAACCTGGAATAAGACATTATTAAGTATTTAATCATATGAATTTACAGTTTTGTTTTGTTTTGGGTTTTTTTGACACATTGCTCATCAGCGAAGTGAATGAATTGAGGCAAACTTCTCTTTACACTTAGACACTTTCATTGGGTCTTTACCCTATGGGTGGATTATGAGACAATGGACCCCTGGGGTCAGACATACAAGGGCCCCACCGTCATTCCCACATAGCAGCAAGACACACACAGTTTGTGGTTTTGCCTCTTTTTTTGCCAACGCACCGGTGATAACCGCGACCAGAGGTATCACATTTTCATGTTGTTCTCTGTACGTACATACGGTTGTCACATTCTTGTGAACACAATAGCTTAGGAATGCCTTGACGGAATATTTTCAAATTTGGCACAAACATTCACTTGGAACAACAACACACTGATTACATTTTTGTGAAATAGTCAAAGGTCAAGGTTGCTGTGACCTTGCATCTGTCTCATTTTCATGAAAGTGATATCTCAAGAATACCTTGAGGTAATTTCCACAAATGTGGCACAAATGTCCACTTGGACACTAAAATGAGCTGATGAGAATTCGGTGGTTGAAATTCAAAGGTCACTGTGACCTCACAAAATGTGTTTTTGACCATAACTCAGGAACTCATACACTAATTCTGACAAAACTTGACACAAATGTCTAACAGGATAAAATAATGAAGGTCAAAAGGTCAAAGGTCAGCTTGACTGTGACATCATCATGTTTTAACATCATATCTCAGGAACAGAAGGGGAGACATTTGGTCAGATACTGAATTGATGACTTGAAACTGTGCTGACTGTATAGATCTTCTGTGTGTGAAGCGTCCATGTTTTCACTGACATGGATGGAGACTGTCAGAGACACTTGACGGGCTCGCTGTCGCAAAGCAGGAATTCTGGTTTGTTGTGTTGCATCTCTTTGTAGTCACTGTGCTTCTTTTTGGTTGTTTTCTTGTTGTTGGTTATTTTGAGTCTTTTCCTAGTCAGTACATGTTACAGAAATCTGAGTGACGTCTTGCAGATAAAGTCCAGGGGGGACCCTGGGCCTCTGCCCAGTAGGCACATTTAGTAATCCATCGGTGCTCTACCCTTACAAGTCTACCTCATGAGTGCACAGAGACAACATGAAAAAGTTGAGAGACATTGAGGTTAATGTCTGCACAGTCAGTATAATGAGTGTTTGTGAAACATGCAAATGAAACAAGGCAAAGATTCACTTTATTTTCTGTCTGAACACACACTGACATCGGTCCTCTTCATCAGGCATGCTTACGGTAACTTATGTTAACATGTTAGCACGACGTAGCCAAACACATCATGAAAATATTGTGTGATGAAGTGCATATGGGGACACACATCATGTCATGGTGTGGGTGTATTATCTCAGGCCAATCAGAGACACACAAAGACATGAACAGACAGTGACACACACCTATAAACATACACACACATACACACGGAGGCTGGCAGTGTGTGTTGGTCTGATTAATGACGGCAGCAGCAGAGCAGCTCTCAGCCAGCTGTCACATGACATCTGATGACTGCCTCTCTCTCTCTCTCTCTCTCTCCAACTCGTCGTCTTTTCTCCGTCGTGTAATGAACAAGCTGCTCGGTCAGTGTGACGTCCAACAGTCTGAAACATCCGGAATATCAAACAAAATCTACCATGACATAACGAACCTCCTCTCTCTGTCTTTCTCTCAGTGATGAATAAGGGTCAGTGTGTGACGAAGTATTACCGGTGGATCCAGAAGAACGGCGGTTACATCTGGATCCAGTCCAGCGCCACCATCTCCATCAACGCCAAGAACGCCAATGAGAAGAACGTCATCTGGGTCAACTACGTCCTCAGGTCAGAAGGTCGACTCCGCCCGGTCGTCAAGGCGATGATAGTCTTAGTTTCCTTACAACTACACGTTCTCAAATTTTGTCTATAAGGAAGAAATGACAGATTGTTCACATAAATACAAACATTTGCACACAATATTGAATGAATGAATGATTCAATGCAGATATACAACCAATTACCAAATTAAGTTTATTTATATAGCAGGTTTAAAACCAACCAAAGTTGACCAAAGTGCTGTACAAGTTAAAGTAAATGTCACACAGAAATAGTAAGTAAAATTTAAATAACAATGACAAAGATAAATAGCAGTAGAAATTACCAAGCAACATTATATGTAAACAAATCTGAAACAGAATAAAACTGGAAATCTCAAGTAATTAAAAATGACAGAATACTAAAATATGAAAATGACTAAGAGTGACCAAAAGTAATTGAAAACACGTACGTCCTAAGAGTTGTCTTAAATGTGTCAGTGAAGGGGGTACATTCGATTGAAAGCAAAAAACTATTCCAGATCTTTGAAGCAGCCACCACAAAGACATGATCTCCCTTACCCACTAGCCTCAATCATGGGACAGTTAAAAGAGATTGTTCTGAAGATCTAAGAGGCTTAGAGTTGGAGTAGGGGCAGAGACATTCAGGGATGTGCTGGGGTGCCAGCCCAGGTACGGCTTTAAAAACAAAAGAACCCTTAAATCAATCCTGTATTAGATAAGTAGTCAGTGCAGGGATGCTAGCACTGGTGTAATGCCGTCTCTTTTTCTGGTGCCAGTGAAAAGTCTTGCTGCAGCGTTCTGCACCAGCTGCAGGTGAGACAAAGACGACTGGTTAACACCCAGGTACAGAGAGTTGCGGTAGTCGAGTCTTGAAGAGATTATTGTTATGGTTACAATCTTCAGGGCCTGTTCAAATAAAATGGACCTTCATCCCACATCCTGGAGGTAACTTAGGATGGATGTGATGGAGTTGAAAACCCCTGGATTCAATGGAAGGTAAATTTGTGTGTTGGTGTAACATTAAAAGGCGATCTTGTGCTTGCAGAAGATAGCGCCTAAAGAAAGCATATACAGAGCAAATAAAATGGGCCCTAAGATAGAACCTTGAGGGGCACCACAATGAACGAGTTTAATGTATGAAACTGGAAAATTATAAAATTACACAAATGTACATTAAACAGAAGGTTATTGTGGGGAGTTGTTTATGATCACTGCAAGTAGGAGGAGATTAATGTAGTGATAACAGTCTTCATGTCAAATCAAAGGTTACACCAAGACTCCTGGCATAGGCATGAACGTTTGATGCCAATGGCCTTAAGTGGCTGGCTTTGCTCCCTGTGGTGCTGCTGGGGCCAAAAACAATAACCGCAGTCCTTTTATCATTGACCAAAGACAGTTCTCTGACATCCAGCTTTTCACATCCTGGAGGCAGTTCAGGATGAATGTGATGGAGTTGGAATCTCCTGACTTTTATGGAAGGTAAATTTGCGTGTCATCAGCGCAACAGTGGAAGGCGACCTTGTGCTTGCGGAAGATAGAGCCTAAAGAAAGCATATGCAGAGCAAATAAAATGGGCCCTAAGACAGAGCCTTGAGGTTCACCACAACTGAGTTACATTAGTATATGAAACTGGAATTATATTATAAAATTACTCAACTGTACAGTAAATTTAAGGTTACTGAAGGGAGTTGTTTACATTTACTACAAGTAATTTATTATATGAGAGAAAAGACAAAAAAACTGAAATAAAGATGTTAATTTAACGAATTTCAGTCAAAATCTTATAGGTTTGAAAAATATTTGGGATTCTTCATGCTTGGAATTATTAATTATTGTTAATTGTAACTGAATATAATTTTTTTTTAAAGTGAATTTGAGATTTGTCTCTGACCATTTTGTTTCATGTATTCAGAGTTAAAAGCTGGATTAAGACAATAGTGTTCATATCCATTGTGTTGTTTGTTTTTAAATAAGTAATATGTCTTTGTGGAATGATACTTTATGATAAATTTACAAAATGAGCTATTTTATTATGAATAGCAGTTTTTAATTTAAGAATTTATGGTTGAAACAAATGAGCAAAATGTTAATTTTGTTACTGACTGAAACAAAACCATCTCCCTGTGTTTCTTCACAGTAATCCAGAGTATAAAGACACGCCCATGGATATCGCCCAGCTGCCCAACCTGCCTGAGAAAACCTCAGAGTCCTCCGAAACCTCCGACTCTGACTCCGAGTCCAAAGAAAACTCTGGTAGGTGGGAAAAGAAAGAAAGAAGAAACAAAGGAAAGAGTGAAAAGCAGTTAAATATCACTGAGAAATAAATGTTCAGAGAAACAAAGGGTGGAGGGGAGACGATCTGATTGAAAGAAAGAAAGATGGAGAAGAGAGTAAAGAGTACTGAGCTGTAAGAGGAAGAGCAGGGCAATAATGGATCACAAGCTGAATATTATGTTATTTTTTCTGTGTTTTTATATAATAATCACATTTCTCTCACCCACAACATGCTTATAAAACCTGTATGATTCCTTACAAGCACCTCTTCAAGTGTTACCAGTGTAATAACCAGCAGTGAGAAAAGGAGAAAGCCAAAGACGCTTTATCAGTTGGTGCCAGTGTGCCGCGTGTGCCAGGCTGGGTGGTGATGAACGCCAACAGCTGCAGGGACTGAGCACTCACTGGCAGCGCTGCAACACCGCCACAAAATGACATAAAACACGGCATAACTCTACAGAGCGCCACCAAACACCTCCAAACTTCACACAACTGCACAACAAGGCCACAAAGCGCCACAGAACAGCGTCCAGATAATGCTCCACAACAACACAAGTGGCGACACTGCGCAGCGTAACACCGGTACATGCTGTCTGTGAAGCCCAGAGAAGAGAGTGATGCCAACTTTCTCCCCACATTTGGCGACTTTTAAAAGACCTCCTCACTGACTTTTTCAAAATGGTGCCGAGTGACAAATCAGGCGACTTCCTGGGCAGACCTTAACTCTTGTCTCTTGAAGAGACTCGCCATGTTTCTCAGTGAATGTGCTCTCGTGTGGGTGTACCTCTCTGGACTGACTGCTCAGTGTGTGAAGGGAAAGCAGCAGTCGACCAATCAGCAGCCAAACACAAGCATGAATGAGCTGTGAATGTGTAACAACTACACTGATCCCTGTTGTTGGTCGAGAGAACTCCTTCTCCTTTGATTTTGGTCTGATCCTTTAACCAGACTTTTGAAGTTTGATAACTGGTTGACTTGGGTGTCATTCACACTGGGGACACTAGCATCATGTCCCTGACACTTTTTGAAATGGCCGATTATGTCCCCCCATCACTTTTCAAAACACAATTTGTAAGAACTTCTAAAAAAAAAAAAAAAACCTATTCATTGCTAAATTTTGGATCTACTGTAATTTACTTGTGGTTGTCATGCACTGACGTCCCTCACATGATATTTTAATGTCACACCACGTAATTATTTTAACCCAAAACATGATGTTTTTTCTAAACCTAACCAAGTAGCGTTATACTTCACTGTAATACAAAGACTAATAAGATTACAAGGACAATGTTGCCCCTTTATTTCTATGCTTTTAAAATCATTAACTGGTAACGATGCTGAGTTTACAGCTTTAAGATTTTATTCTTTTAGTGTGATATCATGGATGAAGCTGTCCACAGTAGTTAAGGCAGATTTGCAGGGTTCTTGTTGTAAAATGAGTCGGCTGGAAACAAAGTTTTGAACCAACTTACAAAGCTAATGTCAACTAGCAGGCTTTAGCTCATCAGATCTGTCAGCAATAGTTACTACACACTAGAAATGAAAAGCTGCTTTTGTCTAATTGTGTCTACAGGGAAAGTGAAAGTGAAGGTGTAGTCTAAATGTTATTCGACTCTGTGGTTACCTCAATAATGAACACAATAAAAGGTTAATACATGACATTAAGTGACATCAAAGTGTTTCAATTAGATGAAATTAATTCTTACACATCACAACAAAAGCTTTGACACAAGATTGTTTTTTTAAGGTTACATTTTTTTAGTTGTTTACCATATTAATTATTGAAAATAACACAGGTAATCTTAATCGTTTCACTAGAATCACAATAACTAAAAGAACAGAGACCATAACCTAACGTGAGCATTCATACAGAAGAAGAAATTAGATCTTAAAAACACTGAATTCAGATCCAGAAATACAAATTAAGGATTAACTGTGTGTCACCAACATCTCACACACAGCCAGCAGTGAAGAAGACAAAGCTCACATGCTGCCAGTAGAGTTGAATTTAAACCAATGCAGGGCCTCCACCTTGAGCATAATATTATCAAGTCCTGCAGCCTGTGTTGGCATGATGAGAATCAGTGCCAGCTGTTATTCTTGCTGGAGGAGAATGATTCTGGCACCCTGTCGGCTGTAAACTGACGCCAGCTGCTGCAGGAGGCGGCCAGCTTCAGCCGGGCTCCAACAGGCCCGAGGTGCTCAGGCTCAACATATTCTAAAATGAGATATCTGGCCTTTGACCTTTGTTCTGTTAGGATGCAATCTGTGCAGAGCCAGAGAGGACACGAGTGCAGGTGCCAGAAACAAAGAGTCTTTTTTATGAAAGTGTTTCCGTTAGTGCCATACAGCATAATATTAATGACATTAACATAAAATTGGACAAGTTTTGACTCAGTCCCACACACACACCATTCTGCTGCTGCAAATGCACCCTAAAGGGCATGAAATGTGTATTAATCCATAGCTGAAAATAGTACCCAATAATGATCTATGTCCTCCTTTTTGTTCAATAAAAACAAAAGTGACCGGTTGTGAGGTCTTTTTTAACAATGTACGTCTTCAGCAGGAACCAATTTTAGCATTGTTAACTATGCTAGCACCACTAGCTGTTCTGATGCTGCTACCAGAGGAATGATGTTTTTCTGTAGGGCAGCGCAGAGGTTAGCATCGCCCTGGTTCCCTCATCAAAAGTCTGTGGGATTTTCCAATTGGATTTTGGATTATTACAGAAAAATTACTGAAGCCAAAATGCAATCACCAGAAGTAAAAAGCTAATGATAGGCCATAAACAAACTACAATACCGTCGCATGACCTAACGTCACCACCATAACAAGACCGTAAGGTTGTGTTCAGCATGGCTCAGCACAATGATGCTCTGTAGTCTCATTTAGCCACTTGTTAGCAACCACCTTTTTTAAGACACATAAAAGTTTCAAAATTCACAAGTGAAATATTTACTGACGTATTTTATGTCGTAGAGCAAAAGTCTCCTCAGCTTGTGTTAACCACAGACCTAATTTCAGACATCTAACCAAAAACCCCTTGACTTCAAGACGAGGGAACTGGGAGTGCTAAAATGCTAACTCATTTCCAGGTTTTAGGACTCATTCCTAGGGCACTCTATCCCAAAGGGATTTTGCGGCTCAAAATGAAGTCTTACCTGGGAGACCTGGGGCGAGACCTGAGGTTTGGCACAATGTTTTTGCAGCGAAGCCATCCCGACACATGGTGACAGGACATTGCTATTAGCAGTAATCGCCAAATGGTGCCACCAGCTAGCTCCCACCTGACGCAGGTGTGCATAGAGCTGCCAAGGCTAGCAAACCAGTGTAGCATTAATACCTTATTAGCTTTGTTGTTAATGTGGTAGACCACAATGCTAGTACTACTAAACTTAAGACAGAAAAAATTAACCAATCATGTTCAATGGTGAACCGATTAATGGTTAACCATTGACATACTATGAATGCATTTACAGAGCAACTAGCTTCTTTTTGTACAATATTTTTGACAGGCACAGAAAAGGCGTACTCCATAATGTTGAGGTACCTTCAGAAGTCAGATTAAAACAAGGATGGTCAAAGAAGGGGCAACACAAACAAAGATATACTGACTTTTAGTTAATCAAGCAACAAGAACACTTCTCAGCGTCTTTTATTAGACCCTGCCGGTTTGCTGTCTTTCAAACTCCACATTCCCAAAACGCAGGCTTTCTCCTCTAAGTCCAACCCTGATGACAATTAAACCCTCAATTAAGAAATCAAAATTATTCAATCAAAAATCTGTATTTCCATTTGTGGTTATTGGAAAAGCCTCCATCCATCTCCATCTTGTTAAAATTTGGTCAACTGTAGAAACAGCATCATCAACAATGGAAATAATTCCAGGACTTTATTGTTTTATATCTGACAAATCCCGATATGAGGTATTTCATAAATAAACCAGACCAAACCCTTCCTGGCTCTCTGGGAAACACTTAAAACCACAGGTCCGTTTCTGATTCCAGCCTGAGAATAAATCTGTTTTGCTTGGAAAGCACACTTAATGGAGATACAAGGTTTTCCCCAGACAAAGCAATTGAGTCGACATTTCAGGTGCCATGAGGGAGTCCGAGCGTTGCCAGCTGGGCAGCCGCTGGCCTCGGTGTGTGCTGGCAGGGTTTGAAGTGTGTGTGTGTTGTGTGTGTAATGGGCTGGACAGAGCCAACATGCCTGAACAGCAGCAGCTACAGATACTGAACACACATCAGTGCGGCCACAACACAACACAACACATGGAAATCCTGTCTGGGAAAATAAAAGGATCAACACCTGAGAGTCGCAGCACGGGAATTCAAATACACAAACTGAATCCTCAATTTCTCAGCCAAGGGAAGAAAGCAGGGTTTTTTTTTAGGGAAGAGCCTGTTGCCTTTGTTTTAATGCCACAATAATTATTTAGAAATGTCTTAACAACTATTGGATGGCTGCTATGAAATTTTGCACAAACATTCATATTTCCTAGAGGATAAACACGGACAATTATAGTGATCTGGAAACCTAAAATAAGGACAAGAAATATCAACATGTCCTCATCATGTTTTTGCTCCTCAGAACATGAACCCTTTAGATTGTAATAACCCTACGATCCTTCTTGTGGCACCACCCTCGGTTGTTGGATCCATCCACCACCTTTCCCACCCATCCTACTCACACTTCTGCCACCTTAACTTTCATTGTTGTCCTGCCACATTTCCCCCTGACACCGCCAGGCACTGTTAAACAATTGCGGTGACTGGCCTCATACGGACGTGAAAGGACGGCTTTATGTGTCTGACGCCAGAAGTCATTGACCAAGTGCAGGATTTCATCAATTTTGGAGTGAGACCAGGTTACACCATGAAGGTGTCGCTCTGACATTTGAGCATGCCTGACGAGCATCGACATTGAAAACAATGAATTTGATGGTGCAAAAATACATGGCATATATAAGGCCCTTATAGTTTTCATTCTTGGTGAGGACAACCCTTTGGTGTCTAAAGCCAATTGCTAATATCAGCATGTTAACATGCTCACAATGACAATGCTAGCATGCTAATGTATAGCAGGTATAACCATAATCCCCATTTTAGTTTAACATGTTCACATGCTACCACTTGCTAAATAGCAGTAAATACAAAGTACAGCTAAGGTTTGTGTTCATAAAGCAAAGCACATGACAAATAAAAAAATCTGAACTGATGATGGTGGTTCAAGGTTAAAGGTGTACTCTGCAGGATTATCGGTCACTGTTTGAAAACATGGTTGCCAGTGAATGTTAAACTAAAAGCCAACCCGAAATTCATTCTTCTTTGTTGCACCACCCCACTATATTTGTATATTTTTGGTGCTGTGTCTCTTTGATACCCTCTGCTTACCGTCTACCACTTTTTAAATATCTTTTTATTAAGCCCCGACCTCACCTGAGGAATGTGAGGGTCCGTCCATCCATCCATCCATCCATTTTCATCTGCTTATCCGAGGCTGGGTCACGGGAGCCAGATGAGATATATAATCCCTCCAGAATGTTCTGGGTCTGCCCAGTGGCCTCCCACGAGTGGTACATGCCCAGAACACCCCTAATGGGAGGCGCCCAGGAGACATCCTAGTAAGATTCCCAAACCACCTCAAGTGACCCCTTTCGACACAAAGGAGTAGCGGCTCTACTCCAAGCTCCCTCTGGATGTCCAAGCTCCTCCCCCTATCTCTAAGGCTGAGCCCAGACACCCTACAGAGGAAACTCATTTCGGCCGCTTGAATTAGTGATCTCATTCTTTCGGTCACTACCCAGAGCTCATGACCATAGGTGAGGGTTGGGACGTAGATGGACCAGTAAATCAAAAGCTTTGCCTTCCAGCTCAGCTCCCTCTTCACCATGATGGTCAGGTGCACCAAACCACTTATCCATTCACACTCCATTCTACACTCACTCGTGAGCAAGACCCCAAGATACTTGAACTCCTTCTCTTGAGGCAGTAACTCTCTCCCAGCCCAGAGGGGGATTCCACCGTTTTTGTGGGTACACACCCAAAAATGTCAAAAGCACAGAATATAGGAAAATATAAAAATTGTTTTTCAGGAAAATCCTGAAGATTATTATTTAAAGGATCACCAACATTTTTACAATTCATCCTGAGGGGATCATGAGTGTCTGAAACATATTTCATGGTAATCCTTCCAGTAGTTCTCGAGACATTTTAATTTCAACTGCAACTGTCGACTTCACGGTCGCACCAAAAAAAAGACAGAATCACAAAAGAGGATTCATCCTCTGGGGACAATGAATGTCAATCCAGTATATATTTTGTTGAAATATTTTAGTCTGAATTCTGGATTTTTAATCAACCCCACCTCTTTCTCTTCAACAGACAATGAGAACGCCAAGTCCGAGGGGAAGCCAGGTCACCAATCAGAACGCGAGGACCCAGAGACAGACAGCAAGCGTCAGCAGCAGCCCGGCCAACCACATTGCTCCTCTGAACAGGAAATGAAGCGTCAGGAGGAAGGAGACAGCTCGAGTAACCCTGAGAGCCAGGACAGTGACGACAGCCTGGAACCTTCGGATGGAGAGGGGGAGGAACAAGAGGAGGCAAGGGGAGGAGGTGGAGGAGGAGGTGGAGGTGGAGGTGGGGGAGGTGGAGGAAGGCTGGGGAGGTTAGCAGGACTGGGAGGGTTGGGAGGACTGGGCGCCATCGGAGGACTGGGTAATCTTGGTGGGCTTCATATCAAAGTAGAGCACTATGGAGAGGGAGAGGAAGTACAGCTGCACAACTCGCAAACTTCTTCATCAGAAGAGGAAGAAGAGGAGGAGGATGAGGATGACGAAGAGGAAGAGGACGGTGGCGTTCAGGATTGTGAGAGCGCCAATGCTGGAAACAAGCTTCAGAAGAGGCGGAAGAGAAGGAAAGTGCAGAAATGGGATGGATCCCGAAGCAGGAGACTCCGTCTCTCCTCAACCACGCCCAGTCCCGTCGCCATGGGAGATACTACACCGCTGGTTGACCCCACCCAGGCCACACCTGCCAACTCCTCCCACCTCCTCACCTCTGCTGACTCCCCAAACAGTGCAAATGCGACATCCTCTGTCCTAAAAATCAAGACGGAGATGGCGGAACCGATCAACTTCGACAATGACAGCAGCATCTGGAACTTCCCGCCCAACAGAGAGATTTCCAGAAACGAGTCCCCGTACAGCATGACCTCCAAGCCGGCCGCCCCGGGGAACCATGAGACCTTCCCCTCTCCCCAGGGAGGCTCTCTCCAGGTGGCCATTCCTGACTCTGTCCTCACCCCTCCTGGAACTGAGGGCGGAGCAGGAGGAGTGAGAAAGCCTCCTTACAATGGTAGCTCTGCGCCATCCTCTGCTTCCAGCGCTGCCAGTTTAGCACCTCCCTCCAGCGCCTCCTCTGCAGACCCCCTGTCCCCTCCTCTCTCTGCCTCACCACGGGACAAGCAACAAGGCACTCCCACCACCTCCTCTTCTACTTCCTCATCGTCCTCCTCGTCCTCATCAACCTCTTCCTCCTCGCTGCTGTACTCTGGCGACCTCGAGGCACTACAGCGTCTGCAAGCTGGTAACGTGGTGCTCCCTTTGGTCCACCGGGTCACGGGGACTCTGGCCTCCACCAGCACGACAGCTCCACGGGTCTACACCACCGGCACCATCAGGTACGCACCGGCAGACGTCACCCTGGCCATGGCCCAAGGCAACCTCCTCCCCAACGCTGCCATGAACTTTGTCGACGGCTCGGGGTTCGGTCTGGACCCTAAGACGCCCATGGAGATGCTGTACCACCACGTCCACAGGCTCAACATGTCTGCAGCGGCAGCTGCTGGCCCGTTTGTCGGATCTCCTGCAGCCACGGGTGGGAACAACGCCCTGGGAGGCCAGATGACGACCGCAGCCAACGTTTTCACCACAGCAGAGGGACTTTTCTCGACGCTACCGTTCCCGGTGTACAGCAACGGGATCCACACCACGCAGACGACTCTGGAGAGGAAGGAGGATTAACGCAAATCGATCGAGACCGCATTACTGTGTTTCTGGAATCAACAACTGTGTCAAAGTTAAAGACTACTCACTAGTAAAAAAAAAAAAAAGAAAGACTATTAACTTGCTATCTTTTATCAACACAGCACTGTGTTTCCGAGAGGGGAGAAAGGACAGGAAAGGATGACAAATGTACTCTAGCACTTTGAATCTGAGCAACTGAGCTTGTGTAATAGACATGAATGACCCTCAAACATGTCCCCCTTTTCTATCTTTTTTCTCTCTCCTCCTCATCCTCTTCTCCTCCTCTCTCAGCCTCTCTCTTTGCTCCTGTTTCTTGCGATCAGCAACGTTTTTCTCATGAACAGATGAACAAAAAAAAACTGACTATTCTTTATTGTAAAGAATTCCTTTTTTGCCTACAGAGAATTCATATTGCCTAAGGACTCCGCTGGAGCCTGACGGGGATAATTTTTATTATTTGACTTGTTTCTGATGCATCTTTATGAAGATGCTGATTGTGTGTATTTAAAGGAGGACGGTACAGGGATTTGTAACGGACAGAAAACTCTATGCGGCGCTCCTCCATGTGTATCTTGATGTGATCAAGGCTTGAAAAGAACGTTTTTAAAACCGAGCAGAGGGAGCTCTCTTGCGCCCGACAAAGGTCTCAGAGGTAATAATCTTTTGAAAAAAGGTTTTTGCGGACGTTTCTCGATTGAGGGAATAGTTTAGAGAATTAATGCTGTTTTTTTTCTTTCATTTCTTCCTTTTTTTTATAAAAATACTCTAGCTCAGATTTAACTTACGAATCAAGCATTAAGAAGAAAAACAAAAAAAGCAATTTCAGCCGGGTAATGACCTGTGAATTATCGAATGTTACTACTTCCTCTTTTATCCCAGGAGTTTACCTACAGGTCTCGCACCAAACATAACCTCCTCTACATCTCCTCTCATCTCAAATCTGTCGTTTCGCTCTCTTATCTTTCACTCTGTGATCTCTCCGTCTACATTTTTCTTCCTGTCGATCTACAGATTCATGGTGCTACCGACCGTCCAGTAACCCTGATTCAGCTGGCTGATGTGGGTGCTGTAAACGAACCCACAGCTCGTTGACAGACTGATCGTACTTTTTTCGTTCTGGAGGGGGAACAATTTTTTCTTTTCTCTTCTGACCTTCAGGAAAGTCAGAAACACAGCAAGAACCTTAGAACCTCTAAATCAGTGACATCATCTCCATGTTTCACCCTTTACGTCCCTCCTTCGTTTGTCTAAAGGAACGCTTGATCTGATTGGGCCATGGGGGGCAGCTCCGCATGGCAACATGGAGGTGATTGGTTGAATTTTAGGCTACATAGTGTTTGTTTTTATGTTTGTGTATTTTCTAACTGAATCACTTTTAATTCTCAGTGAGACTGAGGCTAATACGCTAGTGACGCTAACTTGAAAAATGAATGTTGAAAACCTCGACCGGTTCCTGTTTGATCACTGTTTTAAGCTTTTTTTGTACTGCTTTTTTCTTTTTTTCCCCTCCTCCTCTTCTTCTTCTTCTTCTTCTTCTTCTTCTTCTTCTTCTTCTTCCTAAACCAGAATCACCTCCACGAGATTTTCCTAAACAATCCACTCTCTTCCATCTCATCGCCGGACCCTGTGATAAAAAAATAAAACCACATATCAACAAGGAGATTGTAATAAAGACATGCATTTTCAATCAATCAATCTATCAAACAATCAATCCAATAACTACGAGAAAAAAAAGAATATGACTTTTTTTGAGGAAGAGAAAAAAAATCACATTCCTTTAACAAACAATGTCGTCTTTGTCGTTGTTCTTCTGTTCTGTGTTTTTTCTTCCCCAGCCTCCGTTGCCAAAAAAAAAAAAGAAATCTCACAAGTTTAGTGTTTTAAGAAGCACTGTGATTCTCGTTCATTTGTAAAACTTTTTTTTCTTCTACTTTTTTGGTAAAAAGAGAAAAAAAAAGATGAGAACAAGTAATAATTTAAAAACAAAAAAGAAAAAAAAAATCTGTCACAACATCCACGACATTTTTAAAGTTGGCAGCCCCGTCTTTACCATCTTGTCATACCTTATTACCCAGTGTGATTAAGCCGTAAAAACGTGTTACCGATGTGTTTAGTGTCACTGGCTGTCAAAAAGTCTTTCATGGCGACTTCTCTCTCTGTGTGTGTTGACTATATGCAGTATATACTGAGCTACTGTAGCTGTTTTTGTCCTTTGTCTTCTCTGTGCTCTATCTCTAGTGTGGGGGAGGGGAGGTGGGCGGGGCTTAAATTAGGAGAGGGGTGGAGTCTATTTGGGGATCCCCAAAAGTGACAACCCTCTTTCCCTCTGTTCCCGTCTCTTTCTCCGTCTCCCTCTATCTGCAGTCTTAGTGAAACCAGTGGAGGTTCGTGGAATTTCGTGTTCGGTGGCCTTTGCAAAAAAACAAAAAAAAATTTGTAGAGTCCACCTTTTTTTTCGCTGCTTCCTTTTTGTCTTTGTAAAACCTCTTTTTCGTTTCGTTTTTCTTTTTGGTTGGTTTTCTAATCCTTCTCTCTCTTTCTCTCTCTGCTATTGCTTTTTGCTGTTGTGTAGTCTTATACAAACCTTTTTATCTTGCCGTCCTTTCTCTCAGAGATGAAAAGATTCTTTAACTAGCTCAAAGGTTTATGGAGCCATGTTTTTTGCCGCTAAGGAATTCTGGGAATTGCAGTTTCCAGCTCTTGCAAACAAAGTATTAAGCGACTAATAAATATTTACACATATAGAGTTAAATTATGACGAGGAAAAAGCCTACAGTAGCATTTTAGATGTAGTCCTGGAAACAAACAAAAGACACAAAAGCCTCAGTTGTGAAACATTTCCCAGAGTCCCTTGGGGCTTCCTGTGTGCATTGGGTGTATTTCATTGGTTCCCACCGAACTTGTTGACTTCCTGCGCAAACTTCTCTCACGGGACAAACAAAGTTACACAAGTGGTTCAAGGGGGAGGAAAAAAAAATCACTATTTCAGGACACGTAATAAAAAACGATTTTAAAGATTTCTAAAGAAATTAAAAGAAGAAAAAAATATTTCGCACTATAAATCTATTTTTATAGGTGTTTTGGAAAACTGAACTGCATGTTTAGTAAGTTCGTCCGATGCGTTTCACGTGATCGATCCCTCGGTTTTCTGTTTTTTGTTTTTTTTTTGTTTTCTTTCGGTCCAGCGTTTTTTTGTGTTTTTTTAAGTCTGTCGAGCCCAAACGGGGACGGAGGCCTGTTGGAAGAATAAAGTCTGTATTGTCAAACCGACCCGGGCCTCCGATCCCCACCTTCACATCAGGAAAAACAATCTGTAGCGTCTGTGCTTTCTGTGAAGAATCAATGTCTTGTTACTGCGACTAACGTGTTGAACGACAACAGAAAAAAAACAGGTTTATGAAATTTAACAGTTATTTATTTTTGTGTTCAATAAGGGGAATGTGATTGGTCCACTTGATCTGTCGGTTGATTGGCGGGTCGTTCGTGGTTGAATGTTTCAATTCAGTCGTTTCAGGAGCATTTTGTTTCCGCGCTCCTCTGGATTTTAGCGTTTTCTACTTTTGGCGGTTTTGCGTGAAAACGGGGGGCGGGGCACAAACGGATGGCAGGGCCCCATTTGGTAAAGAGAGGGGATCGGGCGTCGGGGTTAGGGGGTATGATGGGATGGGGGTGGGAGGGGTGCACATAACTCAGACGAAACCAGGAAATACACCCACATGTAACAAAAACCAAACAGCCGGTCCAAGCTGTTTCAATGTTTTTTCTGTGTTTTATGTCGAAAAATGAAAACTTTGCTGGTGATTTTAAAAACGTAAAAACCTTAATCACAGCTGCTGTCAAAAATACATAGTGTTTAAGAATTACAAATATTGAAAAATCACTTCATTTACCTGTGAAGAAACTGTGTCTGTGTTTTTAACTATTTCTTGTACAATTATACAGATTCTTTTATGAGGAACTTGGTGCCAAGTAGCTGAAATACGGGAGAGAGGGAATCTCTTATTATCAATGTTAACAGTGTTATAAAATTCTAAATACAAACAAATTAAAATATTAAAAAAGAGAAAACTATGGTACATTTCTATTTTTTGTTTTGATTTTTTTTCCTCGCAGAAGAGGGGAAAAACACATGACTAACTGATGCTAACTTTGAGTGCCTGGCTTATTTTTTATTATTATTATTATTATTATTATTATTATTATTATTATTTTGGAAAGACATCTTTTTGAGTTCATTTACCATGAATAATGCTGCAAATCCGAAAATGTACATACTTCATTTTTATAGCAGTTGTTCTTTTATAAGTTTACTAGGTTCTCATCCGTTCAGAGGAACATGTCACATACATGGTTGTCTTTCTGTAACCCGGTTTTGACCATCTTACAGGTGCCATATTCATAATAAAAATTTCTCTCGAATTTGTTACCAGATTGCATCATTTCTTCTGTTTGACACCTTCAGCCATCCCGCCCCCCCGCCAAAATAATACAAATGCTGCCACATTTCAGTAAGCTGCTTCCTTCCTCCTCTTTCCTCTGTCCTTTTATTTCCTCCCCCCTTTTATTTTGAAAGTTGTTTTTTGGTTCCTGGTCAGAAATGCATCTGCATCCTATAGAGATTAACAGGGAAGAAGATTGGGGCCTGAGTGGTGTGAGCTTAATTATTGTTTAAGGCAGAAATTGCAAAGTTAACTCAGAGTTATAGACAGAATCCTGGATTTTCAAGCTAAGAGGACAAAACAAAACACAGAAGGAAAGACAGAAAAAAGTATTTCCTCTTCAACATGTATTCTTTCCCTTTCACCACGTCTCCTTGACCTTCCTCTCAGCGTTTAGTCGGACAGATCAGTGGAGACGCAGCAGAGTGAAGGAGGCCCCGAGGCGCTTTAAAACGAAGCTCCTGCTCCTGCCTGCAAACCTTCACGCCTCCAGACGGCCAATCAGGTACGTGTATCTACGTGGCGGAGGTGGAGACATCACATGACAAACTGGTCACCTGGGATTTGCTTCACGTATGAGTCTCACCGCTGGTCAGTGCTGTTATGGTGTCATGGTGAACTCACTTCATTATATACTGCCCACCATGTGTTCCAGACGGTGTGTTCAGCTCGCTACAGAGCTGCAGGTGCCACGGTGAAGATCGATCCTGGTAACAACATGAACCTAAAAACAATCATTCGCTGTCTCCTGTCTTTTTTTAAATCCAGTGATGCCTAACCAAAAATAAATGTCTGAGCCTTGTCCTGATGTCATTGACTACTTTCTTGTTTTATGAATCAGGTGCACATGTTGCAGTTGCAGTGACATTTGTGTTTAAACACGCATCTAAAGTGGACCCATCAGAAAGTAGGTGGATTTGGACTGGAGGAACTTTTACATAGTTTTGTTGTGTTCACACTGAACACTAGGAACAATCGTCGCTCTTCGAATGTCATTTTGAGGGACTTTGTTTTGCCTCCTCTCCAGCGACCGCTGAACTGGAGGCGTTATGTTTTTTGGGTTGTCCTTCCATCCGTCCATCTCATCCCTGTGAGCACTAAAAATTTGTCAAAAATGTTAAACAATGAGCTGATTAGATTTTATGGTCAAAAGTGGAGGTCAGTGCGGCTTTGCATCCATCACTTACTCGTGAACACGCTATCTCAAGAACATCTCGAGGGAAATTCTTCAAATTTGGCACAAACGTCCACTTAGACTGAAGAATAACCTCATCAGAACATATCCTATTTGACCAAGGTCTAATAGGATAAAATGATGATGTGATGATGACACTCTCATCCATGCCTTCATCACTTCCAGAATGACTGGAACAGCATTCTTTATGGTACACCACCCAAAGTCCCAAATAAACTTCAATTCATCCAGAACTCTGCTGCCCGTCTACTCACCCACTCCCTCTTCGGTGATCACATCACCTCTGTCCTCCAGAGCCTCCTATCTCACCGACCGGCCTTCTCCATAGCTGCCCCCTCCCTATGAAACACTCTCCCCAAACACATTCGAGACTGCACTGACCTCTCCCTGTTGAAATCACTAATCAAAACCTATCTTTTCAGAACAGCTTTTAACGTGTGAATAATGTCGTGTGTATTTTACTGGATTCTGTTCTATGATCATTTCTAACTAAAGTGTCTTTGAGTACCATATCATTGCCTAGCCTCTGTAGGACCCTACGTGAAAGGACCTGTCCTGCCAAGGAAGCATCCTTGAATTTGAGAAGCACTGATAGTGTGACAGTGAGTTTACCTCAGCAGTGGCTGATAGAGAAAGTCAAACCTTCTCTCAGGGGACACATTTCCACTCCGATCTCGTCACATATCAATGTTTGGTCATGGACTTTCCACATCCAGATACGACGTGCAAGGTACCCTGGGTGCGTTGGTTGTTGATGTTCTGAGAAGTCATTTCTGCCTGTTTCATGCATCGACTGTTTTCAAAAGACACTTCTGTTTTCACAGGAGATGTACAGGTTGACGTTTTATTTGCTTCACCAGCAGACGCACGTGGTTGGGTTTAGGAAAAAAGAACAGGCTTTGGCTTTAGACAGGAAGTGAACATCGACTTCATGGGTGAAAGTCTGTGGTTGTTGGACCCATCCATCTCGTCTCCCACCCATCCTCTAGGCACTTACCAGCACCTTATATTACGTTGTTACTGGCAGCGTTTCAACCTGTTGCCGTCCAGCAGTGTATCGTACCACCATGACAAGTGCCGTCCAACCGCATTTATGAACTGACGCCGCCTTTCGGCAAATCATACTGCCAGGACAGGTGCTGTTTGGCCGATCGGCAGTGTATCATGACACCGAGAAATTTTTCGCCTGGCTGCGTTACAAACTGATGACGCCCACTGATGTATTACACCTTTGCGAAAGGTTGATCATTGACAAAGTAGCGGTATTTGACGACTTCAGAATGAAACCGGGCTGGCCAACCACACAACTTGCACTTCCGGGCCTTAAATTTTGTTGTTGTCCTGCCGTGTTTCGAAGTAAAAGAACGTCTTTTTTCGTCAGTGTCTGATGCCAGAAGTCACTGACCCCGCACCGGATTTCGGAGTGAGACCGGGTTGATTTTTCAGTCGTCCTATCACAGCTTCTGTATTGACTTTAAATGACGTCCTTCCAAATGAAAAATCAGCTAAACATCAACACAGATACTGAATGAACCAAAGTGTGAGTTCAGTCTGGTTATTAGTTCTATTGACTCCTGAAGTGTGTATCCATCTATATATCCTTCCACCTCCTCTTGTATCCACTCCTCCTCGTCTCTTTCACTTTTATTACCTTCCTCCCCCCTGTATCATCTCTCCTCCCCCCTCTTCCTCCTCCTCCTCCTCCTCCTCCATGCAGTAATAAGAGCGGAGAGGTCAGTCAGTCGACCCTCTGAGGCCGACCAGCCAACTTTAAATATTTCACACTATTTTAAATGAGCGCACATGAATCATAGATCACAGGCACCGCTGCTCTGTGTGTGTGTGTGTGTGTGTGTGTGTGTGTGTGTGTGTGTGTGTGTGTGTGTGTGTGTGTGTGTGTGTGTGTGATGAGGTGCTCGAACCTGAAGCTCCTTCTAATAACCTCTGGCTGTCCGTCTCAGTGAGGAGGTCTGATGTGGAATTTAGATCCGACAGCGTCAGTCGTTCACCGGAGGCGTAACGAGCGGCCTTTCATCATGGGCCCGTGATGGACGGATGATGAAACAAAGCGTTAGAGATGAAAACTCACCGCTTTCTCTCCTCTTTTTCTTCATCTGCGCTCTCGCCGGGGCTGATCTCCCTAATTCCCAACATGCACCAGGAGTCAAAACATCACAAAAATCTGTACAAGTATTTTGGGAGACACGCCGTCGCTACCGGAGACATGATGTGACGTTTAAGTTCCTGAAGACAAATCAGTCATGTAATGTTCCTGCAGGGAGTCTGACTGCCTGCGCTGCTTGAAAGAGAATTCATGTCGAATTTATTATATTTATCTACAACCAGCGCATGTTCTCTGAGTTTCATGTTGCATTGTGGGATCATTTCAGCCTTTTACAGTCGAAAGAGAAAGAACTGTCAGTAGACTGATGATCTCAGGATCAATCTGTGAAGCTGAGGATGATTAAGGTGACAGGAAACAAGAAGAATTATACTTATTATTCACAAAATAAAAGTCTTTTTCTCTCTAAGATTTGTTTTCATGTATGAAACACTGAACAGTCTGACATCTTTAGGCCTCAAGTGTCCAAAGAGAAAAACAGATCTGGTTTTACTGGTCCTCTCTCAGACATGTGATTTGTGATTTGCGGGTGGACAGGACTTTGTTCACAGGCGGATAATGAGACGATGCAGCCCTGGGCACCGCTGTGCAAAAGGCCCCACCACCTCTCAAGACACACAGACACTGTGGTGGCTTTGCCACTTGTTTCTTATTTTCTCATTGTTTTATGTATCATCGTGGTCAGTATGTGTCTCTTTCAGATCATTTTGTGTATTTAAAAAAATAAAATAAAATAATAAAAATGTCTGTAATTGTTTTGTTTTAATTTTTTTTACATTGAGGTCATTTTGTGGGTTTTTTTTGTCATTTTGTGTCTCCGTCTTCATGTTGTTGTTTATTCTTTGACATTTCGTGCATCTTTTAGGTCATTTTTTGTTGGTTTTTTTTATCATTTTTTGTCCTTTTGTGATACATTTGTGGGCTTTGTTTGTCATTCTGTCTCTGTTTGGGGTCTTGTTGTTTTTGTTTTGGTTTTTTTACATTTTGTGTCTCTTTGAGGTCATTTTGTGTGTTTTTTTTTTAAGTTGTTTGTGTCTCATTGTGGTCTTGTTGTGTATTTTTATGCCTCCGCACCAGCGATAGCCGCGGCCGGGGGCATTATGTTTTCGGCAGTTTTGTTTTGGTAGTCGAAGGCCAAAGGTCAAAGGTCAGTGTGATCTCACAAAACATGTTTTGACCATAACTCAAGAATTCATTCACTAATTCTGACAAAACTCCACACAAATGTCTAACAGGATAAAATAATAAAGGTCAAAGGTCAGCTTGACTGTGACATCATCATGTTTTAACAGAAGGGGAGACATTTGGTCAGATACTGAATTGGTGACTCTAATCTTGAAACTGTGCTGATTGTATAGATCTTCTGTGTGTGAAGCGTCCATGTTTTCAAATAAACATTTTTCAAATAATGTCACATAGACATCACATTTATTTTTCACTTTGATTGATTGATTGGCGGTTTATAAACAGCTGTTGCTAAACTATATTTGCAAAGTTTTATTTATCATTTAATATTTCAGTATTTATAAACTTTATCTCTATGACTTATTTTTATTTACTGTTATTTTTAATGTTTCCTGTGCAAATTAACTTGCTGCACATCGCCTTTTCTGTCCCTCCTGGGTTACCGTAGCTCCTTCTGTCTACCTGTCAGTGTCGTTGAGAAATGCTGCTGCCTCATTTCATTATTTACTCTGTAAACTGAGCAGTTAGTGTTTTAATCTTTGGTGCATATTGTGAACAGTTTATTCTGTCACGCTGACCAGCTGTTTTATGTTGTTCTGATCGCTAAAAGAAGTTTTGTAGATGTTTTTCATTTGACTTTTTGACGCCATTGGTATTACAGAGAGTCACCCTGTGACACGTGACAGACGCAGCTTATTATCATTCAGCTCTTTGTGTTAAATGCAGTTATTCTGAATGTTTAAGAGCAGAGGTGCTGAAACTGTGTCCAGAAGGAAATTAGTGTGCCATATTGTCTTCAGCAGGTATGTTTGTGTTTATTTAATATAGTAATTTTCGCTGTCTCAGTTGTTTCCACTCCACATGCACTGTTAGACTGTGTCCACCAGGTGTCAGTGTTTTTCCTCATGAAATAGGTTTTCTTGGTTTTGAAGCTGTTCTAACTGGAACTAAGTGGTTTCCGGTTGATTTTAACACGTCCAGGTGAATCATGTGTTATAATGTAATGTCAGATTAATGTGTCTGCATGTGAAGGAGGAAATGTAACAACACAGGGTAGTTTAACATCCTGGTGGAGCAGAGGTGAAGGAACAGGTGTCCAGAAGGCAATAAATGTACCATATGGGGTTCATCCCAATGTCCCTCCTCGACTCCTCTGTCCTATTTCTTTGATCACTTGACCCTTTGCTCTGTTGGGGTACCTAGCACACAGATCTGGTACTAAAAGGTGGAGCTGTGTACACTGCAGTCTGATTGGTCAGTAGAGGACGGTCACTCTGCTCAGGGCTGAGTTGTGTCTGGTTTTGAGGCTCATGTAACCACTGTTCATACTGTGGAGAGTTTGATTAGTAAACTGGAACTATAAAATGAAAGGATGTTTTGCTGCCTCTCACAGCAGCTGGAGTCGGAGAAAAAATCACTTCATTCACTGGGCCGACTGCCGGCGACTTTTAAGGTGGAACGCTAACTTGTAATGTTACTCAATGCATGAGTTGATGACGTGAATCCATCAGCACACCTTAAATTTACCTGTGACAACTTTGAGCATCACTTTAGTTTTTATATGACAGACACTTTTAGTAATGAGTGGACCGAGGGTTTAGGTACCATGTCTGGAGGGTTACTGTTGGTTCCACAGCTACTGCACTGAGAGTGTTTGGACGTTGCAGGTTGATAAGTTGCATTGATAAAACCAGTGTGCAGACGGCTTCTCTTGTTCCATGTACTGTAATAAATGTACAAAGATCGACCGAAATTTTAAAGAGAATGTATAAAGTATTGTTGTCGACCCGCACATTAGTGTTAAAGTGCCAGATTTCTGAATTCAGTGTAGTGTGTGGGGTCGTACTGAGAGCAGCTGATGATCTGGAGGAGTGCTCAGATTTACGAATCAGATGTGATCGTCCTCAAACATGTTAGTATTAACGTGCCAGAGTTTTATGCCCCCGCACCAGTGACAGCCATGACAGGAGGTAGTGTGTTTTCAGGTTGTGTGTCAGTGCCATTCTCATGAACACAATATCTCAAAAACATGTGTGACCATAAATAAACAGTGACGTCTGTAGTAACTGAGAAATGAAAGCCTTGTTTATTACAGTGTATTCTCTATGCTTTGTATCTGTCTGTCTGCCCTGTGCTTACCTGTCAGCCAGGTGAGGCTGATGATGATGATGAAGATAAAAGGCTGCAGCTTTCATGTGTGAGTGTGTTCCTTTACCTGCTGTTATTTATGTTGGGGTTTGTTATATGGCTCTTTTTCATTTCTACTTTTGCCCATAATCGTCTCATTTATTGCACACACTCTGGTCGACAGCTCAGCTTACTGTATCTCATCTGTAGATGAAGCAGAAGAATTTGACTCATGGACAAGAACAAAAGATATAAATGCATAAGTCAGGACTTGAGCGTGACTGTAGTAAAACACGGTGGTAGATTATCTTTACCTGACACTGTTCTTCCTCTCAGAGTTAAAACATCTCCACGTGTCGTCACACAGAGCTGCAGGTGGAGCTACAGAGACATCTAGAGGATCAGCCAGGAACTACAAGTGATGTTGAATCATTTCATCAACACCTCATTTATGTTCTCTTGGGTCTGGGTTCTGTTTTATGCAAATTATGTTTGTTAATGTATGTGAATAATGTTGTACATGTGTGACGTTAAATGTCTCTTGTTATTGTTTTTGCCCAGAACTCAAAGGCATGCTGCACTGACATCATGAAGGGTTTTTTTTGTTTGTTTTTAATCTCAGCAGCATTTGAATTCTTGATGCAGAATTTTCTTGACCGGTTGTATTAAAATAATTTACAATTCATTTGACTCAATTTACAAAAAGTCCTGTGCTCCTAATTTTCGGCTCAGAATCTAAAATATCAAGCAAAATGAAAAATGTATCAGGTTGTGTTTGTGTTGACCTGTTGGGAGCAGCAGGCAGGTGGAGTGAATCACGCTGAACTTTAGAGAACAAACCAACAAAACAAAAGGAAGTTACAAACACAGGAAATACTTTTTTTTTTGTCATTATTGAATACAGGAAGCTCCGCCCACCCGATGCTTCAGTTGCCAAGACAAGACTTACTTGTCAGCATATTTAGTTCTGATCTAAGTTCAGCTGTCAAATGTAGCTGATATTAAAATCATTTTTATTATTTCTGTTTTACAAATCTGATGATAACAATGTTTGTGGAGGTTAAGAGTGTAATGTTTTTCATCCAGTGTTAATGACTGTGGAGCAGAAGATTTTTTGTCGTGTTAATTTGTTTTTCTTATAAATATCTGAATAGCAAAGTGTTTAAATGTCTGTAGAGACAGTATTTTTTTGTTTTTTCTTTTCTGGATAACAAAGATGAAGAGATGATGAAGCTGGTGATATAAACAATTAATTTTGACCTATTAATATGGAGCTAGGTCCATTTTGTTCTCACAATGTACAGATAGTTCCTGCATTCACAATGTAGTCACAAGTTCAAAACTGTTTTCAGCTTAATGTACGTAAAAGTATCAAAAGTAATCAAATTCATTGTCATATATTCATGTTAACCCTCAAAGTGAAACTCATGAAACTGTATACTGTTGATTTACGTTATGATGGACTATTAAAAATGATGTAGACATCTAAATTCCATGTGTCAATCACACTATGACTTTATACAACACACTATAGTATGACCCTTTGTTCACATTTATAGCAAATTTAACACTAAAATTTCAATCCTTTTTTATGACACGATATAAAATGACTTTCTGTGTCACTTTTGACAAAATATGTAATGAGAATTTTTTCATCATTTTTGACAACATGCTATACTATGACCTCTTTTCATCATTTTGGACAACATACTATACTATGACTTTTTTTCTTCATTTTTGTCGACATGCTATATTATGACTTTTTTCATCATTTTGGACGACATGCTATACTATGACTTTTTTTCATGATTTTGGACAACATGCTATACTATGACTTTTTTTCATCATTTTGGACGACATGCTATACTATGACTTTTTTTCTTCATTTTTGTCGACATGCTACACTATGTCTTTTTTTTTCATCATTTTCGACGACATGCTATACTATGACTTTTTTTTTCATGATTTTGGATGACATACTATACTATGTCTTTTTTTAAAATCATTTTGGACGACATACTATACTATGACTTTTTTCATCATTTTGGACGACATGCTATACTATGACTTTTTTTTTCATCATTTTGGACGACATACTATACTATGACTGTTTTTCATCATTTGGGACGACATACTATACTATGACTTTTTTTTTTAATCATTTTGGACGACATACTATACTATGACGTTTTTTTCATAATTTTCGACGACATACTATACTATGTCTTCTTTTCCATCATTTTGGACGACATGCTATACTATGACTTTTTTTCATCATTTTTGACGACATGCTATACTATGACTTTTTTTTTCATCATTTTGGACGACATACTATACTATGACTGTTTTTCATCATTTGGGACGACATACTATACTATGACTTTTTTTTTTAATCATTTTGGACGACATACTATACTATGACGTTTTTTTCATAATTTTCGACGACATACTATACTATGTCTTCTTTTCCATCATTTTGGACGACATGCTATACTATGACTTTTTTTCATCATTTTGGACAACATGCTATACTGTGACTTTTTTTTTCATCATTTTGGACGACATACTATACTATGACTTTTTTTCATCATTTTGGACGACATACTATACTATGACTTTTTTTTTTTCATCATTTTTGACGATATGCTATACTGTGACTTTTTTTCATGATTTTAGACGACATGCTATACTATGACTTTTTTTTCATCATTTTGAACGACATACTATACTATGTCTTTTTTTTTCATCATTTTGGACGACATGCTATACTATGACTTTTTTTTAATCATTTTGGACGACATACTATACTATGTCTTTTTTTTTCATCATTTTGGACGACATACTATACTATGTCTTTTTTTTTCATCATTTTGGACGACATACTATACTATGACTTTTTTTCATGATTTTTAAAGACATACTATACTATGACTTTTTTTTTCATCATTTTGGACGACATACTATACTATGACTTTTTTTCATCATTTTGGACGACATGCTATACTATGACTTTTTTTTTCATCATTTTGGAAGACATACTATACTATGAATTTTTTTTCATCTTTTTCGACGACATGCTATATTATGACTTTTTTTTTAAATCATTTTTGACAACATACTATACTATGTCTTTTTTTTTCATCATTTTGGACGACATACTATACTATGACTTTTTTTAATGATTTTGGACAACATGCTATAGTGTGACTTTTTTTCATCATTTTGGACGACATACTATACTATGTCTTTTTTTCTTCATTTTTGTAGACATGCTATACTATGACTTTTTTTCTTCATTTTTGTCGACATGCTATACTATGTCTTTTTTTTTCATCATTTTCGACGACATGCTATACTATGACTTTTTTTTTCATGATTTTGGATGACATACTATACTATGACTTTTTTTCATCATTTTAGACGACATGCTATACTATGACTTTTTTTCATCATTTTGGACAACATACTATATACTATGTCTTTTTTTTTCATGATTTTGGACGACATGCTATACTATGACTTTTTTTTTAAATCATTTTGGACGACATACTATACTATGACGTTTTTTTCATCATTTGGGACGACATACTATACTATGACTTTTTTTTTTAATCATTTTGGACAACATACTATACTATGACGTTTTTTTCATAATTTTCGACGACATACTATACTATGACTTTTTTTCATCATTTTGGACAACATGCTATACTGTGACTTTTTTTTTCATCATTTTGGACGACATACTATACTATGTCTTTTTTTTTTCATCATTTTGGACGACATACTATACTATGACTTTTTTTTAATAATTTTGGACGACATACTATACTATGTCTTTTTTTTTTCATCATTTTGGACGACATACTATACTATGTCTTTTTTTTTCATCATTTTGGACGACATGCTATACTATGACTTTTTTTTAATAATTTTGGACGACATACTATACTATGTCTTTTTTTTTTCATCATTTTGGACGACATACTATACTATGACTTTTTTTCATGATTTTTAAAGACATACTATACTATGACTTTTTTTCATCATTTTGGACGACATACTATACTATGACTTTTTTTCATGATTTTGGATGACATGCTATACTATGACTTTTTTTTAATCATTTTGGACGACATACTATACTATGTCTTTTTTTTTCATCATTTTGGACGACATACTATACTATGACTTTTTTTCATGATTTTTAAAGACATACTATACTATGACTTTTTTTCATCATTTTGGACGACATACTATACTATGACTTTTTTTCATGATTTTTAAAGACATACTATACTATGACTTTTTTTCATCATTTTGGACGACATACTATACTATGACTTTTTTTCATCATTTTTGACGACATGCTATACTATGACTTTTGTTTTAGTCATTTTGGATGACATACTATACTATGACTTTTTTTTTCATCATTTTGGACGACATACTATACTATGACTTTTTTTCATCATTGTGGACAACATGCTTTACTACGACTTTTTTTCATGATTTTTAAAGACATACTATACTATGACTTTTTTTCATCATTTTGGACGACATACTATACTATGACTTTTTTTCATCATTTTTGACGACATGCTATACTATGACTTTTGTTTTAGTCATTTTGGATGACATACTATACTATGACTTTTTTTTTCATCATTTTGGACGACATACTATACTATGACTTTTTTTCATCATTGTGGACAACATGCTTTACTACGACTTTTTTTCATGATTTTTAAAGACATACTATACTATGACTTTTTTTCATCATTTTGGACGACATGCTATACTATGTCTTTTTTTCATCATTTTCGACAACATGCTATACTATGACTTTTTTTTCATCATTTTGGACGACATACTATAGTATGACTTTTTTTTCATCATTTTTGACGACATGCTATATTATGTCTTTTTTTTCATCATTTTGGACGACATACTATACTATGTCTTTTTTTTTCATCATTTTGGACGACATACTATACTATGACTTTTTTTTCATCATTTTGGACGACATACTATACTATGACATTTTTTCATGATTTTGGACAACATGCTATACTGTGACTTTTTTTCATGATTTTGGACGACATACTATACTATGACTTTTTTTCATCATTTTGGACGACATGCTATACTATGACTTTTTTTCATGATTTTGGACGACATACTATACTATGACTTTTTTTCCATCATTTTGGAGGACATACTATACTATGACTTTTTTTTTCATCATTTTGGACAACATGCTATACTATGACTTTTTTTCATCATTTTCGACGACATACTATACCATGACTTTTTTTTAAATTATTTTGGACGACATGCTATACTATGACTTTTTTTCATCATTTTTGACGACATGCTATATACTATGACGTTTTTTTCATCATTTTCGACGACATACTATACTATGACTTTTTTTCATCATTTTGGACGACATACCATGTCTTTTTTTTAAATCATTTTTGACGACATACTATACTATGACGTTTTTTTCATCATTTTCGACGACATACTATACTATGACTTTTTTTTAAATCATTTTTGACGACATGCTATACTATGACTTTTTTTCATCATTTTTGACGACATGCTATACTATGACTTTTTTTCATCATTTTGGACGACATGCTATACTATGACTTTTTTTCATCATTTGTGACGACATGCTATACTATGACTTTTTTTTTAGTCATTTCGGACGACATACTATACTATGACTTTTTTTGTCATCATTTTGGACAACATACTATACTATGACTTTTTTTCATCATTTTGGACGACATGCTATACTATGTCTGTTTTTTCATCATTTTGGACGACATACTATACTATGACTTTTTTTAAAATCATTTTGGACGACATTCTATACTATGTCTGTTTTTTCATCATTTTGGACGACATACTATACTATGACTTTTTTTAAAATCATTTTGGACGACATTCTATACTATGTCTGTTTTTTCATCATTTTGGACGACATACTATACTATGTCTTTTTTTGTCATCATTTTGGATGACATACTATACTATGACTTTTTTTCATCATTTTGGACAACATACTATACTATGACTTTTTTTAAAATCATTTTGGACGACATACTATACTATGACTTTTTTTCATCATTTTGGACGACATACTATACTATGACTTTTTTTTAAATCATTTTGGACGACATGCTATACTATGACTTTTTTTGTCATCACTTTGGACAACATACTATACTATGACTTTTTTTTTTCATCATTTTGGACGACATACTATACTATGACTTTTTTTCATCATTTGTGACGACATGCTATACTATGACTTTTTTTTTAAGCATTTTTGACAACATGCTATACTATGACTTTTTTTTTCATCATTTTGGACGACATACTTTACTATGACTTTTTTTAAAATCATTTTGGACGACATACTATACTATGACTTTTTTTCATCATTTTGGACGACATGCTATACTATGACTTTTTTTTTAGTCATTTTGGACGACATGCTATACTATGACTTTTTTTTCATCATTTTGGACGACATACTATACTATGAGTTTTTTTTCATCATTTTGGACGACATACCATACTATGACTTTTTTTCATGATTTTGGACGACATGCTATACTATGACTTTTTTTTTCATCATTTTGGACGACATACTATACTATGACTTTTTTTCATGATTTTTAAAGACATACTATACTATGACTTTTTTTTAAATTATTTTGGACGACATGCTATACTATGACTTTTTTTCATCATTTTTGACGACATACTATACTATGACGTTTTTTTCATCATTTTCGACGACATACTATACTATGACTTTTTTTTAAGCATTTTTGATGACATGCTATACTATGACTTTTTTTCATCATTTGTGACGACATGCTATACTATGACTTTTTTTCATCATTTTCGACGACATACTATACTATGACTTTTTTTTTCATCATTTTGGCCAACATGCTATACTGTGTCTTTTTTTCCATCATTTTGGACGACATGCTATACTATGACTTTTTTTCATCATTTTTGACGACATACTATACTATGACTTTTTTTTTCATCATTTTGGCCAACATGCTATACTGTGTCTTTTTTTCCATCATTTTGGACGACATACTATACTATGACTTTTTTTTAAATCATTTTGGACGACATGCTATACTATGACTTTTCTTAAAATCATTTTGGACGACATACTATACTATGACTTTTTTTCATCATTTTTGACGACATACTATACTATGACTTTTTTTCATCATTTTTGACTACATACTATACTATGAGTTTTTTTTAATCATTTTGGACGACATACTATACTATGACTTTTTTTCATCATTTTCGACAACATGCTATACTATGACTTTTTTTCATCATTTTTGACGACATACTATACTATGACTTTTTTTTAAATTATTTTGGACGACATACTATACTATGAGTTTTTTTTAATCATTTTGGATGACATACTATACTATGACTTTTTTTTCATCATTTTGGACGACATACTATACTATGACTTTTTTTTAAATTATTTTGGACGACATACTATAACTGTGACTTTTTTTCATAATTTTGGATGACGTACTATACTATGACTTTTTTTCATAATTTTGGACGACATGCTATACTATGACTTTTTTTCATCATTTTTGACGACATACTATACTATGACTTTTTTTTTAATCATTTTTGACGACATGCTATACTATGTCTTTCTTTTCATCATTTTGGATGACATACTATACTATGACTTTTTTTTCATCATTTTGGACGACATACTATACTATGACGTTTTTTTTAATTATTTTGGACGACATGCTATACTATGACTTTTTTTCATCATTTTTGACGACATGCTATACTATGACTTTTTTTTTAAGCATTTTTGACGACATGCTATACTATGACTTTTTTTTTCATCATTTTGGACGACATACTTTACTATGACTTTTTTTAAAATCATTTTGGACGACATACTATACTATGACTTTTTTTCATCATTTTGGACGACATGCTATACTATGACTTTTTTTAAAATCATTTTGGACAACATGCTATACTATGACTTTTTTTCATCATTTGTGACGACATGCTATACTATGACTTTTTTTTTAAGCATTTTTGACGACATGCTATACTATGACTTTTTTTTTCATCATTTTGGACGACATACTTTACTATGACTTTTTTTAAAATCATTTTGGACGACATACTATACTATGACTTTTTTTCATCATTTTGGACGACATGCTATACTATGACTTTTTTTTTAGTCATTTTGGACGACATGCTATACTATGACTTTTTTTTCATCATTTTGGACGACATGCTATACTATGACTTTTTTTCATGATTTTGGACGACATGCTATACTATGACTTTTTTTTTCATCATTTTGGACGACATACTATACTATGACTTTTTTTCATCATTTTGGACGACATGCTATACTATGACTTTTTTTTTAGTCATTTTGGACGACATGCTATACTATGAGTTTTTTTTCATCATTTTGGACGACATACCATACTATGACTTTTTTTCATGATTTTGGACGACATGCTATACTATGACTTTTTTTTTCATCATTTTGGACGACATACTATACTATGACTTTTTTTCATGATTTTTAAAGACATACTATACTATGACTTTTTTTTAAATTATTTTGGACGACATGCTATACTATGACTTTTTTTCATCATTTTTGACGACATACTATACTATGACGTTTTTTTCATCATTTTCGACGACATACTATACTATGACTTTTTTTTAAGCATTTTTGATGACATGCTATACTATGACTTTTTTTCATCATTTGTGACGACATGCTATACTATGACTTTTTTTTTAAGCATTTTTGACGACATGCTATACTATGACTTTTTTTTAAGCATTTTTGACGACATACTTTACTATGACTTTTTTTAAAATCATTTTGGAAAACATGCTATACTATGACTTTTTTTCATCATTTTGGACGACATGCTATACTATGACTTTTTTTTTAGTCATTTTGGACGACATGCTATACTATGACTTTTTTTTCATCATTTTGGACGACATACTATACTATGACTTTTTTTTTCATCATTTTGGACGACATACTATACTATGACTTTTTTTTCATCATTTTGGACGACATACTATACTATGACTTTTTTTTCATCATTTTGGACAACATGCTATACTATGTCTTTTTTTTCATCATTTTGGACGACATACTATACTATGTCTTTTTTTTTCATCATTTTGGACGACATACGATACTATGACTTTTTTTTATGATTTTTAAAGACATACTATACTATGACTTTTTTTTAATCATTTTGGACGACATACTATACTATGACTTTTTTTCATCATTTTGGACGACATACTATACTATGACTTTTTTTCATGATTTTTAAAGACATACTATACTATGACTTTTTTTCATCATTTTGGACGACATACTATACTATGACTTTTTTTCATGATTTTGGACGACATGCTATACTATGTCTTTTTTTTAAATCATTTTTGACGACATGCTATACTATGTCTTTTTTTTCATCATTTTGGACGACATACTATACTATGACTTTTTTTCATGATTTTGGACGACATGCTATACTATGACTTTTTTTTAAATCATTTTTGACGACATGCTATACTATGTCTTTTTTTTCATCATTTTGGACGACATACTATACTATGACTTTTTTTTCATCATTTTGGACGACATACTATACTATGACTTTTTTTTTAATTATTTTGGACGACATGCTATACTATGACTTTTTTTCATCATTTTTGACGACATACTATACTATGACGTTTTTTTCATCATTTTCGACAACATGCTATACTATGACTTTTTTTTTAATCATTTTTGACGACATGCTATACTATGTCTTTTTTTTCATCATTTTGGACGACATACTATACTATGTCTTTTTCTTTTCATCATTTTGGATGACATACTATACTATGACTTTTTTTTCATCATTTTGGACGACATACTATACTATGACTTTTTTTTTAATTATTTTGGACGACATGCTATACTATGACTTTTTTTCATCATTTTTGACGACATACTATACTATGACTTTTTTTTAAATCATTTTGGACGACATGCTATACTATGACTTTTTTTCATCATTTGTGACGACATGCTATACTATGACTTTTTTTTTAAGCATTTTTGACGACATGCTATACTATGACTTTTTTTTTCATCATTTTGGACGACATACTTTACTATGACTTTTTTTAAAATCATTTTGGACGACATACTATACTATGACTTTTTTTCATCATTTTGGACGACATGCTATACTATGACTTTTTTTTTAGTCATTTTGGACGACATGCTATACTATGACTTTTTTTTCATCATTTTGGACGACATACTATACTATGAGTTTTTTTTCATCATTTTGGACGACATACCATACTATGACTTTTTTTCATGATTTTGGACGACATGCTATACTATGACTTTTTTTTTCATCATTTTGGACGACATACTATACTGTGACTTTTTTTCATCATTTTGGACGACATACTATACTATGACTTTTTTTCATGATTTTTAAAGACATACTATACTATGACTTTTTTTTTAATTATTTTGGACGACATGCTATACTATGACTTTTTTTCATCATTTTTGACGACATACTATACTATGACGTTTTTTTCATCATTTTCGACGACATACTATACTATGACTTTTTTTTAAGCATTTTTGACGACATGCTATACTATGACTTTTTTTCATCATTTGTGACGACATGCTATACTATGACTTTTTTTTTAAGCATTTTTGACGACATGCTATACTATGACTTTTTTTTAAGCATTTTTGACGACATGCTATACTATGACTTTTTTTTTCATCATTTTGGACGACATACTTTACTATGACTTTTTTTAAAATCAATTTGGACGACATACTATACTATGACTTTTTTTCATCATTTTGGACGACATGCTATACTATGACTTTTTTTTTAGTCATTTTGGACGACATGCTATACTATGACTTTTTTTTCATCATTTTGGACGACATACTATACTATGACTTTTTTTTTCATCATTTTGGACGACATACTATACTATGTCTTTTTTTTCATCATTTTGGACAACATGCTATACTATGTCTTTTTTTTCATCATTTTGGACGACATACTATACTATGACTTTTTTTTCATCATTTTGGACAACATGCTATGCTATGTTATTTTTTTCATCATTTTGGACGACATACTATACTTTGACTTTTTTTCATCATTTTGGACGACATACGATACTATGACTTTTTTTTGTGATTTTTAAAGACATACTATACTATGACTTTTTTTGTCATCATTTTGGACGACATACGATACTATGACTTTTTTTTATGATTTTTAAAGACATACTATACTATGACTTTTTTTCATCATTTTGGACGACATACTATACTATGACTTTTTTTCATCATTTTGGACAACATGCTATACTATGACTTTTTTTTAAATCATTTTGGACGACATGCTATACTATGACTTTTTTTGATCATTTTGGACGACATGCTATACTATGACTTTTTTTTAAATCATTTTGGACGACATACTATACTATGACTTTTTTTCATCATTTTGGACGACATGCTATACTATGACTTTTTTTCATCATTTTAGACGACATACTATACTATGACTTTTTTTTTAAATCATTTTGGACGACATGCTATACTATGACTTTTTTTTAAATCATTTTGGACGACATGCTATACTATGACTTTTTATCATCATTTTGGATGACATACTATACTATGACTTTTTTTTAAATCATTTTGGACGACATGCTATACTATGACTTTTTTTTAAATCATTTTGAACGACATGCTATACTATGACTTTTTTTAAAATCATTTTGGACGACATACTATTCTATGACTTTTTTTTAAATCATTTTGGACGACATGCTATACTATGACTTTTTTTTAAATCATTTTGGACGACATGCTATACTATGACTTTTTATCATCATTTTGGATGACATACTATACTATGCTTTTTTTTTAAATCATTTTGGACGACATGCTATACTATGACTTTTTTTCATCATTTGTGACGACATGCTATACTATGACTTTTTTTTTAAGCATTTTTGACGATATGCTATACTATGACTTTTTTTTTCATCATTTTGGACGACATACTTTACTATGACTTTTTTTAAAATCATTTTGGACGACATACTATACTATGACTTTTTTTCATCATTTTGGACGACATGCTATACTATGACTTTTTTTTTAGTCATTTTGGACGACATGCTATACTATGACTTTTTTTTCATCATTTTGGACGACATACTATACTATGAGTTTTTTTTCATCATTTTGGACGACATACCATACTATGACTTTTTTTCATGATTTTGGACGACATGCTATACTATGACTTTTTTTTTCATCATTTTGGACGACATACTATACTATGACTTTTTTTCATGATTTTTAAAGACATACTATACTATGACTTTTTTTTAAATTATTTTGGACGACATGCTATACTATGACTTTTTTTCATCATTTTTGACGACATACTATACTATGACGTTTTTTTCATCATTTTCGACGACATACTATACTATGACTTTTTTTTAAGCATTTTTGACGACATGCTATACTATGACTTTTTTTCATCATTTGTGACGACATGCTATACTATGACTTTTTTTTTAAGCATTTTTGACGACATGCTATACTATGACTTTTTTTTAAGCATTTTTGACGACATGCTATACTATGACTTTTTTTTTCATCATTTTGGACGACATACTTTACTATGACTTTTTTTAAAATCAATTTGGACGACATACTATACTATGACTTTTTTTCATCATTTTTGACAACATACTATACTATGACTTTTTTTTTAGTCATTTTGGACGACATGCTATACTATGACTTTTTTTTCATCATTTTGGACGACATACTATACTATGACTTTTTTTTTCATCATTTTGGACGACATACTATACTATGTCTTTTTTTTCATCATTTTGGACAACATGCTATACTATGTCTTTTTTTTCATCATTTTGGACGACATACTATACTATGACTTTTTTTTCATCATTTTGGACAACATGCTATGCTATGTTATTTTTTTCATCATTTTGGACGACATACTATACTTTGACTTTTTTTCATCATTTTGGACGACATACGATACTATGACTTTTTTTTGTGATTTTTAAAGACATACTATACTATGACTTTTTTTGTCATCATTTTGGACGACATACTATACTATGTCTTTTTTTTTCATCATTTTGGACGACATACGATACTATGACTTTTTTTTATGATTTTTAAAGACATACTATACTATGACTTTTTTTCATCATTTTGGACGACATACTATACTATAACTTTTTTTCAGCATTTTGGAAAACATGCTATACTATGACTTTTTTTTAATCATTTTGGACGACATACTATACTATGACTTTTTTTCATCATTTTGGACGACATACTATACTATGACTTTTTTTCATGATTTTTAAAGACATACTATACTATGACTTTTTTTCATCATTTTGGACGACATACTATACTATGACTTTTTTTCATGATTTTGGACGACATGCTATACTATGACTTTTTTTTAAATCATTTTTGACGACATGCTATACTATGTCTTTTTTTTCATCATTTTGGACGACATACTATACTATGTCTTTTTCTTTTCATCATTTTGGATGACATACTATACTATGACTTTTTTTTCATCATTTTGGACGACATACTATACTATGACTTTTTTTTTAATTATTTTGGACGACATGCTATACTATGACTTTTTTTCATCATTTTTGACGACATACTATACTATGACGTTTTTTTCATCATTTTCGACAACATGCTATACTATGACTTTTTTTTTAATCATTTTTGACGACATGCTATACTATGTCTTTTTTTTCATCATTTTGGACGACATACTATACTATGTCTTTTTCTTTTCATCATTTTGGATGACATGCTATACTATGACTTTTTTTCATCATTTTTGACGACATACTATACTATGACGTTTTTTTCATCATTTTCGACAACATGCTATACTATGACTTTTTTTTTAATCATTTTTGACGACATGCTATACTATGTCTTTTTTTTCATCATTTTGGACGACATACTATACTATGTCTTTTTCTTTTCATCATTTTGGATGACATGCTATACTATGACTTTTTTTCATCATTTTTGACGACATACTATACTATGACGTTTTTTTCATCATTTTCGACAACATGCTATACTATGACTTTTTTTTTAATCATTTTTGACGACATGCTATACTATGTCTTTTTTTTCATCATTTTGGACGACATACTATACTATGTCTTTTTCTTTTCATCATTTTGGATGACATACTATACTATGACTTTTTTTTCATCATTTTGGACGACATACTATACTATGACTTTTTTTTTAATTATTTTGGACGACATGCTATACTATGACTTTTTTTCATCATTTTTGACGACATACTATACTATGACTTTTTTTTAAATCATTTTGGACGACATGCTATACTATGACTTTTTTTCATCATTTGTGACGACATGCTATACTATGACTTTTTTTTTAAGCATTTTTGACGACATGCTATACTATGACTTTTTTTTTCATCATTTTGGACGACATACTTTACTATGACTTTTTTTAAAATCATTTTGGACGACATACTATACTATGACTTTTTTTCATCATTTTGGACGACATGCTATACTATGACTTTTTTTTTAGTCATTTTGGACGACATGCTATACTATGACTTTTTTTTCATCATTTTGGACGACATACTATACTATGAGTTTTTTTTCATCATTTTGGACGACATACCATACTATGACTTTTTTTCATGATTTTGGACGACATACTATACTATGACTTTTTTTTTCATCATTTTGGACGACATGCTATACTATGACTTTTTTTTTAGTCATTTTGGACGACATGCTATACTATGACTTTTTTTTCATCATTTTGGACGACATACTATACTATGAGTTTTTTTTCATCATTTTGGACGACATACCATACTATGACTTTTTTTCATGATTTTGGACGACATACTATACTATGACTTTTTTTTTCATCATTTTGGACGACATACTATACTATGACTTTTTTTTTAATCATTTTGGACGACATGCTATACTATGACTTTTTTTTTCATCATTTTGGACGACATGCTATACTATGACTTTTTTTCATGATTTTTAAAGACATACTATACTATGACTTTTTTTTTAATTATTTTGGACGACATGCTATACTATGACTTTTTTTCATCATTTTTGACGACATACTATACTATGACGTTTTTTTCATCATTTTCGACGACATACTATACTATGACTTTTTTTTAAGCATTTTTGATGACATGCTATACTATGACTTTTTTTCATCATTTGTGACGACATGCTATACTATGACTTTTTTTTTAAGCATTTTTGACGACATGCTATACTATGACTTTTTTTTAAGCATTTTTGACGACATGCTATACTATGACTTTTTTTCATCATTTGTGACGACATGCTATACTATGACTTTTTTTTTAAGCATTTTTGACGACATGCTATACTATGACTTTTTTTTAAGCATTTTTGACGACATGCTATACTATGACTTTTTTTTTCATCATTTTGGACGACATACTTTACTATGACTTTTTTTAAAATCAATTTGGACGACATACTATACTATGACTTTTTTTCATCATTTTTGACAACATGCTATACTATGACTTTTTTTCATCATTTTGGACGACATGCTATACTATGACTTTTTTTTTAGTCATTTTGGACGACATGCTATACTATGACTTTTTTTTCATCATTTTGGACGACATACTATACTATGACTTTTTTTTTCATCATTTTGGACGACATACTATACTATGACTTTTTTTCATCATTTTGGACGACATACGATACTATGACTTTTTTTTGTGATTTTTAAAGACATACTATACTATGACTTTTTTTGTCATCATTTTGGACGACATACTATACTATGTCTTTTTTTTCATCATTTTGGACGACATACGATACTATGACTTTTTTTTATGATTTTTAAAGACATACTATACTATGACTTTTTTTCATCATTTTGGACGACATACTATACTATAACTTTTTTTCAGCATTTTGGAAAACATGCTATACTATGACTTTTTTTAAAATCATTTTGGACGACATACTATACTATGACTTTTTTTCATCATTTTGGACGACACACTATACTATGACTTTTTTTGAAATCATTTTGGACAACATGCTATACTATGACTTTTTTTTCATCATTTTGGACAACATACTATACTATGACTTTTTTTCATCATTTTGGACGACACACTATACTATGACTTTTTTTAAAATCATTTTGGACGACATGCTATACTATGACTTTTTTTCATCATTTTGGACGACACACTATACTATGACTTTTTTTAAAATCATTTTGGACGACATACTATACTATGACTTTTTTTCATCATTTTGGACAACATGCTATACTATGACTTTTTTTCGTCATTTTGGACGACATGCTATACTATGACTTTTTTTTAAATCATTTTGGACGACATACTATACTATGACTTTTTTTCATCATTTTGGACGACATACTATACTATGACTTTTTTTTAAATCATTTTGGACGACATGCTATACTATGACTTTTTTTTAAATCATTTTGGACGACATGCTATACTATGACTTTTTATCATCATTTTGGATGACATACTATACTATGACTTTTTTTTAAATCATTTTGGACGACATACTATACTATGACTTTTTTTCAGCATTTTGGACGACATACTATACTATGACTTTTTTTCATCATTTTGGACGACATACTATACTATGACTTTTTTTGTCATCATTTTGGACGACATAATATACTATGACTTTTTTTCATCATTTTGGACGACATGCTATACTATGACTTTTTTTCATCATTTTGGACGACATGCTATACTATGACTTTTTTTCAGCATTTTGGACGACATACTATACTATGACTTTTTTTGTCATCATTTTGGACGACATACTATACTATGACTTTTTTTCATCATTTTGGACGACATACTATACTATGACTTTTTTTCAGCATTTTGGACAACATGCTATAGTATGACTTTTTTTCAGCATTTTGGACGACATACTATACTATGACTTTTTTTCATCATTTTGGACGACATACTATACTATGACTTTTTTTCAGCATTTTGGACGACATGCTATACTATGACTTTTTTTGTCATCATTTTGGACGACATGCTATACTATGACTTTTTTTCATCATTTTGGACGACCTGCTATACTATGACTTTTTTTGTCATCATTTTGGACGACATGCTATACTATGACTTTTTTCATCATTTTGGACGACATGCTATACTACGTCTTCTTTTTAAACCATTTTTGACGACATACTATACTATGACTTTTTTTCAGCATTTTGGACGACATACTATACTATGACTTTTTTTCAGCATTTTGGACGACATACTATACTATGACTTTTTTTTTCATCATTTTGGACGACATACTATACTATGTCTTTTTTTGTCATCATTTTGGACGACATACTATACTATGACTTTTTTTTTAAATCATTTTGGACAACATCCTATACTATGACTTTTTTTCATCATTTTGGACGACCTGCTATACTGTGACTTTTTTTCATCATTTTGGACGACATACTATACTGTGACTTTTTTTTTAATCATTTTTGACGACATACTATACTATGACTTTTTTTCATCATTTTGGACGACATGCTATACTGTGACTTTTTTTTTAATCATTTTTGACGACATGCTATACTATGACTTTTTTCATCATTTTGGACGACATGCTATACTATGACTTTTTTTTTAATCATTTTTGACGACATGCTATACTATGACTTTTTTCATCATTTTGGACAACATACTATACTATGACTTTTTTTCATCATTTTTGACGACATACTATACTATGCCTTTTTTTAAATCATTTTTGACGACATACTATACTATGACTTTTTTTCATCATTTTGGACGACACGCTATACTATGAATTTTTTTGTCATCATTTTGGACGACATACTATACTATGACTTTTTTTCATCATTTTGAACGACATACTATACTATGACTTTTTTTCATCATTTTGGACGACATGCTATACTATGACTTTTTTTGTCATCATTTTGGACGACATGCTATACTATGACTTTTTTTTTCATCATTTTGGACGACATACTATACTATGACTTTTTTTCATCATTTTGGACGACATACTATGACTTTTTTTGTCATCATTTTGGACGACATACTATACTATGTCTTTTTTTGTCATCATTTTGGACGACATACTATACTATGACTTTTTTTTAAATCATTTTGGACAACATCCTATACTATGACTTTTTTTGTCATCATTTTGGACGACATGCTATACTATGACTTTTTTCATCATTTTGAGGACTTAGTATACCATACCATAATGTATTGGAAATTTTACTGAAAAAAGTCAAAGTATGGTATATGGAAATATTTCAGTGAAAAAGTTATTGCATAGTATGTGGAAATATTTCACACACAGACAAAAGTGTTGAAATGTCCAAGAAAATGTTAAGAAAATGTCCAACAAATCTTAACAAAATGTCCAAAGACATATTAATAAAATGTCTGCCAAATATTATTAACGTGTCCGAAAAATTATTTTTACAATGTCTGAAAAAATGTTAATAAAATGTGTGAAAAAAATCTGAATGAAATGTCTTTTACAACCTGTCTTTTGAAATAATCAGCCGCACACATGTATAAACACTTGATTTTATTCTCAACAGAATAATCCAACAAAGGGTGAAGAAGCGTTTTCAGTATAATAAATGAAGCACTGGGATAAAAAGGACTGAAATCAGGGTGGGCTTTAAAGTGCACGTACAAACACTGGCTGAGGGATGACGTCTAACAAAAACTCTTCATGAACTCAACACAGGACAGACTGAGAGGGCTGCACAGGAAATATCACAGCATGATCAGAGAGACTTTACTCCACTAATAAACATCTACAAATAATAACTGTAATCTGCAACTCTTATATTTAACTAAAGTGCAGAAATACAGACATTCACTGTAAATGTGGTGACTGTGATTAAAAACAGGCAAATTTACCAGTCGTCCAACTTTAAATGAACACAGCTGGTCTCAGGTCTGATTTAGATGTTGATGAAAAAGTGAGGAATTGAAGAAGGGAATGATTCTAGCCTTTAATATGATCATGTGTGCTCCTGACTGTGCAGCCCTCACATGTATCTTCATAACAAACATGTCTAGAATGGAAGAACTTCACTGGATATCTTTGTGAACGTACAGTAATGCCTCTGACACACCGAGAGTGACCACACACACACACAACTTTAAACACGAAATCTTCACAAAACCTTCCTCCGTCTCTGTTTTGGAAAAAGTCTCCAACCAAACAACAACTAGTGGGTTTAAATCTTAGGTGAGCAGCGTATAAAAATAAACTTTATGTTACAAAGTGAAAGCGGAGGCGCTGAACGTTGGTTTCATTGGGTGCAACACAGAAAGGTCAAAGGCCAAAAACCCAGCGGTCAACCAATTCTTTGCTCCATTAAACCTCTTTTAAGTTGTTTCTTCCAGCTTTGATAAAAACAGGGAAGACGCCGGAAAATTGGAAAAAAAAAAAAAGCAAACCCTTATAGAGTTGATGATACTTGGTGATCGCAGCTAAATAAAGCACATAGTGTTGCATTTATAATGTCACTGTTTACTCTGGTGTTTGACCGACTGACAGGCAGAATGAGGAGGATGTTCCTAAAACAATCTACTGACTCATCTGAATCATCGTCACCAACCAGCAGTGTGTGCTGGTGTCCCAAATGTCTGCGTCGTTATTCTGATTTTGGTGTGTTCGGGACATTTCTTGGCGTCAACCTTTGGACACCAATTTTACACTGTTTCTAGGAAACATGTTCAACCTGAAAACCGCAGCAAAACAATGCACACAGTTACCAGACTGAACGGGCCTCTGGTGCCAGATTATAACCAAGAGGAGCCCTTAAATTAGATAGCAGGGGTTTACAAAGCGCCACTGAGAGATCGGCCTCATTCTGCCTCTCAGGTCACTCTTGGTTATTCTGAGAAAAAAAAGTCTAAACAAAACTAATTGATTATCTTTTTATCTGAAAGGGTCTCGTCTGCATCTCATCGTCTCTCTCAGCCTGAAAAAGCCCGTACAAGTTCAGATTTTTGTGTCACAACACTTTGTTTACAGTTCTTGAAATTGTAAAAGTACTTTGGTATTTTTCAGCCTGAACCATATTTTCATATATTTATGTGTCATGTGACCGACGAGACGACACATGTGAACCTGGTGGAGCGTTGAGAGAGAGCTGTGCAGCCAGCAGCAGTAAAAACAGGCTGCAACGTAAACGCTCAGAGTGTTTGTTCACTGTCGATGTACGTCCACTCCAAGTGTGTGTTTTTGCCACTGACAGGCTCAGATTGGTATTTTAAGTGTCTGACAACATTGTGGATCCCTACAGAGAAATGAAACATTTTCCTCCACACAGTCTGTTTGTTATTGTGTGAAACCGAGTCTCGCTCAAGGTGACGTCTGAATCTGATATCGAGGGCTGACTTATTGCAGGAAAAACAACCGTGGAAACGTAAATGAGAGTTGGAGAGAGTTTAGTGTCATTTAAAAGATTTAGAATTTCATGGCTGAATATTTAGCCGATTTCGACATTGTGGGAAAAGTCTGTGAGATGTCAGAACGAGACTTCTCCCAGAGCGAGACACGGTCACACACAATGACAAACAGACCAGTGAAAGGTGAAGAAAAACAATTCAATTCTCTGTGAGGGTTTTTTCTGTAACGCTGTCAGACTCTTGTAAAAACAATCGGAGCCTCTCAGCAACAAAAACGAGCACATTTAGTGGACGTAAGCTGGCGTGGCACAATGGCCTGTAGGGGTTACACTGCAGCGCTGTGGATCTCTCAACACTGAAATAATTTTAAAAGTTGTAGTTTCCAATTTTCACTGCGACTAAAAAAGGCTGAAAACACCAAAGCTCACTTTAAATTCACAAAAAGCCTCATGCTTAGGCTTACGTGTATTTTTAAGATTATAAACGAGTTAAAAATAAACGTCTTTCCCAAACAGTGCTACAAATTCTCTAAAATTTCTTTCAACTGAAAAAGGTTGTGAGTTTCAAAGCGTTAAGCAGGAGCTTGAACTAAAATTGGGGATTTGCAGACACCTTTACAACATCAGGGCGTAAATCTTTAAAGGTGAAGTCACAGTGTCAGGCGTGCGACACTGTGCTGACATGACAGCACAAACTTCCATCAGGGAAATTAAAATTAGGCTTAGGAAATGTCTCAGGCCCCGATCACACAGGAAGCGTTTTGCAGGTTGCAAAAAGTGAGGCGTGCCGCATTGCCTTTAAAAAAAAAAAAACTCTCCTGTATAATCAGTCTACAGTTTATGTATCCTCCAGTAATGAGTGTGTAGTTCCTGACATGTTTCAGCAGAGGGTACTGTCTGTAGCTCTGGTTGAGGGTGAGAGGCTGTCAGCAGATAAACAGAGATCTGTGTGGGTACATGAGACCCTAAAAAAGAGGCTGGATCACGGGGAGTACTACCAGTTGGTCCTGGAGCTTCTCCTCCATAATGGGGAGTACCACCAGTTGGTCCAGGAGCTTCTCCTCCATGATGGGGAGTACCACCAGTTGGTCCAGGAGCTTCTCCTCCATGATGGGGAGTACCACCAGTTGGTCCAGGAGCTTCTCCTCCATGATGGGGAGTACCACCAGTTGGTCGAGGAGCTTCTCCTCCATGATGAGGAGTATCTCCAGTTGGTCCAGGAGCTTCTCCTCCATGATGGGGAGTACCTCCAGTTGGTCCAGGAGCTTCTCCCCCATGATGGACGTTTACAGGCATATTTTAGGATGACTCGGGGGCAGTTTGACAACCTGCTGTCTATCATGGGGCCGTATAGCTCTGAGTATCCAGCAACCACTACCACCAGTTTCTCTTCCATTGTTTACCAACTGTAAACCACAGAAGCCCCGCCTCTCAAATCATCCCATTAGACAATGGGGAAGAGGCGGAGATGATGTGGGGCGTTTTTCTGCTCCGGCAAAATCACCAGGTGCCTAGAGCGCAGAGACACGTTGCAAAAAGCTTCATTCTCATTAAGAACAATTACAAAAAGCCGCCTCCAGCTGTTAAAACACTTCCTGTGTGATCAGGGACTAAACGTCCACCTAAAGGTCCAGTCTGCATTTTCTTTTCTGCAAGAAGCTATAATCTAATTTGAGACCAGGACACGTGCAGTATATTTGGCTGCAGTGAGGTTACATTTTTTCTTACACTGGCTAAAGTTAACTCCGTCAAAACTACGTTTCTCTTTAATATAGGTCCTCAGAGGTACAGCTAGCCACGAACTGACAAAACCACCAGCTCAACCAGCACTGAACAGCAACTGGCTGATTGAAGGTGATGTCACATCCTGAACTATAATAACAAAAAATTAAAAAAGGAAAACCCGAAAGGAACGAAAGGAATTACTGTTAACAAGTGTTAAAATATCCTTCAGCTTTAAAAGTGATGTAAGTACGTCGTACACACTTTGTGTTAACATAAGAATACTTCACAAAATAGCTCATACAAAACTTTAATCCATGAAACTACATTTAAAGCATTTATTTATGTGTGTTTATGCTTCACTAGAATCAGTGAATATCTGAAGTTTCCTCAGACGCAGTCGTCTGAAGATTTATATCTGTAAATAATCGTAGCAGAGAGCGGAGTTACTGACGCATTCATTTACACGGAAGAAACAGAAACCTGAACTTTCCTTCAGTCTGAAACTGTCATGGACGCAGGTCTCTTTAAAGGAAAAATCCAACAGTTTGTTACATTCTGGTTAAACTTGTGATGCTCTTTGCATTTCAGGAACTATTCTGTCCTTTTCTAGCCTCTGCTAGAATCCTACATTTCCCAGAATGCCGTCTGCCGGTTGATTTACTAGTAAATCGCAAACTCTGCTAGAGCAAACATCTTTGTCGTCGAGCACATCACATGTAGCTGCTGTTCTATCTGCGTTAAAGGGTTACGGAGGTGGATTTGTCCTTTAATCTGCGCCAGACAAAGATTTATCTGGAAGATCAAACATGTTCAACAATCGAGCACCTGAAGGTCCCTCGAGACATGCAGTCCCTACTTGGAGCTGTTTAGCTGACCTCTGCAGGATCAGGGTCAGCTAGATTATAAAGTAAAAAACATCCCTACACGGATCCGTAAAGTGTCTCATCACTGACACACACACACACACACACACACACACACACACACACACACACACACACACACATACATACAAAGAAGACGTTTAACTGCAGCATATAAAATTATTGAAACAACTGTGCCTCTATCTGAAGTTTTACTGCATCTGTGACGTTATGAAAAAAATGTTTATGAAAGCTCTAATGTCACATTTCATTGTTTAACTGTAAGTATGAAAGAATTAAAACTCTCAAATCAGAGAAAGTTAAAGAGCAGGAATTAAAAACAGAAGCTTCCCAAAAATCAACAGATACTGAGTTGTGTTGGAAAGCTTCTTCTTCTCCTGCCGTCTCAGTTTGTCCCATATTTAAACATTAACGCTGCATGCCCTGATTTATGTACTCAAACCAAGAGGATTATACAACTCTGAGATGTAAAATGCCAAAAAGACGAATAATCAGCCTGTTTGTGGTAAACATGACGTACAAAGTTCTGGTTATAGAGGTAATAAAGTGTTTTCTTCTTGTATAAACATTTCATGATAAGAACTGGTATCAAGAACTGATGAGGAATCAGACGGAGAAGCAGAATCAGAACTGGTGTTAAGAAAAATCCAAACGATACCAAACCCCGGTCAGACCGGGTACAAAAACACTTGGGTGTGTGCTGCCTGGGGGGTCGGTCAGGCCGCCTGGAGGGTCGGTCAGGCCGCCTGCAGGTCACTGGTCCCGAGCTTCATACAGCAGTTTGGCCGCCTGTGAGGGAAGACAGAGGTAAAAAGAAAAAACATGTCAATGAAGCACAAGAATACAGAACATCAACTCGAGTTCTATAATCCCTCCAGTGTGTTCTGGGTCTGCCCCGGGGCCTCCTACCAGCTGGACCAGGAGGATCCTGATCAGATGTTGAACCACCTCAACATGAAGGAGCAGCGGCTCTACTCCAAGCTCCCTCCAGATGTCTGACTCCTCCCCCTATCTCTAAGGCTGAGCCCAGACACCCTACAGAGGAAACTCATTTCAGACGCTTGTATCTGTGACCTCATTCTTTCAGTCACTACCCAGAGCTCATGACCATAGCTGAGGGTTGGGACGCAGATGGACCAAGAAACAGAAAGCTTCACCTTCCGGCTCAGCTCCCTCTGAACCACAACGGTCCGACACAGTGCTCGCATCACTGCAGACACTGCACCAAACCGCCGATCCATCTCACGCTCCATTCTCCCCTCACTGACCCTGAGATACTTGAACTCCTTCTCTTGAGGCAGTAACTCTCTCCCAACCCAGAGGGAACAATCCACTGGTTCCCAGCAGAGAACAATGACCTCAGGTTTGGAGGAGCTGACTCTCATCCTGACTGCTTCACACTCAAACCGCCCCAGGTCATGCTGGAGGTCACAGTGTGATGAAGCCAACAGAACCACATCATCTGCAAAAAGCAGAGTCACAATTCTGAGGTCCCCAAACTGGACCCCAGGATGACCCTGTGACAGGCTGTCATGATACAGTCACATATATGGAGTTTATTCACGTAGGTTTACATCACCAAAGGTTTGTGACAGAATCAGAGAGGAGAGGAAGAGACTCTGTGCTGCTGCCAGAGGAGCCGCTGAATGAGTTCCCTCTGAGCGGACGCCGCAGTTTATTCCACACTACTGAAGCTGCTCCTCTTTTTACTGGAACCACCAAGGAGTCCATCATCATCTCACTGTCAGCCATGCTTGTTGTTGCCGTGGGTAACAGTATGATATCAATATGTCAACAAGTCAAAATATCACAAGTATCACAATATTCAAAATTTAAAATCGTATCATTGGTGGAACACACACTTGCAGCGTTCCGCACTTCCGTGCCAGTATGGCTACAAAACTTTATTTCATTTCCACAAGCTTCACTTGGTTTGTGTTTTGATCATTTGGACTTTAATAAACTGTGTTAGAGACACGTGTACTGTACACAGCGCAGTGACATCATCACCTTGTGCATCGCAGCCAACCATAACGAGGCCACCTTCTTGTCATCTGCTGCGTCCATACGGAGCTGCTGGGCGTCCTGAGAGCCCATTGGCTTGTAGTGGAGCAGCATGCCGCTGGCCCGGGACGTCCCTCCTGCACACACACACACACACACACACACACACACACACACACACACACACACACACACACACAGTAAGATAACCAGATCGATGGATTAAACTAAAGGAGCCTATTTGTCAAAGAAAATGTATTTAGTAGGTCTTTTGTCTTCATAAATGATCAGGCAGTAAAAAGCGTCTCCAGCTCAGACTGCGTCTGGACGACATTTTGAAGAAAGTTATCTTGACATTTTAAAGTCTGTCACTTTTCTCCTCAAAGCACTCGCCTCACAAACACTTTGGGAAAAAGCTAAGACACTTTTTGAACACTGTAAAAAAAGTTCTACAGAAATAAAGTCTACTTCTTTGTCTGATTAAAAGCTGCAGGTTATTTAATGAATGATAAACAAAGGAGAGGGAAATGTTCGGCAAACTAAACAACAAACCAAAACTACAAATATCAGGATATTCCTTAATGAGATCAGCTTGATATCTATCAATAACAAACTCTTTAAAATGATTCATGCGTGCACAAACACACAGATGCAGCGACAAGAGAGATGTGAGGAAGATTAGAATCACTGAGAGAAAACTGAAGAAAGTGTGGCATTATACGTTTCTACAAAACACACATTTGTTACAACTGTACATTTTGTATCAGCGTTTTTAAAATGTCCGTGTATCTGAGCCGTCATCAGGAGGTGGTGGAGACTGTGGATGGCGAGACACTTGCCAAGCTGCAGACACTGTTCAACACCAGCAAACTACAGTAACAGTTTTTAGCGAGTTATTGCTGCATTTTCGGCGGCTTTTTGGTCACCTAATGCAGGTGTGTTTTTTAGCGACTCCCTCCTGTTTTTTCTGCCGGGGATGGCGCCACAAAAAGCGCTTGTCTTTTACAGTCATTGCTGCATTTTCAGCGGCTCTTTGGTCTCCAAATACAGGCGTTCATAAGTCATCTGACACTGTTTTTCCAGATGTGGCTGTGACACCAAAACTGTTTTTAAACCCAAACATTTAGCCCAGATCAAACCCTGTTAACCACAGCACTGTCAAAACATGAAGAAGTGTAGTTTCAGTGTATCTGCCACATAATAACATACAGATGTAACGAATCAGTGGTTTGCTGAAACATTTAATGCCAACATTTTTTCTGGTGATTGGGTTGAAAATGAAGCACCAAGAGTGATTAGAGTAAATTAGAAGGTGCAGACACGACTCAAAGTGCTCAATAACAGAAATACTGCCGACATGTTAGGAGATGTTTGTGGTTAGATGTGTTCATTACTGTGAGACACAAACATGCTGCATGCAGGAGGACAGGAAGGAGACAGGACGGAGGACAGGAAGGAGACAGGAAGGAGACAGGAAGATCAGAGTTTTGGACTCAAAGACTTGTTTTAAAAAAAAAAAAACAACATAAAGCAGAACAGTATCTTTGATTTTACTTTCAGGCATCATCATGCACACAGGATGAAAAACAAACCAAACCATGTCTGTAATAAAAAAGGAGGATGGAGTGATGAAGATGACGATGATGAGCGACCCAACCAACACCAGAGTGAAGCAGAGCTAACCTTCAGAGATATACTGACTGTCCAGCAGACTGGTGTAAGTGTGAATGTCATTCTCTGAGCCCAGAAGAAGAAGAAGAGTCGGGACACCAGAGTCAGAGCAGCAGAGGAGAAACACTTTGTTAGTGCTCATTTAACAAAAAAACAAAAACACAGGTTTTAGTGTTAATCAGGAAATTACTCAGGTGGTTAGTGGATCCATTTCGTGGAACAAAAACATGGGGGAGACACAAGAATTTACAGCCATTTACACGACAGAAAAGAAACAATAAACTGCAGTGAAATTATGATTTCAACACCTGATGTTTGGGAGGTTTCTAACACAGTCTCACCTCCTGGACTCGACCCGTCCGTCAAAATCTGCATGCTGGAGATCCGAGACAGCTCCACCTCAAAGTGACTTTCACCGTCCAGGAACAGATACCTGATGATTGGATAAAAATAAAAACATAAAAGAACCTAAAAAACATTTGATCTGTCTGCCAGTTTGTTTAATCACAACACTGTGAATCTGATTTTCAGTGATTTTGTTTCCGTCTGCCTGATCAGAGAATTCACACTGATTCTGTCGAAGCACATTTGGTGAAACATCTTTGAACTTAACACCTGAGACTAGTCGTCTTTCTTCCTTTGGCCTCGTTCATATCTGTTATCTTGTGTCCAGGTTGTGTCAAAGTCCACTTCAGTGTGACTGTGGTTCACACGTGACGGTCTGGGATCAAATCACTTGTACGCTCATAAATTATTCTAATAACACTCTCTACAAACTGCTATGATTGTTCCTCTTTGTCCTCATCAGGGTCCATCAGTGGACTAGTGTCCCTCATGTTTGTGATATGAATGTAATGATGAAATGATATATTTTGTTGGTTTGAGTTGAAGGTGTGAGAAAGAATAGTCTCAGTAACATTGTTAACACTGTGCTACATTACAGAGAAATACAAATCGTACTAATGAACCTTCATTAATATAGGCCTATATTTTATCTCCAAGTGCACGTCACACACTGAGCGAGCCGCCTGTTAATGACGCTGTGGGCTAATGGGCATGTAGCTACTTCTATGTTTCACATGATACGTCATGTTTGTAGTGGACCAATGAAGATGAGTTTACATATCACCTTGGGTTGGTCCTTCACCTTCTCAAAATGATCCCACACTTTGGATTTCCTGCCCCACATGTTATTAACTAGCCTGTGGAATAACCGCAGGTACCAGCCCTGGAGATTAACCTGACTCCTGTCTGACTGCTGAGCGTGGACACTTCCTGTGTCTGTCCTTTCAAAGTAAACTCCCACATGCTCCAGTCATATAGGTTTGGATTTAAACTATGAAGTTTATTAGCTAAACAGTTTGTTTGTTCAAAAATTACAAACCCCTCCCCCCAGTATTTTACATCTCTCCCCTGGTGACATCCTGCCTTGCCGACTGTTTTGATTTTATTTGCTGCTTTTCAAGATTTCTGCCTCTGCCCCAAATACAGAAAAATGTAACACTGAATTTAAGACATGTCGAGACTTTTTAAGGACCTGCTGACACCCTGAGTATGGTGAGTGACAAATGATCTTAACACTGACCTGTGGTTGTTGGAGAGGCGACACGTCATGGTTTCAGACTTCTCTGACGTTCCCAAAGTGACGACGAAGGTGCCACCTGCAAACACAACAACACACACACACACGTGCTGAACAAAGAAAGCAGAAACATTTAACTTGCCCAAAATAAAAACTGGACGGATGTTAAAGCCTCAAAAATGTTTTGGTATCACTTGAAATCTCTGTCTCCTCTCCACAGCTGACTGTCTGGTCTGATTCTTTAATCTGGTTTTATTGCAAAGAGAAAAAGACAATTAGTTTAATTATGAATTAATTGTTTCACTTATTTATGAAGAAGAAAATGTCCAATATTTTCTGATGTGCTTCTTTTCTTTATTTTATAATCATCATAAACTGAATCTTTGATCTGTGCAACATCAAGACGTCACTTTGTGCTCTTCTGGAAACTGTGACGAGCATTTTGCTTTAATTCTGACATTTTATATTTTAAACCAAACGACTGGCTCAGAACACATTCTCACAGGAATGTTAAGCTGTGCTCCTGTATTGTTCACGTTTGTTTTTTTTGTTTTTTTATCCAATTGTTCCTGATTCAAAGACAAATGTTTCTAGTTTTAATCTTTGTTTTATTTTTCCAGCTGCTTGTGTTCAGACTGCAGTCAGTGTTTGAGAAGTCTGGCTTCTTTTGTGAAACAGGAAACAGATTCTTTTAAAAACATTTTCCATTTAAAAAAATCACAGTTGAGTCTGTGATTAGATTTGAACATTTTGGTCGACATTTTGTTAAATATTGTTTATTACATGGCTTTGTTACAGCCTGTTTATTCTGAGAGCAGCTATAGAATTTTTTTAGTTAATCAAATACTTTTTATTTAAAAAAAATCATTTTTACAAATTAAAAATCTTAATAATTATATAAACAATTGTTTTGATTAATATTTTGTGTCAAGTTTCTATTTTCAGTGCAAAATATGACCTTAAAATTAAAACTTCTGTTAGTGTTGTCTCCTTATTGTCTCTTGGTTTTAACTGTCCTTTGAATTTTTTAAAAATTTATTATTTATCATTGATTGATTTATTTTTCTCTCCTTCTGCGAACAGGAATGTGCTGATTACTTCTGTGTACTGTGAACCAAATAAATAAATTGGTTATAAAAATGTATTTAATAAGCAGCTGTGTAACGAGCGTGGTGACGAGCAGCAGGTGGGTCATTGTGGCTAAATGAACCCCAACAGGGTGATGAAGGACCGCAGAGTGAGGCAACAATGACCCGCCTGCTGCTCGTTACCTCTTACTGATGACAGCTTTTACTTGTTGTTGCTTTGGTTGAAACTGATGATTGATCAGGATTCTAAATAATCAAATATTACGTCTGTCTGTTAATCAGACTTGAACCAAAAACTCTGATGCAGCTTTAGTTCAGGAGTCAGCTGACGCTTTAACATCAGGACAATCTTCATCTCCTGTGAGCGTCTGTTTGCTGCTGATCTGTTGATGAGTCCATCATCAATAAATCAGGACGCTCCAACACGCTGCGGGCTTTACATGACCGTCGTCCTGCAGCTCCGGGCCGCTGATGGATTTTTCATTAAGAGTGTATTTATAGCTTCACACTGACCCACACTCAGCAACTACACAATGGATCATCAGGACAGGAGGGGAGCACTCTGTTAGATTATTGTAGAGATGATTTTAAAAGTATTTCTGCTTCCTGTTCAGAGCGACAGGGAACAGAGGGTGTCACGTGACACGTGTCAGGTCATAAAGTCATATACTGATAATAAAGATCTGAGACACTGAGCAGCTTTTCAAACTGAGGATTCACGATACTGGATTATTCACAGATATGGTCGTTCTATGAAGCAGTAACAGTTTTTACAGTTGTTCAGATAATACAGTATAAATCAGAGGGACAGTATCAGGTTCAGCAGTGTGTTTAAAGATCTGTACAATCAGAAATGTGGACTTTAACACAGAGAGCTCGACTCATTTGGCCAAAAATAAACTAAAAGATGGATAAATTGTTTTGTTTTGTTTTGTTTGTGGTGACTGAAACATCACAAATTTAGATTTAAGACTATCTGATGACCTCTGAGGCCTGATATTCTGAAAGTTGAATTTAAGACATTTTAAGATGTTTTAAGGACCCGCAGACGCCCTGTTACTGTGCAGCCCTGTTACTTTGATTTGACATGACTTCAATCAGACAAAACACAAACTCCAAAATCTGATGACTGATATTTATATGGAACAGTGACTGGAACTTGAACATTCACTTCCTACTTTCTAACTGTCTGTCTCTGTGACGAGTTACCTTCACTTAACAACAAGTCTCATGTTGTTTACTTTGCTGTTTGAAATTATTTTGGACCTTTTAATAAAACCTGTTTGGTAAAGCAACAGTAAAGAGTGTGACATCATTGGATTCATCAGTTAGTTGATAAAACTATAATTTTCAAGCTGAAATGATAAATAAGTGGTTTCAGCTTCTCAATGATCAGAGCTGATGCTTGTCTTTGTCTTTGTGGATATTTTAAGGGATTTCAACTCTTACTCGGGTAAAAAAAAAACAAAACAATTTGAATGTGTCATTCTGGACTCTGAGAATTTAGGATGTCTGTCTATTTTCAGACACAACAATTAACATATGTTTAGAAAGTCATCTACAGATTACTTTATAAAAGCAGTCCTCATTATCTGTAAATCAGCTAATATGCTATAAAGCATACAGAGTCGTCACTAAAGGGAAAACGGTCTAAAATTACAACAAAACTCAAAGTACATTGTCATTTTTTTCAGCACAGAGATGAGATCATCAGGACAGTTTGAATTATTTAGGTCATTTATAACATCCTGCCTCGACACCTGTCTGACAGCAAACAGTTTGAGGTAGAGTGTAACTAATTAATTTGGCCTCTTTTCTGCTGTCAGGAACCAAAGCTCTGCACAACAACTGTAACAGTGATGTGAGTCCATCCATCGTCTTGCAGCTACACTGATGCTCGCCGTGCTGGTACAAGGGTAAAGTTATCTGACGTGGTTACAGCAGGCATGACATATGTGCTGATGGTTGTTCTTGGCATGTCTGACCAGAGCTGCTTCCCAGTGTTGCCATCATCAAACATTTTGGTGCAGAGCCTCCATCAAGAGTGGCCGAGGCCTGAGGTCTGAGGTCGGCCTTACTCTTCAGCCATGTCTTATATTTGGTGTTCAAACATTAGTAAACACACACTTCCCAGGTATTTGCAGATGAACAAAATGCTGCTGCTGGCTAACTTTACTCACATGTTAAACATTCCCGCCGCATTAGCTGCAAATAAGTTTAAGAAACGTATTTTGTGTAACGTTAGACATGTTTAAGGATTTTTATAAAAATTTATATTTTTTTAATTGCCAAAACAATGTGTGTTCAAACCATTTCCAGGCCTGGAAAACAGTTTTCCTTATTACATAACTTTTCCAGAACCTTCATGACTGTGGGGCCCTGTTTATTAATAACCCTGAGCATCTTTAGCGCTCATGTTTTGTCCATGTGACATAACTAACTTCACTCCTAATGTGATGCTCAACAGGGACACAAACAGCTTTTACACCAGACATAAAGAGAAGAGGTTTGGAAAAGTGAAACTTGACTCTCTAAACTACTTTAGAAACACAATAACAAAATCAACTGATGTAGGTTGACCTCCTCACCTCCCAGAAGCACTTTGAGCTGCTTGTCGTAGAACTCCATCTCCTTCTGTGAGGCCAGGCTGCACTCGGCGCACTGCCGCACCGGGTCCACGAAACACATGCGAGGCAGCGCCACCTTCTTACTGCAGCATTTATCACAGAAACACCGCCCGCACCGCCGACAGTGATGCTGCAGGAAATAAATCAGTTACAGTTTGTTAAGTTTATACGTGTGTAGAAAATACAGGAGTCAAAACATGCACCACAAGCTGAGTGCCATCTAGTTTCATTATATTTGAGAGAAGGCAGACGTCTCTACGGCCGTTATCTCCAACACTGAAACTATCTAGACTGATGAACAGCTCTACAGGTCAAAGGACAAATATGTATTACTGATTTTGGGGTGAATTGTCCCTTTAAATATGACACAAAAAATTAAAGAAGTATAATGTCCTGATATTATTTAGGGAGTAAATCTGATTAATAAGGAGTATGTAGGTGGCATCATGTCTCAGGTTATGATCTTGTGCTCATGTCTGCATCAGCATGTTTATCCTCATGAGGGCGCTCAAGGTTCAATCAGACTCTTTCTGACCATATGAACCTGTCGTATATTCACATGGATGATCATAAAGTTACAGGTAGAGAATAAGATGTACATACAGCCTGTGGTTTGTGTTTGAGTCTGACTGATGCAGAGACAGGAAGTGTGTCAGCACAAACTGCAGTGTGTTCACTGTTTGTTCCAGTTTGAGCCACAAACCAACGATTTAACCAGAAATCTCTGAGACTGGAGAATAAAATCTGAATCACTGACACTTATCAGAAATACTGAGATCATCTGGTGCGACAGAGAAGTGGAAAATGATGAGTACAGTGTTTTTAAAAAGGACAGGAAATTAAACACTGCAGCTGTTTGTGCAATGGTGATCTCTGCAGACGAGGACCTGCTCCCTATGTAGATATAAAGAGCTCATTGTGAGGGAAGCAGAACACAACCATTCTGATTTACAGGTGATTGTAACCTAAAGAAAACACACTGATCATATCATATGCCATGTCTGCCCCCTGAGTCCAACACTCTGGAGCTTCACAATACAAGCAGTGATGAAGGCAGCAGAGTTTTCAAAGTAGCAGCTGCTGTGGAGAAAAGATTTCCTGATTCCACCATAAAGAGGAAGAATTTTGTATCAACTGTGCATTGAAACTGGACTGAGCAGAGTTATGACAGACATGTCCCCACAGAGGACTCAGTGTCTCCGTGCCAAAGGACACGAAGAGACGCCAGGCGTGGACATAAATAAAATGCTTTCACAACACAGACAGAATCAGCAGCCTCATACTGGCCTTTCTACGTGCACGCGTGTTTCCTTTCAGTCAGCTAAAGCAGTGATTTGTGGTGGTGACTGTGTTTTTAGAAACAAACCTTTCTCCTGATGAAGTCAAACTTGGTGTCACACTGCATACATCTGGGACACTGGAGGACGGACAGAGGGAAAACAGGAAGTTACACAACGTGCAGAGCTCAGGTTCAACAGCAGCTCAAAAACAGAGCAGAGTTTCCAATCACATGTTCTCACTGTTTTCCTGACATCAAGTCATCAATGAGACAAAAACTGTTTCACAGACTCACTGCTGTTGTTGCTGGGAGATAATTTGTCTTTCAATAACCACAAACCCAAAGACATTCAATTTATTGTCACAAAAGACTAAAATAACAGCACAAATTCACATTTAGAAAGTCAGAACCAGTTCATTTTAAGCACTTTGCTTTACTAAATCTAAATTTAATTCATTAATCAACTAATAGTTTCAACTCTGAATGTTTTTACTGATTTGTTTCCTTACAGTTAACAAAGGCTGTTTATTGGGAATTGCGGGATTTATTTTTTTTTCTCCCCCACTGAAGAGTGGTGTGTTTTTGACGTGCTACAAGCCAAATTTCACTTACAGAACAAAACAATAATGAAATTAATAAAAACAGACGCAAACCTTCATTTTGGAAACTTCTTTACATGTTTTACTTCATGAACTGTCTAAATACAGGACTTTTACTTTTGTTTAATTAATTTTTCATGTTGGTGTTGATACTTTCACTTCTGTTAAGGACTTGAATGCTTCTTCTAACACTTTTATAAACTAATGATATATCACAGAAGACTAAAAACAACAAATATTCATATTAGAGAAGTGAGAGCCGGCTCACTTTTGGCTCTTTAAGTCTAGTTTTATGTGTTTCTGACATCCAGCAAGCTAAAGTTCTCATGCACAACCAAAGTAAGGACAAAAACTAAAAGTACCTCAAGCTCTATCTTTACTGCAACACAGCTGAGTTTATGGAGACTAATGAGAAAAGATAAGGCTTCCTGAGAAGAGTGTTACACAACCAGGAGAACACGACGGACACGCTTAATGATGAGCACATGATTTTATGCTGTAAATTTGTCCAGAATTAAATTTATGTCAGGAGGTGCATCACTCAACTTTCCACAGCTGCGTTCTTCCAGTCGCATTACAGCCCTTAATGATCGCTCTGTGGTTTTATACAGCAAGATCTTTCCAGTCAGCTATTGGAGAAATATTTTCAACCTTAAGTGTCATACTTAAGGAACAAACTTAAGGTGTTTTGTGCAGCCAGCCCTGAACTAAAGGATTTATGCCACAGAAAAATAACTTTACAGCCTTTTTTAGGCAAATCTAAATGTTTTGCTCAAATACTATTCTAAATACAAGACTTTTAACTGCAGCAAAGTGTTTCAGCATTTCTATACTGATACTGCTGCTTCAATAAAAGAACTTAACTGTTTACTCTAACACATTAAACCTCATTAAAGCATGTCTGCTCCTCTGGTCCTCTGGTTACACATTAATGCTGTGCAGCAGAGAAATGATTAACTTTGCTGGCTGCATTTCAGTGTCAGCCTGGTCAAAGTGTCTCTGTTGGACACAGACAGTTGGTGTTTGTCTCCGTGTGTCTCCTCCTCTAGTTTTACAGCACCAAACAGACAGAAAGCGACTGACAGAGGTGCTAACACAGCTGCTAGCTAACACAGCTGCTAGCTTAAACATGGCAGGCTAACTGTGGACGTGGCTGTTTGCTAACGGACTAAACAACCGATGTTTTCTCACTTTAACTAATCGTAATAAAGATTTAACATTATAACAGGGTCTGACAGCTGGTTTAACAGTTAACCAGCTGGTTATCTGACAGGTTAAGCGTGTTGGCAGCCAGGCTGGTGGTGTAACGCCCAGTCCCGGGGCCAACTGCGATGTCCAGCGCTACATACAGTTAGCCACAGTTAGCATGGAGGAGACCGGATGTTCAGAGGCTTTACAAAATAAAAGCGCTTCACTCACAACACCTCAATGAGCAGTCTCCGACTACATTCACTCAAACACCTTTTAATTCTGACACATATTACTTGACTGATTCAGTGTTCTGCCATTTAACAGCACACACCCCGCCTCCATCTTTCATTTTAAACTGTGACATTACACAAATATTTTTTATTGTTGCGTTGTTAATATTTTTTAAATGTATTTTTTTGCTTCCGCATTTTTTTGTTTCTTGATTTCTAGTATGTGAAACCTTCATGGCAACAAACCAGATTGTGGTTCAACATTTACAGATGAATATTGTACTTCACTACACAGATTTTAGTTATTGATTAGTTTATTGATACAAAATATAATCAGCTAATAAATCATGTAGAAATAAAAGTACCCAACAATATATAACAATTAAAATTTTGGGATTTTTTGCTGATATATAACAACTCATTTGACCGATAACAGAGATCAGTGTATCCACTTTTTTCCTGCCTAATTTTAGCAAATAATAAGTCTCTTCTGTAGATGAATTAACATCATGTTATACACACACACTCTCATGGTGACGGCTCACCAGCAGACGGAGATGTGAAATACAGTACTCTTCAGTGTCTGTGATATTCATTGTGCTAAATAAGACAAAGCATGTTGGGTCATTTGAAAGCAGATATCTGACAATACCACTGACGTGCTGATGTTATTGTGCATCCCTAATAAAATGAGCTCCACTTCTTTTAACCAGCTGCAACATTAACAAATGCATTAATGCAACAATAACTATAACTCATATTTTACTGTGTGTTATTCTTAATTGAGCCATTCTGCATAACAAGTGTTTTTATTTTTGATAGTCTACGTGACCTTTGTTTAGTTAGACGCTGATACTTTTGTACTTTTACTTCAGTAAGCCTGTGAGAGCAGGACTTTTACTTGTAATAAGAGTATTTTTACACTGTGCTGATGCTACTTTTACTTTTTCAGCACTACTGAGTACATTTACTCGAGTACTGTAATGAAGCACATTTATAAAGTACATTCTGCTACTGTATGTTTCTACTGTGCAACATTTCAGAGGCAAATACAAAGATTTTAGTTCTATTTACTTTGCAGATTCACATTAATAAAACAAAATAAAATCAACTAATGAATTATGATGTATTTTCATAAATAAAGCTTCACAGACCACTGAGCACAACATCATGATGTGAGTGTACAATAAGTGTCTCTGAATGAAGAGGAGAAAACAGAAAACACTTAAGTAAAGTACCTTAAAATTGTACTTAAGTACAGAACTTAAAGGGGAACGACGCCCATTTTCAAAATTTAAACATTCTTATGGTCTACGACAGCCGACAAATATCAGTTAAAGTGAACATCTCTTTTTCCAGATCCAAAAGCCAGAGTGCTATAACTCATATTTGTGATGTCACAGGGTGTCTAGTCTGAAGCTGCTGTCGGGCGCCGTGTCCACCAAGATGTTTTTTCAAGCTGAAAACAACAGGCGCTCGGCAGGACACGCCTAGCTGGGAGTGTCTGAAAGGCACTTTGGAGATGTAATGTTTGTTTTTCAGCTGAGACGCTTCACATCTGGTCGCTGTGATTCAGAATATTCACAGACGTTAACATGTTGGCACTGGGGAGAGGACTTGCTTTGGGTGAGGGGAAAGGTGCAGCATGCAGGGGCAGAGGACGCACCTGCCGGAGTGTGTGGATCCACGAGAGGAAACAGAACATATATACAGTATATTAAAAGACTTCTCCTCCATTGTTGTTGTTGTTGTTGAGCCCTTGTATGTGTAAGATGTGATTCTTTGTCTTGACTGTGATTAAACAGCTGAAGTGACGGTGACGAGTGCGGCATTTTCACCCAGAAACATTTTTCAACTCTCAACACTCCGAAAGAAAAAAAACACCAAACCGGCAGCACCTCACAGCGCTCACAGAATTCACACCCAGCGCCTCGTAGTACTGCTGGCGTTGGTAGCATGGCGTCAACGGATGGCACACCCATGCAAAGTATTACAAAACTACACTGGCCTCAGAAAAAACACTGTGGTGGACACGACTCCTTACAGATGAATCTGAGGGCACCCAGGGGAATGATGTGAGTCGTTCTGATTCAGAACTGAGAACTCTACGACAGCATGAAGATCATTTAGGTATAAAAAGAAAACAAATATTCTGTGGGTTCACAAATCAACCTCCCATTCACTGACCGTGGAGCAGCTGCAGACTTTAACCTTCATGACATCACAGGTTTGAGACTTCCTGCCTCAGAGAGAGAGCTGCTCGTCTTCACAAACACTGATTGAACTTTTCTCAACCATGGAAATAACTTCTTACAAATCTTAATCTGGGTGGTATTTCCCTTTAATTTAGGCTGTGCAAGCACAACTTTTATTTGAAACAGAAGATTTTCTCACTGTGGTATTACTGCATTCATTTTCTCACAGATACTGACTACATTAACTGAAGAGGTGCACTGATGTACTGTTAATGTGGCACATGTATTTTACATTAGTGAAACCATTTTTCCACTTCACACTGCGTCTCTACATCAGTTGAGGCAAACGGTGGATTTATTACTCCTTTACATGGATTTTAGTTTCAGTTGTTTTGCATTACAAATATAAAACATAGACACTACACTTTAATCTGCTTTTATCGGTCACTATTGTAATAGTCAACTTCTTATATTTGTTTTAAATATGTTTAAAAGTGAATCATGTACTGTTGAGCCTTGTCAAAGGAGAAATTCTGTCACTGTTGGGACAGACAATAAAGTTTATTTATCAGTCTATAATCAAGTAATAAATGATGATGTAATCAAGGTGCCCAGACCTCTGAACACGAGCCGATCATGATCACATATAACAAGTGTGAATAAGTATAAAGAAGCAGAAGATGGACAGACTGTATCTTAGTGTTTAGTTGTGTTTCTTTCCACTGTTAAGGATAACTGATAACTGATAACTGAATTAAAAAGCTTCCAGACTCTCAGGGTTGGTGCAGATAAATTCAACGGATAGAAAAAATAAACAATAATCGTTTATCTAAGTTTATCTCTTTGATATAATGGTGTGTTTTTGTGCTGCAGTTCGCAAACAGCGCGTTTATTTTGAAAACCCCGACCGGAAGCGCGGTGTCTAACATCCTGTAGCTTGCCGCTGTCACCAGCCCCCCCCCCCTGCTCTCACCTCTTTGTCCGGGACCCACTGCGGCTCGTCCAGAGAGAAGGGGCTGTTGAAGGCGCCATTTTCAGGAACCATTCGGAGGCCGCTCGGGCTGCGGACCAGCTTCTTCCCGTCAGGCACCGCGGACATGTTTGTGTCCTCTCGCTGCGACACACACTCCTTCACACACTAACTCCTGCAGGGACACGCCCTCTGTCAATGATTGACAGGAGCTTATACGAATCACAGAGCTCCTCCCGGGACACGCCCCCGTGGAATGATTGACAGGTTTAACCAATCAGGGCACAGAGTTGATGTCACGTGGTGGGTCGGGTTCAGTGGAGTGTTTTGGTTTTTACACACACTGCTGCAGGAGAGAGGACATTTAACACACACACACACACACACACACCGCACAGGGAGTTTATAAACAGTGTCAGTTTAATACCGATGCTTCCATATGATCTATGTAAGCTAATAATAATCATTATTATTATTATTATTATTATTTCAAAATAGTGTTTCAAAGTGTTTCACAAATTATAATTATATAAAGAGTCAAGAGACAGTTAAAGTCCTCATATGTCAATATGTCTTAAATATATATATATATATATATATATACACATACATATATATACAAACATATATATGTATATATATACACAACATACATGGTGTGTACATGATTTGTGTGGTTGTATATGTGTTGTTTCTCATTTAACATGGAAACTGTCATGAGTTTTGACACAAACAGTGAATGGTGCGTTCCAGTTGTACTGAGAAGTCGGGATTTCCGAGTTCCGAGTGGGAAATTTCAACTCGAACGCCCCCTGAAGTCGGAATTCCGAGTCGGAAAGTCGGTGAATCCTCACCACCCCGGAGCTGACAATCTAAGATGGCTGCCCCAGGTGTAAACAGTTAAGTAGAAGCTCCTGTAATATTCTGTTTATTAGCACTTCTGACTAGTGTTTGTCGCACTAATATTTGGACAAGACAAGCGCGAGAATAGCTTTCGTAGACGTTGCCATCTTGTTTTCCGACTTCTTCTTCCCGTTTGGCAACTTTTTTCCGACTTTGTAACTGGAACGCTGATAACTCGGCCGTGACGTCATTCCCAGCTCCGACTTCCGACTTCCGAGGTAAATGGAACGCAGCAAATGAATCATGTCACCCAACTACGGAAGCAAAAAGCTGCCAAAAGGATCTAGTAATAGTCAAATTTAGTAAACACTGAATGTTTATTATGGAAATGAAAATACCACTAAATTTATAGCGCTTAAACATATTTCATTTTGTTTATACTTTTTTTTTAGGGCCAATATATATTTATATATTTATAATTATGTACATGAACTTTTATGGTTTAAGGTCACTTCAACGCCATGCAACTTTAAAAACGTGAGTTTAACACACTAATTCAGATTTCTTCAATAATGTCCAAACATGAATTAGAAACTATATTCAAGTTGTTTACTTTTATTTTCGTCATTCTGATTAAAAAAAACAGCCAAAATAAGACCAAAAGGCATCAGGTGATGTTGTGTCAGCTTCATGATTCAAGAAACAGAAAACAGTTTGTTAAATGTCAAAACTTAAAATTACTTTCTTATAATTTTTAGAGGAAAATTACAACCAGATAAATTCAGATTCAGGTGATGTAATTGAACTATTATTTTGGCCCCTCTGTGCTTCCATACAGGCGGCTTCATTCAGACCTTTAAAACATTTCAAGTCTAAAGTGTCGTAGAGTAGAAATATAAAGGATCAGAAAATCACCTCAGACTTGTTGTGCTTCAGAGCAGAACTTGGATAAATGTGTTTTTATTCCACATCAGATTGAATATTAAAAATACACACAGTGCAAACATGAAAGAGTTTAACAGCTTTATTTAAATACAGAGGGTGTGTGTGTGTGTGTGTGTGTGTGTGGAGCATCAGTCTGCAGACAAACGTCCCCAAAATCACAGCGTGAACAGAGAGTAAAACACAATGTTGTATTCTGAATATTATCACTCTGTAGCAACACCACAACGAGAGGAATGTGCTGTCAACACAACAACATGACGCGAGTTTCATCCAGGAACACTTTCTGTACACACACACACACACACACACACACACACACACACACACACACACAAAGGAGACGTTCTGTGGCTGCGACGCCGCCTCACAGGAAGTATGGACATCACACAGGAAGCATCGTTCATCTCTCTCACACACACACACACACACACACACACACACACACACACACACACACACACACACACACACAAAACAAACAACACGTAGGAAAACTCAACATTCAATCTTGTTTTTAATTATTGTGCCCGTTAAAGTTCAGGTTGAGGAGGCCGGAGGTCGCTGTGTGGAGACACACGTGAAGAGGGTGTAGCAGCCAGCACGTTGCCATGGTAACCAGGCTGGTTACAGCCAGTGTGCAGGTTTGAGTGTGGTCTTTATTGATTCAAGAAACTAATCAGCAGATTGAAAATTATTCCAACCTGCTCACTTTGTCTGACTTTCAAAATCTTTCTGCTCCAAACTTTGTTCGTCCATCAAAGTCACACGTCACACAAACGTCGTCATCGCAGCAAGACATCATGAAATATGTGAATATTTATTTTATTTAGATTTAATTAGCTTGAATCAATATTGCTGCAGTTTCCACTGAGGGCTGATGGTATCAGAGGTCGTGCGTCACCTGTATTTGACCTTTGAACTTACAGAATCTGATATGAAACCTCTGTCCCGCCCTGAGCCTTTACACCATCTGTCCCTTCACACCAGACTCCACACAACAACAACAAGACGCTCCACACACAGAGAGGAGAAATACACAGAATACAATAATAACAAGAGGAAATAAAAACCTGCAGCAACAGGACGGACTGTGAGACGTTAACATCAAACACACAGTAAAATAAAAACTTTCACTGTTGCCTGCGTTTCCAGAGATCCATAAATGTACATTCAGGTCATGAAATCAGAGATAAATGTTCAAAACTGATCAGAGGTCTGCGTTTCAGGACAGATTGGAAGTTCTCTGTGACGGGGCAACAGTTTGAGCAACTTTGAGGCAACACTGGGCAACAATGTCTCTGATGACAGCAACTCAACATCACTGTGTTGCTCACACAGGAACATTCAGCTGTCAGTAAACAGCAAACACACAAATACAAACAGGAAATATTAAAGATGAAACAGATGGTTTTGATTTAACAACTTCAAGCTCAGAGCAAATTAAATGTCAAATGTTTTATATCGGAACTAAAATGTAGAAATTTTTCCTTTTTTCCTGTAAATATGAACATGTTGGTCCAAACAGTGAATCCAGTCACAGAAGTACGGAAGCAAAAAAAGGCCAAAAGGATTTAAACATTTGAAGCAATGTAGTAACTGTGACATTTGGTCAACACTAAATATTTATGTGTAAATGTAAATGCTGCTCAATTTATAGCATTTAAATACATTTTATTTTGTGAAACACTTTCTGTGGCACTATATATTTATGTGTTTATAATCACGTTTATGAACTTTTGTGGTTTGAATTTTCCACTTTGAGATTTTCCAGAAGGTCATTTCAAGTTGCAATTTTAAAACATGACTTAACTCACAAATTCAGGTTAAAATATGTCCAAATATGAATTATATATTCTAGTTGCTGAATTTCAAGTCATCGTTTCCTGATTTAAAAACCAGCCAAAAAAGACCAAAATGAATTAAAGACAGTAAATGAAAACTTCAACAACCAGGCTGAGTCCAGCGTCAGGTCGTGTTGTCTCAGTTTGTGAGATGTTGAAACCTGTTGGCATGACGACGGTCGAGTCACTGAGACGTCGCTGCAGCATTCAGATCACATCTGCACGTTAGTGTGCCGCAGTCTGTTCTACACGTTTTATTCTTCTGGTCTCTCTCCTACTGTTTGAAAACATGTGTGACGTATTTCTTCGTTTTAAATGTTGGAACTTAAAATCACCTTCTTATATTTTAGAAAGGAAACTTTCAACCAGATAAATTCAGATTCTGATGATTTAATTTAATTTAATTGTTATTTTGACGTCTCTGTGCTCCCAGATGATTTTATTCATTTTTTTGTAAACCACACTCAGAGCATTAAAACATTAAATGTCATGTTAATGTAAATCCTGAACAACTCTGTCACTTTGTTGCCAGTTGCTGGAGGTGTTGCCTGTCTAACGTTGCCCAAAATGTTGCCCTGTCCACAGAAAGCATCAGACATTATAAAGTTATGTGCCTCGTTACTTTGCGGAGCCTCGAACACTCAGACAACAAAAGACTGATCAACAGTCGACAGGAAGCTTCAACACACTCGACTCTGTGACGTCAAACAGCGTCATCATCATCATCATCATCATCATCATCAATATAAAGGAAGTAAACAACAACAACTTCATTCCAAACATTTAAACATCACTCGGACTAAATTATTGCCGCACAGAGGAAAAGAAATCTGTTCATCTTCTATATTTACATGTCATTTACATGTCAGGGCTTCATCTGTGAACCGTTTGGGAAATGACGACAAATAAATCTTTAAAAAGAAGAAAAAGGATTTATAGTTGTGAACTTTAGGAAACAAAGCTTTCATATTCATTCAGATGTTCATAATTAAATGTTCCAAACACAGGAGGGTCAAATGTCAAAGCAAAGCTTATTGCACACCGCTGCTGAAAAACTACAAGTCCATGTTCTTCTCCAGTAACATAAAACAAACAGTTAATAACTCAGAGAGTGCTCGACGTCTGAGTGAAGTGAGTCAGTACGATCATGATCATTAACACAAGATAAGTTTCATCGGTCAGTCCAATATTTCCAGTGAAAATCCCTCACGACTGGTTTAAACTGGGTTGAAGTGTTGAAAGGTTTGGATGTGTCAGCTGCATTATGACGCAGTTGTGTAACAGATCCAGTCTGATGCCAGTATTTATTCTGGTGTTTGGGTTGTGGACGTTGAACCTGGACACGCTTTTTACTCATTTTTAAACAGATGTGCAGCTTATCTTTGTCTCATTGGAAGGTATATTTAATATTTTGGGGGTTTGACTTGTTAACATATGTTTAAAGTTTAACTTGTGTGATGTAGAGTGATGAACATGTCAAAGTGTGGACACGTGTTTCCATCCTTCTCTTAGGTCAGTAAATTAATTCCAGTTATTTATTTTAGTTTCATTTCAGTAAGCAAATCGCTGGTGATATAAATCTGTATTTAACTAGTTCTATAACTATCTACAGGAGGAGTACTCCCTCTTATTTTGGTAACAGCAAATATATATTTTTACATTTGCATCTTAAATCTCTGGAGTAACTCTACGTTGCATAATAATAAATGTTCCTTAAATAATTCAGTTTTTGCTTGGATCGGTTCGACTTAACCGGCGTGGTAAAGTCTTGTCTTCAACAGCCACTGATATACCAGGAAGTTGAAATAAATGCTGTAACGTTTCTCCGTGAATCAAAGTGTGGAGCGGCTTTAACTCTGCAGTCAGTGTGTGAGACTACAGCCTCCATCCTGAGAGTGTGTCGGCCGCCATGTGCCAATAAAATGACGCCGTCCCGCCTCGACCTCAACGTTTAGGAAGACGGCGACGCTATTCTTACAGGAAGATATAAGAGAAACTGTTCAGAGCAGCAAAAGGACAGAAACTAATAAAACATCATTTACACAGAAACCCAAATGTAAACATGAAACTAAAATCTGCCATCAGCACGGGACGGAGCGTTTTACAGAGATGAGGCTTCACTCCGCAGGTTTACAAAGGGTTAACTTCTGATAAGGTCTGACATCGTGGTTAAAATGTCTGTGAGGACATTATTTTGTTGTAAACCTGCAGAGTGAGCGCAGAGCTGAGCTGACGTCCAGGTCGGCCTTCAGACAGACGTCATTGCTGGACGAGTTTCTGTTGTTCAAACATCTTCTGAGAAGCAGAAGTTTCTGCTGTTGCTTCAGTTAAACCTCAGAGCGTGAAGCCAAAGGGTCAACAGGTCTCAGAGGGTCGGGGTCAACAGGAAACCGTCCGGTACCTGTTTGTCTCCTACTTTGAAATCAGAGTAATCACACATCATGATTCGTCCACAGAGGACTCTGTCACTGTCAGCCTTCCTCATGGATCAGAGCACGATCACGGCCCAGCACTGGATGAGTCTGTTACCTGCTGTGACCAGTCTGTCCTCCACATTACTGTGTCTAAAAACCAGTGAGAGGTTTACTGGTTTTGGGAGGAGGTCCTGCCCTCCTGCTCCTGGTGTGATCAGTGGCAGCAGAGCAGCAGTGGAAGCATCTGGACACTGTCTCAGGACAGGTTGAATTTTGACGTGAGCACTGACGACATCTGTACGAAGGCAAACCAACGCCTAAACCAACAAGAACAGTTTGGAGAGCGTGTTGCGGTCGAGTCGTGCTGTCAGGTCACTGCTGTTACGTGTGATAACCTGCAGCATCTGTATGACGAGAGGGTCGCCTCTGAAGCTCGGTCTGCTGGCGTCTCCTCCATGTTGAGTTTCAGATGCTTCCATCAGAGCAATTTTTCAAAATGGCCACCAGCAACAACAGTTTTCTGATGTGTGATGATATCATCTGATATTCAGGACACAACTTGTTACATTTATTTATTATACCACTGTGAATCGCCTTTTGCACACACCCACCCCCCCATCATGGAAAATTCAAGATGGCCGCCAGCTTTCAGCTGTGGATGAGCTCAGAGGAGAATCTGAAACAGGAACATGAGAGAAGCTTGGACTGTCTCAGTAACACATGATGTGGATGAATTTGTTTCCCTCATTGATTCACTCAGATGTTTGGACGCTTTAACGTGTTGTTATTGTTTATGTCAGTTTAGTCTTCGTGTCAGTGACCTTGAGCTCTGCAGGTCGTTGGCTTCACGTCCACAGTTTAACTGTTTAACTGCAGCACTTCATTTTAGTTTCAGAAGTGTTTGTCAGACTCCAGCTCCTCTCTGCGTCTGCCTTCAATATTAAGAGAGAACTGATCTGACACCAGCCTCACGCTAACATACAGTACATACAGTACACGCACATATAAAGATATACACACTCTCTCACACACACACACACACACACACACACACACACACACACACAGCAGGTCACTGTGTGTTCGTCTTGTTCCTCCACGTGTGTGTGTGTGTGTGTCGATTTAAAACAGAAACACCACAAACCCTCAGAAAGTGCAGTGAAACATTGAACCCTGTACAGTGAGCACTCTGTGGTGTGCAGCTAAATGTGGGAGGTCTGTGGACAGGAAGTGACCTCACGGGCTCCGTCCGTCACCTCTTCCAGGGTCCAAAACCGTCAACGCGCCAGGTTGGTGTGGCTGGCGCTCAGGTCGCGACTTTTTCTCAGACGATTATTTCGTTCCTGGAGGAAAAAGACAATTCGATTAAAAACTGAGCGACAGAACTTGAAATATTTCAGGTTCAGTTTCACCTCCACCACTCTGACTTTGTGTCATTAACAGGTTTTCATTTCTGATCTGCTGCTAAACTCTGAACCATCGAGAAGTCTCAGGTCGTCTGTGACACGTCTGCTTCGAGTCCTCAGAGTCAGGACTAAACATGGAGAGGCAGCGTTCAAACACAAACACTGCTGCGACTTCTATCTGTCAAATTAAATAATTATTAATATCTTAAACTGAACTGTAACTTTTATTTGTTGTATTTTATAAAATATTTTTGATTCTGTTTTGGCTTTTTTCATTCTCTGCTCTTTAATGACGTCATCACGTGTTTGAGTGTATTTAAAGGTCCCTCTGCAGTCTCAGCACGTTGAATCATCCTGTCAGTGACGTCTGCCGTATTTAAAAACAAAACTCACGTCCCAGTCACAGCAGCGTGTCAGAGACAGTGTGGACACATGAATGCTCATCCAAAAATTCAAATATTTTGAAGAAAAATATGTTCAGTTGTAAAAAAGATTTAGGGATATGAAATACTACTGATGTCAGGGTCCTGTGTTTTGGTGCAATAAGGGAAGAAGTGATGAATAATCTGGAGATTACAGAGAGCAGGTGCAGACCTGAGCCTCAAACTGTGGATGGACATAATCAGGGAGGGATGTTTTTCTCTGAGGTCTAGAGGAGCAATATTAAAATATATATATGTATAAAAATAAAAGAAATGGACTGTCTTTATTCCAGAGGACGTGGACGCAGCTTCACAGAGACTGTCTGTGGACAATAAAAGGACATTTAACACATGGACTCATGAATATGAAGTTATATAAGTTCTCCATGGTGTTCATGTTTGTCTAAAGATCTAAAAATACTTTAAATAAAGACTTTAAAATATATATGTTACCTTCCCTAAAGTCCTCATTACACAGACTGGCAGTTATGGATGCATTCATGTGTTCATCAGAGTTACAGCTGATGAAGATGAAGAAGAAGATGAAGATGGGTTTAACTTCTTTAAATGCTGCTGTGCAGCTTGTGAACCACACGTGTGGATCAATAAACAGTCATCTTAATTTATTATATTAACAGATCATCATTTATTTGTTGATTATATTTTGTATTCATCTCAATTTCCAAAGTGTCTTTCACCCTCTGGATATGACACATAAACATTTATTTACACTGAGCTCAAACTATTTATGTCCTCTACATGATTATTTGGTGGCTCTGTGGTGAACGCTTGTTTTTAATGTTGACTGTAAAATAATCGGACAGACTTGGAGCGCAGTGTTTATTCAGGAAACTGAGTTTGATCTGATCAAACATATATTCAACATCTCAGTGTGGTCTTCTTTTGTTTGTTTGTTAAAGTGTCAGATGTTAATGATTCGTGTTGATTAGTCCAAATGATGGTGGCGTGAAGTTAGTGTGTGAGTCACACTCATGATGTCGTGTCATTAGTGACGAGTCTGACTTGACGGCCACAGAAACACGTCAGCAGGTCGTCAGGTGACAGGTTATAAAGACATGAGACAGACTGAGAAGAGAAAAGAGCCGCTCTGAAAGTATCTGCAGAAACTTCTCCATGGTTTAACTCTTTGACAACTGCAGTGACATCACTTCCTGTCCTGCTGTCAGACGCCTTCACAGATATTTAAACCTCTGAACTCTGATTTCTTTTTTTTAAACGCATAAACTGTCTGATCCTCGTGAGTGAATTTATTTTTCCTCCTGACCTGACGCTGCTTCAGTCTCTAGTCTCTAGTGTGTTGAAGACACGACTCAGTCATCTGATGTGAAGCTGTGACATCATCATTAGACTGAATTTAGTTTCTCCTCCTGTGGGATCTTCTCTCTCTCTGACTGTGACTGTACATGCAGTTAGAGATCAATGAAGCTGATAGGGGCCACCAAAAATTGCTTTTTTAGTGATGGACCAGAAGCTGTGCATCTGTCACATGATCATGAGACCCTGTCCCACCCCTGCTGTGTCGGACACATCTCTACACGCAGTCGTTCTTCTACAGTATCTTACTGTGTCTCCTCTCAGCTACACAGTCAAACACAAGTGTGACACTGAATGTATAAACTGTGGGACCTTGAATGACTAATAACAGCACACTGGGATGTTTTTCAGGGACTGAACTTTGAACTTTGACCTTTGACTGACAGGGTGTGTATTAACATATGAACACTCTGGGCCTCCTTACTTGGTAGTGGTCGATCGCAGCCTTGTCCGTCACGTTTAGAACCCCCAGAGAGCTGGCTCGCTTCATGCTGCACCCAGAGCAGTGACATGCAGGGAGGTGGTGGGGTGAGGGAGGGGTCAGAGGTCAGAGGTGAGAGGTGAGAGGTGAGGGGGGGGTGGAGAGTCAGCTGTGAGGAGTTTAGCTCAATGGTTTGTGTTGGTTAATGACATCCATCATATTTTCCACACACAGGTTAGTTTGACACATTAAAGTTCAGCTCTCGTCCTGTGACACACTCACAGAGGTAAATATATAAAAATCTGGCACCACGTTCTCATGTCAAACACATTCTAAACACACACATCACACAGCTCTTTGCTTCAGGAAATAAAACCACTATCAAAAGTGCTGCTGAGCATCTGGAAGAAAAATCTATTCACTGACAGTAACTCTTATTGATACAGGTTTTGACCTAACTGATCTTTAAATGACTCATTAATGATGAATAAAGTCGTTATTTATAGCTCATCAACCCTCTGTAAAATGTTCCTTATTAGAAAGTGGCACCAACATCTCTCTTTGTATCGATCATGTGTAAACTGATATTCACTCGTCAGTGAGGTTCATGCACACGCAGACACTCATGCCTGAAAGAACAACTTGAGTTCAGTGATGTCACTGCGGAGACACGTCCATCCTGACGAGACACGTGATCCGGCTCTAAGTCATTAATATGACAATACATGTACATGTTAGCTGATGGCGGGGACAGACCTGACAGTTCATTGTTTCATTTGTTTTGTGATGAAATCATGTGATTCAAGTTTTTCCATTAAATGTGTAAAAACTTTAAACAAAACAAAAAAACAAGTTCTGTTAGAAAAATCCACCAAAAGCTTTTTTTGATGTTTAAATTCAAGATTAAAAACTCGATTCAAAACATCAAAATGACCTTTTCTACATCAAAATCTGCTGCATGTGAAACTCGTCTGTCTGTCCTCACTTCCTGTCCTCAGATGGTAGAAATATAATGGACGTAGCCATGGTGACATCACCCATTGGTTTGTTCGGCATTACGACCGTCACCATCTTAGCTTTTTGGAGCCAGCAGTGACCATATTTGGGTGAGGGGGTGGAGCTGACTTACAGACTGTGGTGACACCTCTCAGACAGCCTGTCACTAACTATGTGTAACTTTACGTGTTAATAACATGTTAACAGGTGAGTTATATACCTGCTATATCTGCTGCCCGTGTTTATGACCACACTACATGTGTGAATCATCTGCAGCCCTTTCTACGCCTCATTCAGGGCGCCATGTTTAACCTGCTGTGTCCCGCCTACTGCTGCTGCTTCCTGTGGTCAGTGTGATGACATCACCTGAAAGTTCTGCACATATGAAGTGAAGCGGGCAGGAAACACTTTGATCTGATTTCAGTGTTTAGATATTTAATAATGAAAATAACTCATTAGCTTCATTTGCTGGCGGGAAGATTTCACTTCCTGGAAACACCTGTGGTGTCACTGTGACATCAGACATGTGATGTCACTTTAGCTCGACATATTTCCTGTTCAGCACAGATTCGTATTTTATTACTATAAACTACACTTGTTCAAATGGACGTGTCTGCAGTGACTCGACATCACTGATTGCTCATAACGATGATGATGATGATGGCAGTGACATCATCATCATTATCATCATCATCATCATCTTCATGTTGAGGAGCCAGAGAGAAGAGCAGCACAGGAAGGAGAATGGAAACTAGTGAGCACACAGATGAGGCATGCACGTTCAAACATTGAAATGAACCAATTTATTCATAAATAAAAGGTCAGCGTCACAAACAGCCATGCAGACAGTCTGCTCTTCAAAATACAATCCACAGAAAAAACATGAAAATAATAAAATCCAGAGGAAGTAAGACTGAACTATATTTCAAACTCAGTTGAAATAAATAGTCCAATAAATAACTATTAGTGGTTAAAACAGAATCATCAAAGCTAAATGAGTTCCACAGGCGTAACAAGCGTCAAGGCGTCTCACAAGCAGACATTAATGTTTCTCTACACGCCGCCCGTCACAGCGCGAGTCACCTTCAGAGCGGGTGCATTATTTTCTCATTTCATCAGTTCAGCTCTGCACACGCGCTGCGTGTTGGTCCGTCACAGTTACCTTTGGTTTCTACTTTCATCATGCTCAGGTGCGCTCACGACACAGAAACATTAGGACGACTGTGAGCATTCAAAAGCTGAAATATTCCCCCCCAAAAAGTCGCAATAAAGCAGAAAGTTGAAAAAATTAAAGACGTGAGATTTTGAAACTAAAGTCAAAAATTGACCAAAAAACATTTTTAAGAATGAAGCTGTAATATTTTTAAAAAGTTTTCTTGAAATATTGCCATTGCGTTTAATTTTCTCCTCAAATTATTGCAAATTTGTTCTCAAAATATTACGTCCTTTTTTTTTTCCTCAAAATGTCAACTTTTTTATCTCTTGAAATATTACAACTTTTTTTTTGACATATCACAGCCTTTTTCTCAAAATATCACATATTTTTTTGCCCAAAATGTTGCAGCTTTTTCTTGACATATTGCGTCTTTTCTTCTAAAAATATTACAATTTTTAAACAATATATTGCACTTTTTTTTCCCTCAAAATATTGCGGCTTTTTTCTTGAAATATTAATATCAATAATACTGTGACTTTTTCCTCAAATATTACACCTGCTCTCTTAAAATATTCAGACTTTTTTAATTTGACATATAATTGCTTTTTTTCCTTAAAACATTTAAATCTTTTTCCAAAAATATTGCATATTTTTTCCTCAAAATACTGCAACTTTTTTTTGACATATTGTGCCTTTTTTTTTTTTTTTTAAATTGCATTTTTTCTCTCAAAATATTGAAGCTTTTTTTCTTAAAATATTTTTGTAATACTGTGACTTATTCCTCACACATTTCAACTTTTCTCTCGACATATTGAGCCTTTTTTCATAATATTTGAAGAAGCTTTGACATTTTCTCACAAAATTTCACTTCTCAAAATGTTGTGTTTTATCGTTTAATGTTAAAGTAACTTTATTCTAAAAGCAGTACGACTTTTTAAAGTTTATTGACTTGTCTGATAATATTTTTCGGAGCAGTGACCCTTGACCTCACCGCAGACCAAACATGCAGAGGACAGAGTGAGTCTGTTCAGAGGCAGCGTGTGACAAACAGTGAACCCATGCCATGAGAAAAAAAGGATAAATGTGCCAGAGAAAGTTCCCGCCATCATGTCATGTGCAAACAGCTTTTAGTTACTTCACCACCAGCAAAGTCGAGCAGATCCCTTCTTTTATTTTTGGTTAGTACGCCGTCCAGCCGAGCTGCGAGCTGCGAGCTGGAGGGCCGGCTCCTCCTCCAGGCCTCCAGTGCATAAAGTGAGAGTCACCTGTCACCTGTCAGTCAGGTGTCTGTGGGGATAGTTACCCGGGGTTCTTGGGCTCGCTGTCTCGGGACGAGCCGCCGCCTTTCAGCTTGCGCACCAGTTTCTCGCTGCTGCGACGGATCGAAGCTCGCAGTTTACTGAAGGAGCCGCTCCTCTTCAGAGAGCCGGAGCCGTCCTGATGGGAGACGTCACAGCGTTAACCTCGGTCACACACACCCTTTCATAAAACACAGTGCACGTACACACACACGCACACACACTAGGAGTGTATATCCTGTGTGTACATTAGATTCAGACTGATGCACTGTTTGCCAAAATGAGACCTTCAATAAAAGATAATAAAAATGCAGATTTATAAGACCTGCAGTGAACATGACTGCACTCACACACTGGATAAAACACTGTGTTCAGAGGTTAAAACAACAAGAGTGCAGTTAGTGTTAATAACTGGAGCCATAATGAGTCACAAAGTTCAGGCTTTACTGGCAGATTCAAACATGTGGAGCAGTTTTATAAACAGTGACACCAGTCGAACGCTGACATACACACAGAAACACAAGTGCATGATCTTCCGTGCAAACTGTGCACACGATGCAGCGATGCACACACACACACACACACACACACACACACTCATTTATAAACTTGTAAAGTTACAAAGTCACTGCTGCATGGAGTCAACGTGACTCCAGCTATAAGGAGTCTAAAATAACTAAAACACCTGCGTGCTGGTGTGAAATCTCTGATTTATGTTTAGCTCCAGCCTGCTGCTGTACCTGGATCAGTCTTTGTAAAACTGTCCCTGAGTCATCAGACTGATTCCCTTGACACAGACACAGACACAGCAGCTTCATTATTTTCTGTCTGTAGCTTTGACTTTTTCTACAAATATCACTTTTTTTACAAATTAAAATAGACTTTTTTTTTTTTTTTTAGAAATATTCATTTGTTTTGTTGTCTCCACGTCACACATTTTCCCCTCAAGATATTCTGATGTTTTTCCAACACTATAATGACGTATATGTCTCTGTGTCCTGTCTAACACAGTCTCAGCTCTTCGATCCTGGACAGGAAGGACTGAAACATCTCTGACAGTCAGGACTGAGTTTAAACGTTCTGTTGGAGCAGACAGGAAGTTTTTAGTTTTTAAACCTCGGACATGATCAGATATTAAGAAAACCTCAAACCAGTCAAAAGATGTGTTTGTGTGATGTTAGACTGAGTCAAAGAGTTCAGTAATGAAACAGGAAGAGGCAGAGCATGCTGGGTACTGACACATACTCTATAATCTGATATCATCTTAAGGGCCCTGACACACCGAGCTGATGGGTGGCCGTCGGTCGTAGGGCTGTTAGTGAGCACTTGCCACCCTCGTAGGAGCCGTGTGTCCCACACTGTTGGCCCGGGTCGCTGCGAGCTGGCATTTTTTCTGCAGATTCTGCAGATTCAGCTCGTTGATTAAATGAAATCACTGTGACTGACAGCTGAACTCAGAGCATGAAGAGAACGGAAGTGAGGAATGTAAACAAAGTGAGACCAAAACAAACCTGTTACATGAGGTCAGATTATTTTTCTCTTCAGCAGAATCGTCTCTTGATGGTTTGTGTAACTGTGCGCACACTAAATAAGCTCTGATTGTGTTGTTCATGTGCTAACTGGCTAACCAGCATCAAGAAGAATTCCCTTTTTGAATTACGATGACGACCGCCATCTGCAGGTATGGAGAGTTATTTCCTCTCACGCAGGTGCTTGTTGGCCGACGGTTTGGTGTGTTCATGTGCATGTAGGCGAGGCAGCAGGGTGCTCCCGTCACCACTAAGTGTCCAACATCAGTTTGGCGTGTCTGAGTCTTAAAGTTCAGTAGTGAAAGAAGCATTTTGTGTAAAAATGTTCTGTTACAAACGAAAGTCCTGAATTTAAATGTTTACTTTACTTAAAGTTTAGCGACAAAATATACTTAAAGTACACAAAGTACAAGTACTCATTTACAGAACAGCCCGTTTCAGTGTACTGTATTACTGGATTAGAGTTAGTGACGTTTTAATATGTGAGCATCGTAAGTGCTGCAGCTGGTGAAGGGGGAGTCAATGATAAGTGCTACATATACTAACACACACACACACACACATATGTGTATAATTACAAATCATCATTTGTTAGTTGATTTTGTATCTTTGATTCATCTGAATCTGCAAAATGACTAAAGTTACTGCTCAAGTAAAGAACCTCAGAATTTCCATCAGAACTTGATGGAGCTGGGTGAGACGGAGAAACTCAAATATCCTGAATATTTTGGACCAAATACCTCAATATCAATATTGTGACGATGATGGAGCCTTTAAAATATTGTGATGACCAAAATCTGAGAAGATATCTAGTCCCATATCATGATACTGATCTACTGATGTATTGGCCAGCCCTGATACTTGAGTAAATGTACATTCCACCACTGATTAAAGAGTACATCTATATTTGAGTTTAATAACTGTGATACAAATATATGTATAATCTTATTTTAGCATAAACACACAACAAAAACAAACATGTTTGAAAACTATCCCTTACATTTGTATCTATAGCTGTAGCCTTCAAAACACTGTGACAAAGATATTATGCGGGACATTTAAAGTTGAACAAAGACTCATAATGAAAACACTGCTCCTAAATGACCTCCAACATTTGCTTGGCATTTCTTTTCTTGTAATTTATGGTCAGGATATATCTGTGATGATCTGATACTGGCTGATAGTATCAGTACTAGGTTTTATAAATAAAATTAAACTGAATTGAGTATTTGTACAACAAAAGCTCACATGTGGGTTTCCGTCTGGGATCGGTCAGAGGTGCTGAAGAGGTAAAGCGTCTGTGTGAGCACAGTCTCTCTGACTTCATGAAACACACAGTGTTTAAACTACATCTCAAAGAGTTGTGATCAGTTTCTGAGGTCAACAGTGAAAAAAAAGCCTGTTGAGGCTAATGTGTGATTGATGATGTTGAGCTGCAGAAACTGAGTTTATTATAATTAACTCTCAGTCTCAAATTAATCAAAATCTGATCAGTGGTCAGTTCAGATTATCTACAGGTAATGAATATATGTAATAAATTCTGACGTTGACTAACTCTCTGAGCTTCTGGAGCTGATAAATATTTCCTCCTCCTTTGTTGACACTTGATAAACATCTGTCATTTCCTCTCTGAGGAGAATTGATATTTGTGAGGCTGACGGAGACGTGGTGACGCAGAGGTGTCTCAGCTCCCAGGGTTAGTTTACAGTAGTGTCAGTGCTGAGAGGTGTCATTAATGTTCAGAGCTCACACACACACACACACACACACACACACACACACACACACACACAGAGAAGAGAGGGGACACACAAAGAGGCGACAAGCGCAGGTTTGAGGTGAGCAAAGAGTTTAGGTTTTATTAGAAGTTAAGAAAGACAAAGTGTAAGATGCACAAACAGGACAGGAGGACACGCAGAGAGATTATTAGCAAGAAGCTCAGAACACAGACCAGGAGACCTTTTTAATTCCAACAAATGCAACACTGCTTGTTTACAGCAAACCCTCTGCACCCCCCCACCACCTCATCCACCTCCTCCACCCATCCTGACACCTATGTACAGATATACAGAGGGTAAACAGGCTGGATGCACCGTGCTCAGACCACACGTTTGATATCAGTCAGACAAACACACGGTGCACGAGTCCTGTTCCCTTTAATGTGTCCTCTCGATGACATCACAACGTTAGCTTAGTCTGATATCACGGCGAACACATGACACGGAGCACAGAGAACTAATGACTAATACAGCCACAAGCGACGGTGCTTCTCGATCATGCTGACGAGTTTCGCTCATGTTATTTACAGCATGTTCAGAGTCACGATGAGTTCTGCGTCACCACTGATGAAGATCTAAACTGAATGAAGATGAAACAGCTTCTTCACCTCCACTCAAACAAAGACGGAGAGTTCAAAGCTTTAACTCTGACCATTTCACACCTGGAGCGTACCTGATAAAGATTCAGTGGATATTTAGTGTGGTCACTCGATCATGACGTCAACAGGATGTAATCAGCTCAGTGCGTTTAGATACCTGCCCTCAGTCACGCTAATCAGATTCAGAAGTCCAAACTTTTCCTTCTGTAGTCTAATAAAGTTTAGGACTCCACGTGCATGAAGCTACTATTTTAAAATATTTTTTTACAACCTTTGCTTTGGGTAAAATATTTATTTTCCGTCTGGTATTTATTTCTCTTTTCTGTTTTACTCATGCACATATATTCTGGCCAAAATCTTAAAAAATGTGCATCTTTTTATCAAATTGTTTGTCCGGTCTGGTTCTTAAATGTACCACGTAAATCATTTGATGATTGCTCACATTATATTCAACCTATTGTTATGATATTATTTATCTTAATCCTTGATATTAGGGCTGCAACTAACAATTATTTTTTATTCTGTATTAATCTGCCCGTATTCTGTCTTGATTAATTAACGTACAGTTTTATCAATAATGCCATAATATGCAGTTATAATTTATCACAGCCCAAGATAACACATTTCATATTGTTGGTTTTATCAGAGATATTCAGTTTAAAACATGTGAGAGACTGGAATCTGTGGACTTCTGGAATTTTGCTTGAAGACTGACTGATATGATTCACTGATTATCTGTCAATCGACTCATTGTTTAAGTTCAACATGTGCACATTTCTCTAACAGCTGCAGCTGGTCAGGAGGCCAGCAATATAACGCTGAAGCAACAGCCGAGACAACTTTAAAAACAACTGCCTAAAACGCCTGATATAAAATAATTCTAGGGCTGTACCCGCCTTAAAATGATGCCAGTTGAATCAGATACGGCTGTTTGATGCCAGTATTAGACTGTTTGTTCCTTTTTTCCAGATAGAGTTTTAAAATTTAAACGAGGTTCAGCGGGTCGTTCAGTGTGACAGCGATAAACACGTAATAAAGTGAACAAGCTAACTATACCAATAATTAATCGGACACTAGACATAAAAAAAAGCCAGAAGCTGCATCTTATTCAGTTTCTGTGAGCTGTACGTTCGGCACTTTATTTTAAAGATTATTTTTAGGGCGTTTTGATTTTGAGAACTGCCCACCCTGCCCAGGGAGCTGGAGATCACTCCTAAATTCACCACCTCTAAGCAGAAGGCAGAGGATAATGACATCTGAGAGCCTGACCGGGCGAAGCCTCTCCTCCGTCTGTGTCTGCCAAAGAGCAGTGTGAGAGCAAGGAGCGTTCACTCTGCAGCTGAATCTGGAGACTGAAACGTCCCCAGAAGTACGCTGCATACTGAGAAAAAAGACTGCTGGACTTGAAGTGTCTCAGTGGACTGACGTGTTGTCGGCCTGTTGCTATGACATTATGAACATCTGTCTTTATCCATCACATCAGGGCTGCACACAGTGATTCATTTTAATAATGTGACCTTCTTTTTTCTTTATTGTTTTGTCTACAAATGCCACAGTATAGTTATACACTTACAGTTATAATTTATCAAAGCAGAAGATGACATCTTCAAATTGTTGGTTTTATCAGTTTGCCATCAAATAAGACAAACATCATATCGTCACATGTGAGTGGGGCTGCACATCATATCATTTATTTTATCTGTCAACCTGTGACTGTAACGCAGACTAACATGTTGCACTCAGGGATTTTTGAGCTAGTTGAAAGACAAGAATTTTTTTGTGCCTTTGCATTCAGATCAATGCTACAAACTTCACTAAAAAATGCTGGAGATAATGTCCTTTTAATGTTTTTAATTCTGCAAGCAACTTGTAGTTTTCAGCAGTTTACTGACAGCAGAGGCAGAGCCACATACGCTTTAATGTCTTTGTGGAATGCAAGTGATATTCTTACAGAAATAATCACATTATTTGTACAGCTCTACTTGTGAGAAAGTGGAAACCAGACTTTTGGCAATTCTGTGTAACAACTGACGGATATGATTCATCATTTATCGATCGACTATGTTCTAAATGCAACACATCACGCAACGCTGAAGCAAGAGCAAAGATAGCTTTAAATAAACTGCTTACAGGGCTTAAAATAAATTCATTTCTTTTAATTTTTCTATCTAGGTTTCTCTGAACTATTTGTATGGTGACACAAAAACAATTTGGTGCTTTTGGGTTTGATTTTTGGTTCTCGTCCAATCACCAGACTCAACTTACGAGAAGTGAAGCACCAAGTGTTGCTCTGGTCAGAACTGTAATTATTAAGGGGGAGTGTGAACATTCAGGTCAAATGGAGAGAGTTATGCTTTAAAGGACAGCTGAGAGGACAGGGTTAAAGGTCAAACTGTCAATCCCCACACAACCACCCCCCAACAACCTACTGAATGAGTCTACAGCCAATATGAGAGTTCAGTTTAAAGAGTGACAGAGAGAGGAAGAAGAGAAGCAGAGCGTTAAAGGACAGCAGGAACAACATGAAAAGAGTTTAATGTCACCATAAAGAAACATCAACCCGATCCTCCGCCACCCGCAGCACGCACACACGTACACACGTACACACACACACACACACACACACACACACACACACACACACACACACACACACACAATGCTTCAAGACAAGGAGGAAGCAGAAGTTTGGATTTAGACACACAAGCTGTCTCCACATTTCCCCCCACACCCAGCAGAGAGGAGGATTTAAAGCAACATTATGGCTCTGGCTCAACCCGGCGTGAAGAAGAATCTCCACCAGAACACCCGCAGGTGGAGGAGGAGAAAGACAGGGGGGAGGAGTCAGAGCTGGAGAAAACTGCAAAGCTGAGGGGGCTGAGGCGAGGTGAGGCGAGGTGAGGCGAGGCGTCCGTCATGCAGAAGACAAGTTTTTTAGAACCATTACAAGGCATCTGGAGTTATGCCTGCCGGTCAGACGCAGCAGGAAGAGAGAGAAGGAAACAGTGAAAGAGAGAAACAAAAGAAACAGAGATGAGATAAAGTTTAGGGATGGAAACAGAGCAGCAGAGGAAGAGAAGGAGAAGAAGAAAGGACACAGATTAAAGAGACTGACAAAGGTTATCGAGCTCCCAGATCAGACACAGTATCTCTCTTCCTGCTCGTGCTTTAACTCCAGAGCTGCAGAGCATCTGTTTTTAAAGGCTGTCCAGTTACATGACAAGTGATGAAATTATTCTGTCTGACGGACAGTAGGGCTGCGTGGTGTGAACTGTAGGAACACTGATTATTGAAGAAGAGTTTCCTTGATAAGAAAAGATGAACATACTGTCAGTAACTAACCGTGTAATTAGCTACTGACCCAAACAGAAGATCGATGTCAAAAAACATAACTGACGTTAAATAAATCAGGCTGGAAAATAAGATTAAAATAAGTTCTCTTTTCTATTTCAGCTCAAAGCTCCTGACGTTTCTGCTAAAAACAAAAACACCCAGACTTCAGTATTCTGGTTTCTCTGAGGCCGTCAGCCATTTTCCACAGTGCGGTCCAAACAGCCTCGGGTCTCAGGTCTCGAGTCTCGCCCACTGACTTGTTAAAAAGCTTCAAAACCCAGAAAAACAAAAGAAACTGAGGAGGAACTGACCAGCTTTGCAGGATGGAGGACAACTTATCATCAGTTCTGTGCAGACACACCTCACGCCTCCTGACTTCTGCTTCAGGGACATTTAAGAAAAGGTCTCCACTGACAGAATCAACCTCAACGTGTTAATGTGCAGCCGTCAAACAGCTTCTGACAAGGTGAGAAAATAATAAAAAACGACCAAAGATATGCCTGTGAACTCTGGCTCTGGATATTAGACTGGTTTACTGCAGCAGCCACTTGGACAGAAACTAAACTCTGTTCTCAAAAATGATGTTTTAAAGATCCAACAGCCTCTGTCATCCTGTCCTGTTTCAGTACCTGGCTTCTTCTTTAGAAACAGATAAATACTGGGACCAACATATCAAGACATCAGAGGGTGATTAGTTTTTTCTTTGAGTCCACAGTGATGTCACTTTGGGAGTTTACCAGCAGGTGGAGCTGCAGCACAGAGAAACACGGAGGAGAGATTCTGTGTCTGAGTATCTGGAACATTTGTGAGCACATTTAACATCACGTACAACCAGCTTACACTTTGTTAGATCACCACAGAATAAAACACAGAGGGGGTGCAGGCAGGAGGAACATGAGAGCAGCCAGACTTTATACACACTTGATATTTTTCTCTTTTTATAAGATTTCATATATTTCTATGCATTTCTTTCTGTTGGATGATTGTATCATGGGACAAATAGGAACCAAGCAGGGCTGCAACTAATGATTATATCCATCATTAATTAATCTGCTAATTATTTTCCTCATTAACAGACTGTTTGGACTCAACATGTCAGAAAACATTTAAAAAGATAGAAAGTGTATTTTCAGGCATCTTTGCTCAGAAAAAAAGAATCTAAATGACTGAAAAACAACCAGCTGAGTGCCTAAAATATAAATGTACAGAGAACAACACAGCAGTGTTCATAATGATAAACTTATTAGAGATTACAGACCTTTGGAGCCTCAATAAAAGGATACTGATGATCAGCATTTATTGTGTTTTAAAGGTCCAGAATAAAATATTCACAGCTATGTTTTCATTAGTTTATAATCACCTGAATCAGAATCATTGTGTTTTTGTTACCTCAGAATGAGACAATCACATCTACATACTGAGCAGGTCTCTTCCACGGATTCCGCCATGTTGTTTCTACAGTAGCTCAGCATGGACAAACCAAACACTGGCTTTAGATCAGGACATTCATGTAGCGTTCTCCTACACGCTTGGCACACGGGAAAAGTTTCAGTTGGTTGCAATCAGCAACCTCTGCCGCTAAAAGCCACTAAATCCTACACACCAGACCTTTACGTGTTTTTGTAGGTTTAATGAGTTAATTTCTGTTTCACTGTCAGCTCACAGGCTGCGTTAACATCCACTAAACAAAGCTCTCCTTCCTGTCTGGCTGCTAACATGCTGACGAAGCGAGCAAAGGAAGTAAAGTAAGGAAATAAAGTAAATAAATCCCACTTGACGTTGTGAGGCAGCAGCTCATCACACACACATACACACGCACACACAGCAGAGCTGAATATAAACACAGAGGATCACACACATGACAGACAGAGTACAGTACAGAGCCCATGTTGAGTCAGGTGAACACGCTGATGAGTCACGTCGCGTCTCAGAGGACTGATTTATAATAAAGTGAGAAGAGAGCGGTTTCACGGCCGCCTGTGGAGAGAGCTCAAGTGGAAGAGATGATTTATGTGACAGCTTGAAAGGAGACAGTGAAGTCTGACAGCTGTAGGGGAGCAGAGGAGGGTCAAAATACCTCCAATACAATGTTTTACACGTTGAATAGAAGTTAATATAATCAGAAATATCAGATATCTGCAAGGTATATTCTGCAGTATATTCTACACAATAATCTCATAAATGTGTGCTTATTATAAATGTTATGTTTATTCTATATTTATATTTGCTTCACATTATTCTTGATCATATTCATGATGCTGTTATGCTAATCTGCGCTGCTCCTTTGATCTGAATCTGTTTTGAATTTTCATAAAACTGCAGTGCCTCTTCTGCACATATATTCATGCACACTGGTCAACACACTGTACACGGTGTTCTAACTTCCTGTTATCTGTGTTAACGTGTTGTGTTATTTACAGGTCTGTTTCCTGTTACGATCCACCTCTCTGCTTGTCCTCTTGTGCTGCTGTAATTATTATTATTATTTCCCTCCTGAGATCAATAAAGTTTGATTTTGTCCTAAATCAAATTCTAAATGAATTCAGGCATGCTGTTAAGCTCAGTGTTCTTGTTGACTTTATAGTGACGATTAATCCCCTGAATTACTTCACTGTCAGATGACTGAGGGCGAATCAAAAGCACCATTATTAAACGTACTTCCAGCTGAAGCTCTTTCCAGACGAGCGGCTGCCTCCTGATATAAACAGCTCCAGAGATCAGCTGCTGATGTGCGACTGTCTGCAGGAGGCTGTATGCTAATCACTGACAGGACACATGCTGATGTGTCTCGCACCAAACCTCCCAGCGCCACACGCAGAGGAACAGGAGCAGATGCTGATTGGTTGTTCAGGGCGCTATGACTACTGTTGCTATGTGAGCAGCGGCAGCAGCGGCAGGAATAAGATGGTGAGCAGCCTACAGAGACTTTACATCTACATGTTGTTGCCTCTGCAGTCACTAGAGGCTGAGACAACACTGCAGATACTGTAAATGTTCCCACTCAGTTAGAGGTGAGGCTCTGCAGCACAGGGAGTTACTGGGTGGTGTCAACATGTGTAACCAGAGGGGGGGAGCAGATCTATAAGAGTCAGAGTTAGTTGGGAGAAGCTCTACAGAAAGAGTTTAGTGGTTTGTTACGGTTAAAGCTCTATGATAATGTGAAACACTACGACTGAAGCACAGGAACCTGCTGTCAGAGATCTAAGGTCTGATTAATCTGAGTCAAAGCAACAACTACTGCAGCAGTGATTCTGACAGTCAATCAGCATGATCAGAACAAAATCATCTTTTTACTGATTTTAAAGGTGTGACATGTTTTTTAGTTTAACTGTGATGAAGTGAGACAAATAACAACCTCACAGAATCTCTCTGGACAGAAACCACTGAGACACTGATAAACATTTACAGTGTTATGACGTCATGATCAATACTCATCTATACAGCTCAGTGTTGTGTTGTTTCAATACTCATTTGTGCTCTCTCTTATTGTTAATGTTTGCTACAGTCGCTCTGCTGTTCTCTGCTACCAACCAAGAAAAGAAGAGCTGTCATAATCTTGTTATATTTATCTTTTAATAAATAAAACATGTTAAACCAGTAAGAAATCCCAGTATCATGACACTGTCTTAGTATCCATTGGATAAAATAAGGAGGACCTGATCTTTAATCAAACACAAAGCAGACACTGAATAATAAGGACTTTTGAATCTACATTTAAAGATGTTCTTGTATGAGCTCTTTACTTTACAGTCAAACTTTGATCTTTACAGTCTTTGGCCTCACGTACTGACCTTCAGCCTCTTTTATACAGCATGTTCAAGGCAGAAATGTTGCAGTGTTATTCTGTGCTGTATTATTTGTATAAAACCTACGAACATGGAATTTAGGGTGGCATCGTTGTTCTGCTGTTCAGCCGGCAGTGGAGGCAGCAACAGACTGTGTCGGTGTCTGTGTATAATGACATCAGACACAGAGGCTGTTGTGTTACACATAATGTCTCTTCTGCTTCCAGAACTCTGCCATGAGACGTAAAACTCACACATTGGGGCAGTGTGATGGCGGCATGGTTTGTTTCAGCTTTTGAAATCACACTGTTGGGTTTTCTTTGGTTCAGACATCAGCAAAAAAATAAACTGGTCTCCTACGCCTCCTTCAGTTTTCTAATTAACACATGAATCTGAATATCACGTCTGAACTCCTCAGAAAACACCAGCAGTGACAGCTGCACGCTGACATCAAACCACAGATTTATTTAAACAGACGATGAAATCAGTTCGGAGAAACGTGTGGTTTGGAGTCTGTGTGCAGGTGTTTCTCTGTTTAATGAAAAGTTTTCTGGTGGTTTCCTGATCTTTCACATTGTATTTTTACTTTTCTACTTTTCTTCTGCAACTTGACAGAAAACTGTCCTGATGTTGTTTGAACATGCCCCATTTAATTTGGTATCAGCGTCACCAAACAAAGACAATGAAGTTCTTAGACAAAATTATCTGCTCTAAACCAACCTGATGATGTGACCTCCCCCTCATGATGATTCACTACGACAGATAAGTCTGCACATTGTTGCTGGGAGAGAGAGCTGTAATCTTTCTGTATTAACAGTACGTACGAGTCATAAATCTATTTCAACACAGACTCTTGTTTATCAGATGTGATCTCTTCACATGTGGCTTCTGTCCAGACAGAAACAGGCTGTCATACAAACATGTCTGCAGACGCTCAGTAACGTGTCGAGGGCTGTGTACTGTACTTACCCCGTTCCACTCCACGCTCATACTCACTTCCTCGCCACCGTCCGGCCCGCTCTCGTACTTCACCGTGTCAGAGGTCAAGCTCTCACGGCTTCGCTGCTTCTCGCGGGCCTCGGGCTCGCTCAGGACCTCCGCCACGCGCTGCTTATGCACATTGTCCAGACCCTGATGAACACACACACACACACACACACATGTATGCAGGGCAGTGATTAATGCCAATTCAAGTAATCCAATTAAAAACACAAGCTGAGCACCTCTGCCACCTGCAGCTTCAGCACACACACGGAACAAGAGCCACTTCATCCAATCCAATTAATATTAAAGCTATAGACCTCTACCACCTGCTGCACTCAACACAGGCCCTGGCACACACCCACACACACACCTTACATTGAGACACCAGCAGTGGGAGCTAATTTAACAAAGAAAATAAAAATCTGGCCGTTACTTTAAAGGAAAGAGTTTCCAGCAGACAGACACCTGTTGTCTCTTCAGTATCACCACCCTACAGTCCAGTATAAGTACCCATATACACTAACATGTTTTCTGACCAGCTGTGCTAGCTTAAAGTTTCTGTTTGTGAGTTTTTACACTTTTTATTGCCAATGGGTGAACTAATTTGATGTAACTTGAAAACTGAGAGGTTTGCAAACTCCTCTGTCGCCCAGCTTGTTGACTGACCTCTGTGTAAAGAATTTGGGCTGAATTTTCAGGGAAAATCCAAAGGATGTGATGTTACACACGCTCCCTAGCACCGTACCTCTCTTCAGCTCTGTTACAGCACTAACGGTGTGAAACATTAGCTAACGTTAGCTTAGAAATGGAGTCAAGTCGCTAATGTCAAGAAACGACCGGCAGCCACCACAACACAGAGTCCGCACCTGTTGTGTTTAGCTGCAGCAGCATAGAGACAGACCTTTATTAACACTAGGGTTTGGACTGCCTGAACGCGAGATGCTACAGCCACTGACTGAAGGTCAGTTCCTGGAGCTTTTGTCGACTCTCCTCCTAGTGACGTAATCTGCTCACAGCGGGGAGTGAGGCAGACGGACTGTGAGGTGTGCTCTGATAGGTCTTATTCATTTGATAAACAGTAAATTCATCAAATTCAGTGTTTCCCCTGTGCTGTAAAAATCTAACATACAGGATATAAGCTGAGTCCTACTTCAATGACACGTTGATTCTCAGTGCTGGTGCAGTGTAGGCTTCAATATTCACATCACACTTCTGTAAATTCAATATCAAATCTCGACTGGTTTCTAAACGAGCTGTAAGGTCACAACATCTGAGTACATCCACGTGTTAAACTAACTGAGTGTGAGAGCAACCCTCAAGGGTCAAACTCTGCACGGTGACGCTCAAACATCCCAGTGACAGAACAAGAAGCAGAACACATATCATTGTGGAGGTGGACTTAAAGTTTTCATATACATTGTTTTTATCTGTAGTAAAATTCAGAGGGATTTCTCCTCAGGAACAAGTTGGCAAAGGTTATGCCTTTGGCATAATTAAAGCTGGACGATGGTTGTGTTACAGCACCGTGCAGACGGATGCAGAGACTGTTTCCTTTGAGGCCGTCTGAGGAATTAATTATTCAAGAAGGGAAAAACACAAACCGACAGGATGACAAACTGAAGAGCGGTGACGCTGTCTGAATCTAAAGGCTTGTTCTTTTACTTTATAAACAGCTGTCTCCTCATGAATTATACAGACTTTGAGGATGTTCTGAATCTCTACAAGGTAATCTGAGTTTGGTCAGGGCAGAGTTTATTGTGAATTTGTAGAGGCTGCCTACATTTCTACACCATGACCATATTTCTCTGTTGTCTGCGACTTACATTGTGCACTACACACAGGTAAATGATGCAAAATATTGTAGAGACAATGACCTGCAATTTCTGCGTGTGAGATCAGACACATGTTCTTATTGTCTCTGAACTATGACACAACCCTAAATGTTGATTTGATGTAAAAATAGGCAACATGCAGGTATTAATAATCTGATTACTCTCTGCAGCTGTAACTGTATCTGCACCACAGGACTCCAGTTTAATTCGAGTATCATGTGTTACTTCCCAGCTGAGAGATACTCAACATTAAATCCTGGGAGTAAATTCAGGATAAAAACTGCGGTGCTTCTCCTCGGCCTCCCTCGTCTTATCTCCACAGGAAGCCCCATTAGGTCTCATCAGTAACACGCCATCAGAGGCAGTTTTAAAGACTTCTCAGCATCCACAGTTTATCATCTCAGCCCTAATTTTACACCAGACAGGACATTTTCTGCTCTTTAATCCTCCATAAATGCCGAGCTGACCCGTTTCCTCCCTGCAGATTTAACACTGACAGTGACGTCTTAACCACAGAGAGGAATCCTGCGTTACTAGTCACACCACCCGGAGACCACACCTGCTTTCTGGAACGCATGGCAGCTTCCTCCAGAGTCTCGGCTGCCTCGAACTTGCCCTGCCGCCTGTAGAGGGCGCCCAGGTTCTTCAGGGTGGTGGTCACTGTGGGGCTGCAGAGACGAGGAGGAGGAAGAGTTCATCAAATTTCTTCAGGTATAGCAGCAAAACAATAAGACGTAGAGGCTCGTTCTTTCTCTCAATAAACTCAAAAATGTCTTACCTTGTAAAAGAAACAAATATCCATAATGAAGAAATCTGATTCTATATTAAGATCTGATCCCAGACCAGCAGGATGCCTATTTTTGTCACTAATCATTTGTTTTTGTGGAGGGTTCCTAGAGAAGACGAGTTAGATTTAAGACTTAATTTAACGCCACTCAGGCTGAAATTTAAGACCAATTTGACAAAACACAAACTGACATCAATGACTTCAAGTTAGGGACAATTTAGCCTAAATATTTATTGTTACATAAAACATGATTTTTATGGAATAAACCTTGTTGGTGAGTTTTATTGGTGGTTTGTGTTTCTCACTCTACATGTGTGATTCCACTGCCTGGATTCATCGTGCTGAGAATAAAAATCTTTCTGCATTCAGCACACCGAGCCTCGTATACACCGCCTCATACTGGTCTCAGCTATGCTGCAAAATCTTGGTTACACAGCCAGTTTTAGTTGAATCTGCACATCCCCGTGTCGTCCATGATACAGTGACAGCTAGCTCACAGACAGTGGCTCCTCTGCTCTCAGTGTACCAGTCAGAAACTAAATGAGTGCCATTAGTTCCACTATCCCGATCTGTGTGACGTCAGTGTGAGAGCCATTTGATAAATTATTCAAAATAAAAAGATGTAACCAATTATTTTGAGCTTTTACAATCCAATGTCAGAAAAAGGATCCATTAAATCCTACCTCCCATGTCTTCACATATTTAAGACTTTTAAATATTTGGTTAAAGACATTTTAATACCAATTAAGACCTTACTTTAAGATTAATAAATTCAGACCTGCGGGAACCCTGTTGTATTTAGCAAACCACAGTAATTTAAATTACTATATATATATGTGTGTATTGGAAAAACACAAACAAATACACAAATCTATTATTCAAGCATGTGTGGAGCGTTGACCATGTCAGACACTAATAATTTTAAAGGGTGACACATGAGGGTCAAAAGAAAAGAGGACCCAAATAAAAATGTTTCTTCTGCACAAAGTGCTGTTTATCTTCTCAGACTTTTCTTTAAAATGTACAAATTTTACAGCAAAATTTCTGAATGATTTCTCTTCTTCAGGCCTCTAAAAACAATGTTAAGAAAAAGATCACGTTTTGGTTCAACTAGTCAGAACTGGTCATCACATACAGCCGAGGACGAGGGGTTGAAATTACACATTACTCTGTTTTAAAGTGTCACAGAACAGAGACTGTAGAAGTGACGAGACACAGGTCAGCTGTTTGAGACGCTCGTGCTGTGAACACATCATTATGCTGCTTTAATCATTTATGAACCTGCTGTTGTAGAAACAGATTTATATACATTTATTTTCTGCTCATCTTCACTCAAACACTGAATCCATCACACACACTGACCTGTCGACTTTGCAGGCTTTGTACCAGCCTCCATATTCTCCAAAGGGCGAGCCGTCCTTCTGTTTCCCCTAAAACACAAAACTCAGGTTCATTAGTTTACGACAGGGAAACCTACACGTGCGTACATGAACATTTTAAGTCTGGACAGGAAGTGCAGACCCATGAACTAACTCGTGAAGCGACTCGCACATTGAAAGGATGAAAATTAACCCATTTCAAACCTAAAAGCTTCTTTTTTTAATACCATCAAAGCTACTGTGGGGGGGGTGTTTAGTGGTGGATTACAGCTGAGTCAGGATTCCTTCAGTGAAACCTTTTAAAGCATGACAGGAATAAACTCGGGGACTCACACCATCAGCACTGGGTGCTTATTACAGAGACTAAATCTGCTAATCCAACTCTTTGTTAAGTCAGTTCTTCCTCTACCATCTTACATCGATCATTAAACTGTCAGAGCAGTTTAATGCTGCCGTCAGTGTTGCTTAGTGTGTTGTTGTCAGTGCATGTGTTTGTCCTGATGTTGGTGTTAATGGACGTGAAAATTAACTGTGGTTAACGACTGAATGTGTCAGATTATTTTACTGTTAATGAGACTTTTTAAAGAAACTACAGGATCAACAATAAAACACCTGATCATTAAAATATGGGTACATGACAAACAAATAGCTAGAATTATACAAGATAAGATAAAACTCTGCTCATACGGACGGAAACTGTTGTTCAACAGTTGCAATGCAAACTGGGAAAGATTTTCCTGACCTTGCTTTGTTCCTCTCTCTCCTCAGCATGCATCCATATTGGTTTGTTCTCATCTGCAGAGAGACACACAGGAAGAGGTGAATCAGTGCAGACATTCGCTGAGATGAAACAGCAGGAGAGAGGACCCGTTTGAAGAAGTAGGGTTTTTATTTTTCCGCTGAAAGGTCCTTTTTGTTTACAGCTTCCAAAATGTTAACAGCAGCCTGAAAATATTAACCTTTACATTGAGGAGGAGAGCAGCGGGGGCTGTCAGAGGAGCACACATCTGTTTGTGTGTGGACCAGAGGACACACGGTGAAATGTCCAAAATCTAAGTGTGTGTGTGTGTGTGTGTGTTTATTATCTAGCCACATATCGTACCATCAACAGAGCCGAACTCCCTCTCGTGAGCACGGGTGAGGATTTCTTTATACAGAGTTTCAGCCTGCTTGAACTTGCCCTGCTTCAGGTAACAGGACGCCTGAGGACACAGAGAAACAAACGTTAAGAGTCGACGCTGTGAACAAGAAGTCCTGAACTGAGTCAGAGGTTAGATCATTTGTTTAAGAATATAAAGTATTGTTTCTTTTCCACAAGTACCATTAAGCACCACCTGCAGCATACAAGGTGTTGGTCTGAGACGTCAAACTTGCTGTTTTATCGTTGTCTCTAACACATGAAGTAAATCTGCACAATGTTTTTGTTGAGCTTAACTCAAACTGTGATACGCTGTCGTGACAGCGCTGACCTTTGGGAGGAACAGAGAGCTGTAGAGTCCAAAACAAATGAAGCTATGGTAGCTTATTATCTGTGCTGCACCCTCAGCTTTTATATAATCCTGCTCTGCTGGAGAATAAAATGCTGCACAAATATGTCTTTGAATAAACTGCGGGAACTTATTGTCCTGTTAGCGGCCGAGCCAGTTACAGAGTTTAGCCTGATAACTAGCTCCAGGAGTTTTTCCCTCCGTCAGTGACTCTTTAATGAATGAAACTACTGTTTGTAAAAAGCTTGAGAACAAAACACCAGGAGGGGAGTAAACAGCACGCTGCAGACAAAACTGAAAGAAGCTCTGAGAGACTGACTCACACTAACCTTGCTGACGGTAGCGCACCAACTATGACTAGTCTCTACGTTATCTTCTTCATGAAGACACATGGATGAATTCATTGGCTTCATTACTGAAGTGTTTATTTTAATTTGAAAGTTAGCTAGGGTTGGACCAGCGTGAGCAATTTCAAATCGGTTTGAAGCCAAACGACGGAGCAGTGCACTAAACTTTATCACCAGACGCTCCTGACTGGAACATGGTGACATTTTGTCCTAACAGCAAGCTGGTGTCCGACTACAGCGTCTCATTGGACGCTCTCTGTCCACACTGAATCCAATAAATATGCATGTCTGTGATATCGTGTAAACAAACCACGTAGCTATCAGCTGTGCGCACCTCGTCTGTCGGCTTTAAATACAAAATGTTTCCATATTGTCACAGTGATGGTTTTCTGAAGAGGCTAAACTGCCACGTCACATCTCGTCAGCCCAAAAACACACATGAACTTTCTAGAAAACACAAACTCCTTCATGTTGCTGTCCATGGCTCGGCTGTAAATTGCTCACAGCCTGTCAGCCGTCTACAAACACGATGTTATGTTTATCACTTTGTCATATTGTCATTATTACTGATGTGATACAAGTTGGATTTAACGCTGTGACGCCATCTGCACGGGTTTCTGATGTAGGCAACTTTTTAATTTGTCAGAACGTGTCATTATGACAAACGCTGGTTCAGCCTGTTTGCATAAAATCAAATAGCGTAAGCTTGTATACCAGACTGGACCGGTAAAAACAGAAATGGACCTCACACTTCAGCACCGAGGAAACAGTTTAAAGTTGAGCATGAACTGCAGAGCACCATTTAAACTATAACTTATAAAAAGCAGCTTTCATCCATTAATGAAATCCTGCCCTTAGCTCCGCCTCCACCCCTCTCACCAGGTTGTTCTTGGTCTTGGCTACGTTGGGGTCGTCGGGGCCCAGTTTGGTCTGGTAGATCTCCAGCGCTCTCATGTAGTAGTACTCCACCTCCTCGTACTTGCCCTGGTTCTGACACAGCAGAGCCAGGTTGTTCAGCTGCTTGGCCACATCTGGGTGGTCCTTCCCCAGCACCTGGGACGGGAGCGAGCGGAGAGGGAGGTTAAAACAACAGTCAGGGTTTCAGAGGACAATCTGTGTCTCACGCTGGGGCCATTTGGTCCACAGCTCTGATTAAGGGTGAGAAACGACCACCAGCCTGTGACCACCAGGTGCCTGTGAATCTCCGGCTGTAGCTGGCGCCCAGTTATTTTTGTAGTTTCACTCTTTGCACAATTTGCAAAAGCTGTGACCTCTGTGCCAACATCAGCCTCTCTGGACCAACAGACTGAGGTGCAGGTTGCAGATGATATATCTGATTCACAAGTGGCTAGAAAACTTTAGAATTCACTAAAAACTGGTCAATAATTCTTTTACTTTATTCTCTGAATTCCCCTCAGCGTCATCCTGCAGGTTCAGATGTGCAACCCTGTCTGAATCCTGATGTTTAGTGTCGTAACGTTCTGGAAGATAAAGCTGTCTGGAAATCTGTTGGCCATCGGGAACTTTTGTTACATCTCTTGCCAGGGAGTGTTGACCCTTGTACTTACTGCTAGGATTTGTTTGTAGCGTTGCTGGTCTTGAAATTAAGGCAGAATCTAACATGAGACACATAAATATCTCCCCACAGCAGAGCGCACAATCTGCATAATGTATGCTATTTTAGACCCATAAATTTGGGATGCCATATTGGGAATTAAATCAGTAACTGGCGCTCTTACTTTGATATAAGCTGCTTTCTGAACTACAGAGGTGTCTCTTCAAAGACTTTGAGCTGTGGACTACTGACCTGTTTGTTCAAATAAAAGCTGAGTACAGTGGACAAACACAGCAGTGCAACACACAGCATTTATCACAGAAAACTGTGTCCTACTGTCAGCGCATAGCCAGAGCCCAAGCTGCTTATGATCTTTGAGTTTAGCAGAATCCCTGAAATAACAGGAAGATACAAAGGTTTGGAAAGAAACAGAGGTTTTGTAATTTCTGTAATGACACAGAACAAGGAGAGGAACCTGCCAAAACACTCTGTAACCCACCCGTCTATGTTTAACTTATATCATGACTGTAGACAGATAAATGTAAACTAGATGCTTTCTGAGTAATGCTCTGCCTCTCTTTAAATTACTAATGATCTACAGGGGTTGTTTACCTTTGTGTTGCCGCCTTGGCTCATATTTCATACTATAATTGATGACCTAGAGTAAATAAATCTCAATCAAAGGAAGCAGAGCCACCATAAAAAATACTGTCAGAGTGGATGTGGTTGAATTATTGCAGATATGAGAGCTGTGTGAGCTTTTCCTGTGTGCTGAGGAGGCTTAACGCCATCAGAGGCGAGTGTAGCGAGCGTGAAAGAGATGCAGGAGGATCATTAAAGACGAGGAGGCAGAGAGGGTTTTATCTGAGTCTGTCCAGCGATGAGAGCGAGATCAGAGAGAGACGGAGAAGGAAAAATGAGGAGTAGAGAGGGAAAGAAGAAGAAGAGACGAGCTGAGACTCTGAATCTGGTTTTCCTTCCCCTTTCAAAGAGGATGAACGAGGAGGGAATGTTAAAGAGAAAAGAACATGAAGTCAGAGGAACTAGTATCTCTGCTGGTTACTGCACTGAGAAATGACTTCATGAGAAACACTGGGTAAAGAGGGAGGTGAACAGAGGGAGGTGAACAGAGGAAACCTCAGAGGTGAGAGGTAAACCAAGCAGCTTGTTTTTCCTCTGGAGGATTTCTGGCTTCAGATTGTTGCAGTGTGAACTTGTAGGAGGTCTGAGATCAAACCCTCACAGGATCATCTTCCTCCCTGCTGGAGACTGACAGCATGTCGGTGTCTGTGATCCACAGGATGGTGCACAGCTATCTACCTACAGTATTCTCTCAGTCCTGACCTCCCACGCCTCCTCCTCCTCCTCCTCCTCCTCCTCCTCCTCCTCCCCCACAGCCTCACACGTCTGACAGCTCTCCTGTAAACATTGTTAGCTGGGAAAAGATTGCCATGAGCCACGCGTGGTGGAGGCGAGGTCTGGGTCGCTGAGGAATTGATCCTGTTTATTGATGGATGCTGAGGAGCTGCAGTCTGAGGTGGTTTCTAGGAAGCTCTTAGAAACATGACTTTCATCTAAAGTTAGACTGAGGAGCCTCTACTGACAGAGCGCTGACTGAATCTGTTTCACCCAAATGTTTACTGTATGTGAGGATTTCTGAGAAATTCTGTGACTGTTTCTGTACCTCTGACGTCAGTGCAAAGACAGATAGCAGCATGTTGGGCTTCAGTTTCTTATTCAAGGACATTTGAGCAGAAAAGAAAACTTGTAGTTAACAACAGCTTCTCTGCTCCATCAAACACTGACTTTGTTTAGTGCTTCAGGTTTGAGGGGAACTTTGATGAGCTGTTCAGAAAAGATAACCAATGTTAGATATTTCAACTTCTGCTAATTTCATTAGAGAAGTTTCTATTCTTCACAAATTTTGACACAGGTTTTTATTTTTTTGTTGCATTGAAGTCTTTTAAGCCTGGATCAACATCCATGTTGTGCTGCATCCAAATGCCTTTCACAAGAATTTAAACCATTTAAACCTGAAGAAATTAGTTTGATTTATTTTAACACATGAAAAAGGCAATTAGCATAATTAGGAAAGTGTCATTAGAATTTCTTTGTTACTTATTATCAGGTAATTTCCTTGTTTGTTTTTGTTTTTTAACTTCCTGTTTTGGTTTTTTTTGGGGGGATAATTTCTCAGTTACCTAACTTTTAGGTAATTTCTTAAGTTTCTCAGCGCCTTCTTCCAATGTTTTTTTGTTTTTTTAATAAAGCCAATCTGCGAATAATCGAATGAAAACACCAAAATCAACAGGCGTTATCTCCTGATACTTTTCAGGCCACGTCCACACTGAAAATGTTTTCATTTTAAAATGCTACAGCTACATCCACATCGAGTGGCATTTTGGAACTCCTACAACGGAGACCTTTAAATGATCATGTGAACTGCCTTTTCAGGTGTTTTTGCTTTAATAATTATTTCTGAAACAATGCTAAACACTTGGGAGAGACTCCTTGAGATCATTTCCATTTTCAGATGCTGTTTAAAATGATAATGTATTAATGTGGATGCGGCCCCAGCCCAGTGCTCACTGCTTGCTACTCACGACATGAATCTTTAAAAACAGGTCAATAATTATCAAAAAGTCTCAGTGACTACCTTTAAACAGCTGGTCACTGTAGTTTTTATCAAAAATGACTCAGAGGGAATCAAACTGGAGACAGAAGTGCATTTGTTGGGGACTATTTTCAGCTGCAGATTTGTCCACATTTGGCACTCTGGTGAGTCTTTGGAGCAGGAGCAGCAGGACTATGTACGCAGAACGGAGTCAAGTTAAACAAATATCACAGGACCTATTCATCTGATAGAGGGTTTAGTGGCACTACAGTTGAAAACATTAACTATGTCGTTCAGTTGCTGTCGCAGCGTAGCTAGACAACAAGGTCTGTGAACCTTTCATGGACTGCCTTAAGGACACTGTGGCGACTATTTCACAGAGCATCAGCTCAGGAATATTTATCCTGAAATCAAACTGGATTCAGCATCAAAATGTTTTCATTTCCTCTCAAACAAACCAAGCGAAAAGCTTTCTGCACCAGTTTGTAGCCTCAGCGCCTCATTGTCCCTGACACCCACCAAACTCAGTGAGAAGCTGAGCTTTCCTGAGCCTCTATAAAAACTGCAGGAAGAACGAATCCCTCTGATTCAGCAGCTCTGCAGCAGCCACATGCCTGCGCAGGAAAAACTCAAATCTCTCAGCTTAAGCGGGAGCATTATCATCCCACTTTAAGTAGCATAAGAAAAAAACTGAAATGGCTCAGCTTAACCAAAGCTGACGTCTTATTCTCAGAGGAGCGAGAAGGAGAGCGGAAGAGGGTTTTTGTTCAAAGGACAGATACAGAGCAGAGAATACAAAATGTTTGCTGCACTTTTCTGCTGAGCAGCACCTTTGTAAGCACCAAACTAGAGGTCAGACTGCATGATGATGATCTCCTCTGAGATATACAGACTGTCCTGTGATACACATCTTAGAAGAGTACAGAGTGAGGGGAGATACGAGAGAACAATGTGAGTCACATAATGTGACATTTCAACACTCAGAACATTAGTTAAGAAACACAGTAGTTATAGTAGTTATGTTCCTCAATCATTTCGTTAAACACAAGACAAATAAAAAAATTTTTAAAAAAAAGTATTAAGAGCATTTTAGGGTCTTTGTTTTATGTTCATAAAGTCATTTCTTCCATTTTTTGTGCAAGTTCTTTAAAATCAACCTTAACAGCAGAGTGACTCTGAAAGAACCGATCATTCATAAAGCCCTCACCCAATCAGCGATCTACCAGTCATAGCTTAGCAGTAACTGGGCATGTCTGTAAACAGGCTGACAAGCTTTGGATTTCTCTAGATGTTGAAGTGATGTGCCTGTCTAAAGAGTTCGAAGGGAAGTGTCTCTGTCAGTAGGAACGTAGCATTATTTCCAAAGGCAATGGGACGTCCTGTTATCCAGTTACATTCTTTTGTGGGGTTACAGGTTATGTCAACACGACATCGACTGCATGTCTGTCCGCTCAGGGAGACAGATCCCTCCTCAGCTGCTCTGCCTTCAGTTTCTTCCAGTTTTTTCTCATTAAAGTGTTTTTTTTGGGGAATTCTTCCTCCTCTGTCTGAATAGTTACATTATCAGCTAACATTTTTTAAGGTCATGTTCATAAATCGTACAATACTGACGTTGTGTTTACGTGCATGTTTGTTTACATAAGGACATCACCAACATTTTAGCCAACATGACACTAACATAAACAGCTGGGTTCTTCCTTCCATTATAAAACTGAGGAGCAGCACCCGGGGGTTTTTTTTAACAGTAAAAAACACCTATGCTGAGACATGTTTCACTGTCATTTCTGGTTATTCAGCTTTTATTTATTTTTTTTTTTTTCCACATACCAATTCCAATAATCTCTTTTTCTATCTATCTGCACATGCATGCAGAATCTGTAGGCAACAAGATGAGATCTTGGTATTGGAGATGTTCTAGTTTCTATTTTAGGTCTGAGGAGAATTAACCAAACACGTTTAAATGGCAGGTAAACACATTGAGTGAAGAGGCAGAACGAACTGGCTGAAGTGTGATCTCAGAGCCCACTGGCTCCTGTCTGATGACCATTTACCTTTATGTACATATATTTTTAATTTACCTGCATTCATATGCAGATATCTGTTTATACAGATTAGCTGAAACGACCAGCGCACAGAGGGAGAAGTCTTGACTGTGATATCAGTTTGATACACCTGAACCCCTCAGAGATATCGGCTACTGGTCCCAGGACTTTATCTTCGTCAGACGATAGCTGATGAGATCTGAAACTGCAACTGCAATGTCTGAATATTCTTCAGAATAAAAGTTCATTGCTCTTTGTCATGGTATACTTACATTACCATGCTATTACATTACCATTATATCAGTGGCATAAAATGGTTTTAAAATGACACTATCATTTATCACAATTATTTCTGGAACAGTTTATCGTCTACAAAAAGTAGTTGTCATGAAAGGCCTGCTCTTATCCAGGCGAGGGTCAGTGGACACAGGCTGTTTTATGCTGTACAGACTCTTAAATTCAATGAGCCATCCAAACAAAACATTAAAAACATCTAGAGACAGTTTTAAACCAACTAATGGAGTTTTAGTACCAACATTAGCCTATGCTAGCTAACTACTGCTAATAAATAAACCGAGCTACAGTCATCACTTCATGCAACAAAACTGATCATTATCAGCTAGAGACGAGAAGTTGCTTTTGATTACTTCTGTCTGAACTGTTCGACCCATTGTTTGGAAAATTAACACGAATTTGGAGAATTAAATGTGTTGCTGTTATGACTGTAAACCGCTAAAATGGAACAGTGAGTGTTTGTCCTTCACTGTGCTGCTTTGAATCCAGAGACTCATGGGACACATCTTGAGTGAAACATTCGGAGCTTAGTGTTTGACTCTGCCTCTGTTCCCAAGTAGGACACAGAGTTTGTCTCAAAGTGAAGTCAAAGTAAACTTCTAAGTTTTAAATCTGGTGACGAAGAAAAACTGACCATCTGTTGGCTGAAACTACAAACATGAACTCAGCTTATCCACGCTTTCCTCTCATTTGTTTAACTCCCTCTGAATCAGTTTTGTCATGGTGCTGGATGACCTTTGACCCACCTTTTCTCTGATCTCCAGCGCTCTCTTGCACAGAGGCTCTGCTTCCTTGTACTTCCCTCTCTTCCCGTACAGGACGGCCAGGTTATTGAGGGTGGCGGCGACCTGACAGGAACACAAACACATTCATTACTTCATTTCATTCACGGCTGGTGATGAGCTTCAATCATCTTCACCCAAGTGCAACCGCAAGACTCCGCCACAGCAGCAAAGTGCCATTGATCTGGTGAGAGAGTAATTAACAGGAGGAAGACGTGCGGAAACAGGAAGTGATTATGATGGCGCTGTAATTTGATCCCAATCAGATGTTTGATGAATCTTGTGCACTCAGGAGGAGGAGGAGGACCACAGAGGCGCCTGGAGGTCACCTCTGATCTCTGATTCAGACATGCTCTGGTGACCATGTGGGCAGAATGGGAGAAGAAGAGGAAGGAGGGAGGGCGGAGGGTGAGGTGATTGGAGGAAGGGGAGGTCATACAGGAGAGGAGCAGTGATGGAGAGGAGGGGGTGTGACAGGAAGAGAGGGACGGAGGACACAAGGAGAAAGCTGCCGCATTCTGTTTATAACTTTTTCCACAACTCCATTATTCTCAGTATGATTAATAATAGTTTACAGGCAGTCACTTTAACAGAGAAAGATTATTCACGGCAGCCGCACAAACACCAGAGAAGAAAAAGATCTTGTTTTCATGTGTCCAAGACACACACATGTGATTCTGCTGCAGAGTGGATGAATCCATCTTTAGCCTGAGGTGATCTTATGAACTATTCTCCTATTTCTCACCCAGCAGTCTGTGACAGTGCTGCAGGGCATCCAGGAGACATTTCTGAAGTTACACACTTAGTGTCCTTATTACGTTTATTCCTCGAGACGCAGACTGGCCATGGATACAGGTATATTATGCAGGATTGTTGGTTACTGTTAGGCAATATGGTAAATGGACCTGCGCTTGTATTGGAGTCACATTCACCCATTCACACACACATTCACACACTGCTGGCCGAGGCTACCACACAAGGTGCCACCTGCTAATCAGTTTTTCTTTTAACACACCGATGGAACAGCCATTGGGAGCAATTTGGAGTTCAGTATCTCACTCAAGGATACTGACATGCAGGCTGGAGGAGCCGGGGATCGAACTGCTGATCTTCCGATTGGTGGACGACCCGCTCTACCTCCTGAGCCACAGTCGCCCCAGAGTAAGTGACAGCCAACCCCAGATTAACTCTTGTTCGGCGTTTCGCCTTGCTTTGTTAGCGTTTGTTCAGTGCTGTGCCTCGTGGACGCCAGCTGCTTAGGGTGTGGTCCCTGGATGCTACCTTTTTAAGAAGCCGTCCTCACCTGTGCACTGTGGCGGTACACGCCAATCTGCCAACCTCCGCAGATTTATACACCACCACACACTTGTAGTGGGTCATAAGTGATGATAGAGAGGGGGTACACTAACTGACTGCAGTCAGCTCCAACATACAAAGATGATTGAGAGACGGTGAACTACTCCGCACTAAAACGTAGTATCTGTTACGTCCACACATAGTTTACATGTTCAAAACCAGATCAGCTCCAGATCAGCTCCTCCCCCTCTGCTAGGTTTCCCCATCATCACCCAGCAGACACGCAGAGTCCTCAGGCAGCTCCTTCTTCATGAGGAGCCCACTCACCAGATATTTAAGTGCTGTTCGAAGCGTAGGAAGAAACCGGCTCCTCATCTCTGACCTTCTGGTCTCTGAGGACACAGCTGAACTTAATTGAGGCTCTTAACTACTTCCATATGTTCACCTAGAGAGACTACAGCCTGTTCGGGATCTTCAGTAACCACTCCCTCTTCCACATTAGCTTCAGCTCTTTACCAGGATCCAGTTTTCATAGCCAGGAGTCACCACGCCAAGGCCCAACCTTCACCTGCCATCCAACTGGCAAAGCCCCAGACCACCCAATCAGCTCTGAGGTAAACATGATGTCGCTGTGCTGGGACACGCATAACCAGCGGAGTTCAAACCTGGTTCAGGCATCACTAAGCACAAATCAAGATCGTGTTTCTGAATGAATACCTGCTCTCATAGACATGGAACATTTAAAACAGAGTAGAAGAAGAGACTGGGAGATTTAGAAGATCAGAAATACTACAGTAGGAAGAGACCAAGAGGCAAAGCGCTGGATTTAAAATGACAAATATGACGAGAGGAATCAGTGTGACAGATGACTGGCTGTATTGGTGCCAAACCTCTGATTTTCTGATGACAAAAATCACTGTAAATAAAATCACTTCCTTGTGATAAAGAAGGATCAGAGCCTGGTGACAGGATGAGAGGACAGAGGTGGGGGTGCAGAGGGCTAACCTCAGTGTCACACAGTGCAGAGTGATGGAGGTCCAGACAGTGGAGACACAGGCCTGCTGGGGTTAACACAGTTAGTCGCCCTGCTGTATGCTCATATGTTCACGGTCTGAGGACAGGAGGGGGTTAATTATTTATGAAATCTACTGTGTTGACTGTGATCGTCCTGGACTGCAGCACCAGTCCTGAACAAACACATTAAAAGGTGTTTGGAAAATGTAATTAGGAGGAGTGTGATTAAAAATGTAGAAGACGTGTGAGCTGAAGACAGCCAACATTTCCCAAGAGGCTGCAGGGTGTCATGTGCTGCTGTCTCCCACTGGAAGAGCATTAAAACTTTATATATCAGCAGTTTGCAAGTTTTGTTCTTGACTCGTTATTGAATTCTAAAACTGCCCCCAGAACTTTCTCTAAAATGGAGAAATAATCCGTCCTTTTTACATCCAAGAGGTGCCTAAAATTTTTTATATATGGTACACTCAGCATACCCGCCTGACCCTTACTGTCTGACTGCACACCACTTAAAGCTTCTGATATTTAGAGCAGGCTTGAGATGTTTAGGATAACACTTTTATAAAACATATTTTTCCTGGGAGTACACTGCACCTAGGAGCGCCATATAACAACTGTGAAACTCACCTAAAGCTTCAGGGGCTCTTTAATAATGATAAATGCCTCAAACTATAATTCAAACACTATTTAGGCTGCACTGTTATTACAGCTGTCAGTGCTGCTATATGTGTGTGTGTGTGTTACCTGGAGGGGAGCAGGGGAGAATATTCTTTAATGAATTTTATTGATCTCCTGAAGGGGAAACAGGGACACTGCAGCAGCCAAACGTAGGTGTAGATTGAAGAGCTAAGGCTAACTATGTAAAGTTAAACAGATAAAGAACTCTTTTTTCTTTTTTCATACTAACAGAGGTTACAGTGACACTGCATCCAGAAATACATCGTTACAGCTCTTTGTATTAAAGCAATAGTATGTAAGTTTGAGAAATATGTTTCTTGGCTTTCTTGCCAAAAGTGAGATGAGAGTATCGGTGTCACTGTTCTGTCTGTAACGTACATATAAAGCTATCACCAACTAGGGCTGGGTATTGTCTAAAACATTACCATACCAGTGAAAATAGCAGCTCCCTCACAGTGACACTGATAACGTTTTGATGACATCTCAGCGCGCTGAAGTACTAAGTCCATCAAATTCACCACTCTCACCTTCACAACCCCACAGACTGGAGTGGTAAAGACGTTACCTAACAGTTATGAGAGGGTTTAATGACAGAGTCAAGCCATTTCGTTGTCGGCGTGAGTTTTGTTGGGACCGTTTAACGGCTCGGTGTTGGATGGTAGCTGCTGCTGTTGTGTTAGCTCGGGCTAACCAGGCAGAGGTTGAGCTGACTGTTATTCAGGAGGCTGCAGAGATGGCAGCGACAGAACGTTAACTGATCTGGCGGGGAGTCAGGAAGGTCCAGGATCAGATGCCGTGTGCAAAAAGGATTGAATGCAAGTATCGTTTGACTGGGGACGTTTCGATATTACTTGGGACTGGGTTATTTTAGCCGATAACTTAAAGGTATTGAGTACCAACATCCAGCCCTACTGCCAACAGCTGGTTAGCTTAGCTTAGCATAAAAACTGGAAAGATGGGGAAACAGCTAGCCTGGCTGTAGCCAAAGAAAGCACATCAGCTTAACAGCAGCTGCACATAACTCCTCATAACACCACAGCTTGCTATTTTTAATCTGCTGGGTTTTTTGGATTAAATAAATTAAATTTGGAGGTGCTAATATAGGCTTTAGACAGAGCAAGGCTAGCTGTTTCTAGTCTTTATGCTAAGCTAAGCTAAGCACCTCTTTGCTGTAGCTTCATATTTACTGTAAACGTGAGAGTGGTGAAAATCTCATCAGCACGAAAGCGAATAAACACCTTTCCAAACATGTCTAATTATCTATTTAATGTTGTACAGGTGGATCAATATGACTTGTTAGGAATACATTATTTTTGAAGTATTTATACATGCTAATCTACGGAGTATCTACCCTTTTAACGATTACATTGAATTTAGATACAAGCTAACACGTCTCTGTGATTCATGTTACACTTCAATGTCTCAAACATACTGTCCATAAAGAGAGGGCTCAGCTGAATAACTCTGACGTGATGCACAGACAGATGTACTCACAGCTGGATGGTCCCTGCCCAGAGTCTTCTCCCTGATGGCCAGAGCATCATTCAGCAGGTTGGCTGCCTCCTTGTATTTGTTCTGATCCCTGAAACAGACACAAGCAAACACAGTCAAACAGAAACACACCAACACTGATGGACACATAAACTATGCTAACAGTTTCCATTAACAGCTCATTATTTTCAGGTGACATGGTCCAAATAGCTCCGCCGCAGTTCCCACAGTCGATGCAACAGCCTGCTGACAACAAGTCAACCCTCTCCCTCCTGCCTGAGTGCTCACTGTACTCACTATTCAATGGGTAAGATTTGTGGAGGTAAAAAAAACCTTGGTCTAACTCCTGCAGCTCCTGTGTCATTCTTTTGTTCTTCTCTTCTTCAGCTGGGAAATTAACACTTCCTCTATTCTATTACTGTACTGTAAATCTCTGGTTGTGTCTGCTGTGTTTGCTTTGTTCCTCTGCTGACGTAGAGGCGTTCATCGGTCATTTGGAGGTCCTATAGAGGTCCGTCACACCAGGCTGAGAGGGTCGTTACCATAACGTTTTAAGGGACATACCACAGTGGTGCAAAAGGCAACGCGATGTAACCATTATCACATGTTTATGTCTGGAAATACGCCATCTTTTTTTTTTATTAGAGGTAAATACAAATACACACAAAATAATGATTATGTTAAAGCACTTGTCAATAACAATGTTATCTATTAGGGGAGCAGTAGACTACATGGAAAACACAACGGTCAGTTTTGTCATATTTCACTTATTACACCTAACACAATAATCTCACCGTCAGAGTGAGTCTAACGATAATACAGATACACAGTGGATAAGATTAAGTGGGATCTTACTCAGGGACAGCAGGGAAGGTAATTTTCACTGCAAAGGCAAAGATCTGCCCCCACATCTTTTGAAATTTCCTGGAAGACTGTTTCAATGTAGATCACATTTTTTCAAGCTGTAAATTACTGAGAATCTCTTTTCCCCACAGTGTGGGAGGCCAGTGTTGGTCACCTCCATCTCATTAGTATCAGACATCTAAGCTGCTTTTCCACCAACATTTCCAAGAATTTATTTACCTGGGTAAAAGAATTCCTGGTAATCTGTGTGGTCTGTGTTTCCACCGCACCTCAAAGTTCAGGAGAACGTATTCAGATCAGGCTGATGATGTATGGGGGAGTGGTAAAAGAAACTGCACTACGCTTCCAGTCCAGTAGGTGGCGGTAAAAAGAAGCTGAGGGCCAAACAAGCACGATGACGCCATAAACGGCGACCGGCAAGCCTGCATCATTAGTGCGACACAATACACCAGGATGGAGGACATTCAAGTTGTTCTGTTGTTCCTCGTGTTTTACTACATCACATATAAAACCATGTGATCTGCACGGAAAAGACGACAGGCATTATTAGCAAAGACAACTGAGAACGCCCGAAGCTTCTTATAATCTTGCTTAAGTTCTTCAACTTTTCACGAATGTGTTTCAGCATGTGCCCTATATTTAGCTCCGCCAGCCTGTTTGCTATTCTTCCATAGACTCGGTCGTTTCCAGTCGCCGACTCAAAGTCCCGCTGAATTTCTTCCTGGGCAAATACGCTCCAAAGAGCCTGGACCTCGTCGTCCGTCCACTTCTCGTAGCTTCTCTTCTTTTGCTCCATTTTCCAAATGATCAAAACACAAACCAAGTGAAGCTTGTAGAAATGAAATAAAGTTTGCAGCCACACTGGCACGGAAGTGTGGAACGCTGCAAGTGTGTGTTCCACCAATCAGCGTTCTTCAGCACACAGCCCCGCCCCTCAAGAATTCTCCTACCCCCCTACTAGGTACTTTTTTCAGGGAAAGTTTGGGGTTGAGGGAAAGTTTTTTCCCCGGGTAATTTCAGTGGAAACACACCAAGGTTTTTCAAAATCCGGGTAAATGATAAAAGTTCCAGCGGTGGAAAAGAGCCTCTGGTCAGTCATGTTACAGAAGCTACCAGATCTGATAATAAGCTACATTTCTGTAGGATCTGAAAGTTTCTAAATTGTGCTTTGTCAGTGACGGGGTTAAAAACATTCCTTTAATTGATAACTACAAAAACATCCTCCCAACATTCACTAACAGGCCTTGTACTCCACTCTGAAATCCTGGGAAAGCTTGTAAAATAGTCAGAGTGGCCCGAGACTTAAAGGATTTATGAGCTGGTAAAGACTCTTGTTTTCATGGTGGTGACAGTGTGATGGGAGAAACAGAAGAGTCTCTGAATGTTAGTCTGACACTGACCGCAGTTGTGAACGTTAAATATCATACTCACAGGAACTTGACAGAAAGGAAGTCTCTGCTCTATACCTGTCTGCATGTTGAAATCTATAAAATCTGCCTCCTGGAGCTCTGGATGACCAGGACCAGGACCAGGATAAAAGATCTGACAGACTAACCTGTAAACGAGGGCGAGGATGTTGAGCATGGTGGCCACGTCTGGGTGGTCGTGTCCAGAGGTCTTCTCCAGGTCTTCCAGGGCCTGTTTGCAGAGGGGCACAGCCACCTCGTACCTGCCCTGGGAGGCGTACTGGATCACCAGGTTGTGGAGGGTCCTCAGACGAGCCGGGATCTCATAGCCTCCCTGCTGGGCCGCCGCCGCCGCAGCGCTGCCGTGACTCGGCTGGACTGGAGACACATGGAGGAAAGAGAAGGGAAAGTTTAGGACACACACATCTGTGCTTTTAATTTCATTAGAACTGCACTGCATTTGGGGAAAAATCCAGAAAGCAGATAGTTAGATTTTTGAGCCATAAAGAACGTCTCATTTCTGATCATATGAAAGAAGTCAGTATAACTAGTGATCTTTAAAATGTCACACTTTCCTAAATCCAACGATGACGACGCTGATTCGCTTGTTTTGTCCAATCAACCGTCCTGAACCCAAAATTATATGGAAATAAGTCATATTAGCATTTTGTGCTTAAAAAAATACCTAAAATAGTTCATCATCATTTTTTCTATTGAATTTGATATTCAGTGTTTGAGAACCAGTCAGACTTAATTTCGGATCTCACAGCTTTCCTCCTGGTTCATTTTGAGAATCCTCTGAAGCCATTAATTATTTGTGTTCCTACAAATGGGTCAAAGCTGAGAACACAACAAACAAACAACGGTTGGCTGTAAACAAACAAGATTCTTCACACATAAACAATGTCCTCGTTCTGCTCCGCTGCACAGCACATGTGCTGCTGTCTGTGGGTCATGTTTAACGGGGTCAGGAGGACGTGATGAGGAATATCTCTCATGACAAACTGTCTGTCTGTCTGTCTCTTGGTCTGGGTGTGTGTGTGTGTGTGTGTGAATCTATGAATGTGTGTGTGTGTGGAAGAGGTCAGGAAACCACCTGATAGTGTTTCTTATTAAAACAGCAGCAGCTCTATATTTATTCTGAGCAGCCTGTGGGGTTTGCATTGGGACCCGCCCACTGCAGTAAAAACACAGCCCACAGTGAAGCGTCCCAGTGACACCCAGTGACACCCAGTGACACCAGAACCACTCACACACACCAGCAGCCTGTCTCCTCCTGCAGCAGCTCACAGATATGAGACGCTGACAGCAAAACAAAAATGGACAAAAATAGCAGAAATGTGTCCGACAGCATCGACTGAACAACACAACATGCTGACGCTCAGTGTTTGCTTCTATCAACAGCTGGGTGACACGTACAAAGGATGTATGATTGTATTCGTATTAATTAATCGGCCTATTATTTTCTAATCTACTATTTTTTTGTACATTCTTCTATCTTATATTAGTGATTCTTTGCAGTGCTTTTATTTTCTCTTACTATGTTTACTTTTATGCACCAAAATACAAAGTCCAAACCCTAGTATGTAAAAACCTACTTGACAATGAATCTGATTCTGTGGGGCGAGGACATGAAGAAAAATGATCACCACAATTTCATATTGTTGCCCAACATGACGAGAGAGTTGGTAAAAACACAGATTTTTTTTTTTTTTTTTTTTTTACGTGAAACTGCTTTATTTTGTGTTTTCACCAGTTTTAAACATTAGGTCTTTTTATTTTTGAGAGAGGGAGACTTCTGCAGATCATTCAGCTCAGGGTAAAAACCACCTGAGTGTCTGGATCAGAAAAAAGGTGAGCACAGATATGCAGGTCCTGGACAGGTGGGCCGTCTTTGACGCTAACGTTAAAGTGTTTTTGTTGTTAATTTGTAGCTAACGTGAAACTGCTTTATTTGAGTGTCTTTACAACTTTAAAATACCTGTTCTGTTTGTTTTGGAGACAAAGACATCTCTGCAGGGAGAAGATGATCATGTTAGTGCAGGGCTACCCAGAGCTTTACATCTGTCCCACAGACGACAGGCCGACACACTTATGAACAGCTCCTGGAAGAAGATCAGCTCTGCACTCAGGTACTCAGGTAAACAGGCTATATGATGCTTGTTAGGGTTGCTTAGCAACCTCAGACGCAACCTGCCGCCACCCTCTTGAAAGCTGGCACAGAAAAGGCACAAGAGTAGCACCCAGCGCCCGACCTCGTGTTTTCCAGGCGGTTAAAGATCTGGCATGTGTACGGCCCCTTACGCACTGGACCTTTAAACGACCAATACATAAATCATGTTTGTCCAAATTCAAGTGTCGACTCACTTCATACAATCAGACTGAAAACTTATTTTCAGCAGACATGGTGGAGAGATGATGATGAAACAAAGTAGATGCAACAATGGTCAACAACCAGACTCAGTACATGTACAGTACATCTTAACCCCCCCCAAGCCAAAGAGGACCCCCAAAACTCATCTATTGCACTACAGGAAGTGTAGGATGCAACATTTCTGGAGATTGGACTTTACTTGGGACTCAAAGTTGAGATATCTCAGTCTCTGCTCTCTATCATTATTTGAAAGATATTTATGGAGGTGCATCACCAACGCCCTGACACCCCGCTCTAATGAATACTGCAGGTTCGTCTGAAACGACAGGAGCAGGACTGTAAATCTGTCCAGTAAGTTACTGTAGCTAACAAGAGTTAGTAAAATGACTGAAATGTAAATATTTGTTCAGAGAAATCAGTGTATTTGAGCCCAGGGCCAATTTAAATAAAGGCAGAGCTGTCATCCAACATTATCTTCTTTATAGCTGACGGCAATTTACCCAAAACCCAAAAAGCTTCTCAGGCAGTCTGAATAAGCTCCAGGAGAAAAGACATCTAATCTACTTCACACACACACACACACACACATACACATACATACAGAGTCTCCCGCAGCTCCGTTTCACACTGAGAGAGGATTAATGCCAGTGGAAGCAGCATTCAATGAAGCGTTACTTCACCATGCAGCGGCCTACTACTGCCTCACCATCCTCCCTCATCCACACAACCTCTTCATGCCTTCTAAAACACACACAGACACACACACACACACACACACACACAGAATTTTAAAGGGACAGTTTGGATTTTCTGAAGTTGTATGACGTACTTATCCATAGTCAGTGTATTACATACAGTACATGAAGGTCAGTGAACTCTTAGTTTGGAGAAGCAGACAGGAGCACTGACACAGAGGCTCAGCGATGTACCGATGTAGATGGTAGATGGAGGCAGCAGGAAAATGTATTTTAGCAACCTAAAATAATCTGTATCAGTTTTAAGCGTGCTCTATATTGAGATTATTTTCACTGCTTTACCTCGCCGTCAAACAGCTCGTTCCTTGGGCACTACATTTTCTCAGCCTTATGACACATTACTACACATGAGCACAACTGTATTAGACCCAAGACCAGCTGTTTGGGTCAGACTTTCAGTGGCTAATGGAAGAGACAATGAATACTAGAAAACAAAAAAGGAGTGACTATGACAGCTATGATGAGATGCTGTTTCCTTTGGAGACAAGAGGACCTTCATGAAGTACACAGCAGAACTTCTGCAGAGGGAAACTGAACAGGCTAAGAGAGAGAGAGATGTGTAGTGTTGCTGCACCTGACTCTACATTACGAGAGTCAAATCAGATTTGTTTATTCAATACGAATATTTGACTACTGTTCCTTTTTTTATTTCCTTTGGAGTTTGACAGGTTGAACAGGGTTCAGCAGGACGGTCAGTGTGACAGTGACAGTCAATACAGTAAACAAGCTAAGCGTGCTAACGACAGAACGGAAATGTGCATCGACATTTTCACTGACTCTAGATATCAAATAGAAGCCAGAGACTGTGTCGTATTAACGTGCTGTGAGCTGTAAATTCATCACTTCTAAGCAGAGGGCAGCAGATAATGTTTTTTCAGAGCCTCTCCTCCTCCAGGCAGCTGCCTCAGTGTCTGCAGCTGCCTGTACCAAAGAGCAGCGTGATAATAGAATCGCTCAGGCTCCTGCCTGCGTCTCATGGGTGGGAGCGTGCTGACCACCATCTACTGTTGTTAGTACACTGACGATGGATAAGTGGCTCACACAACCCCACTCCAAAATATCCAAACTATCCCTTTAAACACTCCCTCTAAACACATCCCTCTAAACCAATAAACTACAGCTTCCCTCCAGACTACCACTTGTCTGTTTCTCATCATTAGTCCCGTCAATGTCGTATAAACCATCATCACATGAAGCTACCTGACTGTATTCAGTGTGAGCATTAACGCAGGTGTGAGCAGGAGTGTGTGTGTGTGTGTAACAATGAACGTCTGAGTATTGTTTGTGTAACTGGGTGCTGATGTATAATTACTGCATTACATGTATATTATCTTTTTAAACTGCGTTTATCTCAAACCTCACTTACAATTAGTAACATTTAATTTCCACCATGTCTGTGAATAATTCTCAATTTTAAATGAATCTTTTAGGGTTAGGAAAAACTTGTAATCTGACATATTTAGGTAACCAAGGACTAATGATGGGTACTTTTATTTTTATGTGTTATTAGTTAACAGATTATGGTGCCAGATGCCTGTTTCAGCCAGATAATTGATAATCTTTTGGTATAAAATCTAAACACAATGAATATCTCTCTAAATAATTCCTCTCTGTTGCAGCTCAGTGACTTTCTGATATATATTTACCCTTCACACTGACGTTACTGTCTTAATAACTCAGAAGGAAAACGTCACCTAATTTATGTTTTTAATCATTATGCAGTACTGACCTCAGCAGTGACACCTCCTTTTTACTGAAATTTATGTTGTGGAAAGTCAATCTTACTCCCCGACACAACTCACAGCTATATTCTATTAAAGCCTGCTCATCATTTATATTCAGCCCGTGCTGCTCAACACAGCGGAGGATTTATTAACACTGGTGCGGAGAATGCTGAAAGACGACGTAATGAAGCCAGTTTTACATCTGAAGACATGAAGCAGTGAAGTCCTCTAATTTGACACAGTATCTGTTTCCTCTGCTCTACAACCTGAGCTGCAGTCCTAATTTGGGTCAAATCACAGAGAAGTCTGGATCTAAACCTAAAATTACTCCCACCAAACGCTGTAAGAGCCCCGGCATTACCACTGGACACATTCTCGTCTGCACAGAAACAGTGGAGACGTTTGTTTGAAAGCAGAAACACACGGGACAAGATGGTAAATGTTACCAAAAAAAAAACCTAACTGCAATAATTCCTCTCCCTCCCCCTTGCTGTTCATGCCCATTGCGTTGTACTGGAGCCATACATCTTTAAAAACAGCACAATAATATGGTTTCATGTTTAATTACAGGCTTGGTCATTTCCTAAAACAGCTGGTCGCTGTAGTTTTTATCAAACAAACTGGAGGAAATGATGAATTTATTGGGGAATATTTCAGCGATGAATTGATCCACATTTGGAGCTCTGATAAATATCTGTGGCAGCAGGATGGTGTGTGTTCATGGACAGTGTCGCCCAGTGCTACAGCGCGGCTCATCGATGTGTATTTAATATTCTTTACAAAACAACGGAGCCTTTAAGGCAAAGAGGAAGAGGATATGCTTTGAATAATTTCCTGTATATAAATTAACTCTTCCACCAACCACTCAGTGAAGTTACACTATAATTATACCTGTAATTTAGTCTGGCATTACTGTTTGACTATTGTTACACTGCCTCTGGGGTATCTGCTTCTGCTTTGCTTGTTCAAGTCCTTTATAAACTCTATTTTTAAGCTGCTATATAAATAAAGTTATTGTTGTTATTGTGATTAAATATTAATGGACCTCTCCAGACACATTCATTATTTTGTTTAATGGGGTTTTCCCAAATGAATAGTTTAAAAGATAAAATAATGAAATGAATTCAAATAAACAGAAAATGTGCTGGAAGCAGATGGAGTCTCTCTCAGGATCTGGCCTCTGCCCCGCCCACCACTGCTGACACGGTACTGACACGGCACTACAGCGAAGTGTAAAGACATGTCTGGTCTACTAGTGCTTGGTCGAAAAGTCAAAAAGCAGCGTGCATCAAGATGGCTAGCGTTAGCATCAGAGGAACATCTGAGAGATTCAGACCCAGACTAAGGACACATTACCACTGGTGCTATTTGGTCCGCTTTAAACTAACCCTGGTCCGCTTCCACGGATGGTTCGGTTCGTTTCGAGTGGTGTGAACGCTCATTGGAACTCTGATCCGGACCAAACGAGCGAACCCTGGTCCGCTTGAAAACTGGGGGTCTCAGTTCAGTTGCAAGTGAACCCTGGTGCGGTTCACTTACAGTGGGAAATGCAAACGGACTATCCAGCGAACCAAAGAGAGGAAGTGAACCAAAGAGAGGAAGTGATGTAGAGCGCAGTGCATTTTGGGTAGCAAAAAAAACCAAACAAAGCCAACAGCGTGAAGAGGCAGTTTTTAAATTGTTTAGTGAGAGGATGGCGACACGTGGATTTAATTGGTTGGCGGATCAGTGATGCATCGAGGTTGGTTAAAAAAAAAAAAAACTGCGATAGCAATATATTAAGGTCCGTGACTGAAGGGGAAAGATTTCTGTTTTGGGTCCTGACCAATCAATGAGCCGGGTTTTCTTCTTCCTCATGGTTTTTTTCTTCCTGGTCAGTGGTCGTTTCGGGCAATACCACCCCCAAATGAGCAGCTGTTGTAACTGCGTGACATTGTCCAGGCGGTTTTGACCGCTTTAAAAAGTGCAGTGTGAAAGTGAACTGAACCAAATGAAGGTGTGAAATTTTTCGGCATTCCCCGCCCAATCGAACCAAGTCCCCCAGACTATCTTGGTGTTAATGAGCCCTAAGATGAGGAGTCTGCGATGCAACAAAATCCACGACTAGCAGACCACATTAGAATCGTAAATGTAGTTAGCTTCTTTTATTTGTTTATGTTGTTTGTTATCTTCTAACTGGCTGAGGCCGACACAGCATCAACAGCTGTGAAACAGACAATAATATCTGCTTCTACACACATTGTGTTCACATTGGTTAGTTTACATGCAAAAACTGCACACTCGACCACGTTTGCTGTCAAAACACTGTCACAATGCTAACGCTAACTCTGCTCTCTGTACTGACACCTCCGCTCTGCGCTGAAGGTTTCACGTTTCTTTATTTCTGCCGGTGTTGTGTTGAAGTCTGTTCCCCCGTCAATATGTATTTCCTGAATTAGACAGCGACTGGATATAAAATGTGTGGGGTACCTGAGCTAGCCTGCCCGGTTTATGTTTGAAACTCATATGAAGGTGCACGTACATCTCCTCCTTCAGCAGAGGAATGTGGAAACAGAATACAGAAACAGAATATAAAACACATTTTCTAATGTAGGACAACTTTAAGTTTAAACATTTGGTACCTAATGTGTCCTGCAGGATATATCTTCACTGTGACCAAAGCTCCAGCTGGTAGGTTAAATTAAACAGTTGAACAAAGAGGACAAACAGAGCTGCAGTCTGACTCAGACACTGATGTGCACACAGTGTGTGCCAGTCTGCTGTCCAGTTTGTCAGCAATTTAAACTGGCTGACAAACTGGTACCAGGAGCCAAATGGGAATTACCTTTGTGCAAAAAAAAAAAAAGCATAATCACTGCCAAGTTTGGGAACAAAGTGTGTGCTGTTTTTGTGGAGAACACAGGCCTGTAGGTCACCCTCTCTTAGCTGTCCCAAAGAAACCTCAAAGTTAGGGTATACTCCTTTAAATTTAGCCAAATTAGTGCTGTAGCTCTTCTGATGGGCGTTGGACTTGATTGCTGTTATAATCTCTGTCAAAATGAGGCTTTTGGTTTCACGAGACGAGCAGATTGAAGCTTATGAGATTTATGTGCTTTCACTTTTTTGCCAAATGTTTAGATTTAAGAATTTCATTTATGTTCCAAGTTAAAGTTCATGACAACACCACTGTGGTCTTTAGCCAAACATTATTTCACTCGACTACAGCCACACAAAAAGAACACAGTTTAGAAATGCTGGAACTATATAACACCAATCTGGTTGGGAGGTTTTCACCCCATTTGGCCTGCGTCCAGTCTAAACTGGGTCCTGACTAATGGGCCTTTACAGCCAACACAGCTTTACTGTCTGCGCTACTGAGCCACTGAAAGACCCCCCCCATCAAACACTAAGGGAAGGGGTGGACATGAAGAGTGGAGCGCTCAGTGTGAGAGGGCCAGAGCGAGGCGGGGGGAGCTTCAGGAGACAAAGATGAAAAAAACAAAGATTTATGAGGCTTCAGGAAAGTGATGCATGGCAGCAGAAACTCGCCCTCATAGAATATGTGATATAAATTCTGTCTCTGGGGACGTCCACTGACTACACTTTGGTTTATTACACCCGTGTTGCTGCTGCAGGAAGACTGAAGTTTTGTTTCCAGAGGACTAATACATTTCAAAGCAGTGACATTTTCAAAATTACTGCACCCATCAGGAAAAAACATCCACTTTTAAGACAAACACACACATCATTAGTCTCAGCCTTCAACTACCAAGTATTAAAGTTCTGGAAGCTGGAGTTAACTCTGTCTTTCAGCTATTCCCCAACACATTTTTAAAAACTGTCTTTCCAATTGACAGACGCCCCTACAGTTACATCTGCACCCCCAGGCTAAGAACTGCATTTCATATCTGGGCCCAGGACTGAAAATGCTCGAGAATCCTCCAAAGAGTGGAGGGAACAAGAGGAAGGAAGGACACTTACTGCCAGGGGCCTGGTCGTCCTGATCGTCTGGGAAGAGATCGTCCAGAGTCTCTTTACTGGAATCAGAGTCCTTCTCCTCCTGAGAGGGGAGTGATGGAGAGATTGGAGGAGGAGGAGGAGAGGGGAGAGATGAGGACAATGAATGAATTGACTCAATGTTGATGCAGTCATTGTGTAGCCTGGGCTCTGTCGAACACATTTCAAAGTGTTAAAAGAGATTGTTCCTATTGAAGTCTTTTAATGGACTCTGCTGCTGTCGAGGAGTTCAGGGAAGTGACTGACAAGCCCAAAATATGTAGGAATCAGTGGGAGAGGAGGTGCAGGAGGAAATAAGACTCTTTAACTTGTTTAAAAGCAGAGCATGTTGGGTGTTCTCATCAGCAGTGTCAGCTAATTGTTGGAAAAATAGTTTGCATACTTTAAACACAGACACACGAGCACTGCTGCAGACAGTTAGGCTGCATTTGCTCCTGTTAGTTTGAATGTAGTCTTGTGTAGCCAGATCTATCTCCACAGCACTGTGTTAGTGCTACAGAAAGGTCTAGAAGCACACATTATTGTTCTGCTATAGGGGGAAAACATACTCTGCTCGTTTGTATTTCTTTAAACCAATCAAAATCATCTTGCTCGATGTTAAACCCAGGATGAAGTGATGCTGCCCTGGCAAAACAGTGTCAGAGAGCAAACGAAAATGCCACAAAAAACAGGAAGAGACATGTGATTCAACTTTTAGATAAAAAAGACAAACATAATTATATATAATTATAATATAATCGTTGCTCTAGAGGTAAAGCCTGACTATACTTTAGCTCTGGAGGAACTCATTGGACCTTTTAGCCTCGTTTCCACCGAGCAGTTCAGTGCAGTTCGGTGCGCTTTTTTTCCCCGTTTCTACAGTGAAAAGTTGTGGATGGTACCAATAGAAGCGTTCCTTAGCGTCCCCATGTTTGGTCCCCCCTCTGTTGGGGTACCTAGCACACAGATCTGGTACTAAAAGGTGGAGCTGTGAACTTGGTCAGTAGAGGACGCTCACTCTGCTCAGGGCTGAGTTGTGTCTGGTTTTGAGGCTCATGTAACCACTGTTCATACTGTGGAGAGTCTGATTAGTAAACTGGAACTATAAAATGAAAGGATGTTTTGCTGCCTCTCACAGCAGCTGGAGTCGGAGAAAAAATCACTTCACTCACTGGGCTGACTGCCGGTGACTTTTAAGGTGGAACGTTAACTTGTAATGTTACTCAATGCATGAGTTGATGACGTGAATCCATCAGCACACCTTAAATTTACCTGTGACAACTTTGAGCATCACTTTAGTTTTTATATGACACACACTTTTAGTAATGAGTGGATCTATAAGTGTTTCCATAGATTAATTTGGAGCGGATTATGTGAAGGTGATATATTCTAATCCTCACTTCCTGTGGGCTACAGCAACACTAAACCCCTGAGCTTGCCTGAGAAGGACTAAATGCACAAAGCTGCTATTTTGAAATATCCCATGGAGAGAGACTCTCACTGCAGCCTGTTGTATTTTATTCTGAAAATGTGGGCGTGCAGCCTCGTTCTGTGGACGATAAACCATCTTCCATCTGTGTCACCGCTGATGAGGAAATACAGCGAGTGCTGGACGGAGCAGTGAGTGACAACAACCCCGCCCACATTTAAGAGGACTGTCTGAACAGACCGAGGGTCTAGGTACCATGTCTGAAGGGTTACTGTTGGCTCCAAAGGGACTGTACTGAAAGGGTTTGGTGGAAACGGGGCTTTTAAAAATACAGTCAAACTGCAAATGGCATTAAAGCATCAGTGTGTGTGAGTCAGAGCAGTTTGAATGTGATGTATTCTTAAGATAATTCTGTCTGCTCTCACTGTGTTGTCACCATCTGATATATTATCAATCTTTTGTGAATGACCTTCACCTGACCTACAGATGCATCACTCTGACTTCTCTATCTCCAGGTTTATATGCTGATACAGAGTACTGATAAACTCAGTTGAAGCATTTTTATGTAAAGCAGCACGAGGCCAGGCAATGCAGCAGGATATCAAGATGCCTGGTCAAACATATTAACCATGAGGACACACTAACATACTCTGAAAACCACTCTGGGACTCACAGATGGGGACAAGTCCTCGTCGTACTTCTTCAGCTGGTTCATGAACTCCAGGTGCTTCTTCTCCTCCTCCAGCTGGGCCACGCTCTGCTCGCTCTTCTGCAGTTTCTGCTGCGTCCCTGCCAGCTCGTCCCTCAGCCACTGGTTCTCCTGGCACAGCCGGCGTACCTGAGCCCGAAGCTTCTGCTTCTCCGACTCCACTGAGCTCAGGTGGCTCGAGAGCGCCATCATCACCTGGACAAACAGGAGGCCAGGGGGGTTTGTTTACACACCAGTGCTTCATAATTCAATCATACCACATATGTATGTTGAAGTGATCACTGGACAATATTCCCTGTATCTCTGAGCTACAGACCTTAAACATGACCTCATATGTGTGAGCTGGCTTAAAACCACCTGGTAACAATATTCACACTAATTCAGAGTCATTCCCCTGTATAAACATCTTGGAGAAAAAGACCCTTCAATTCTATGATATTCAAGAGTATCTGTAGATTTTAAAATACCATAATACTAGAATCTTTGGTACATAAGAGGCCATTAACACAATACACAACATAGGTTAAAATCTGGGGATACAGCGTCAGATTCAGAGGCAAACAGTAGTAAACTCAGAGGTAGAGTCATGTATAAATGTGGGTACCTAAACTGCCGCTAACAGTCCACTCCCCTCCAGAGCTAAATATGTGTACACTAACGTTATTCTGAGGCACTCTGGGTAAAAGCATCCACCTAATAACATATGGTGTAAGGTGAAAGGCTGGGAGGGGTGTAATCACACACACTGACATGAGGGCTGTTTGAGCAGCAAAGTTGTGCAGAAAAATATGAATCACACTGTATTTTACAACAACTGCAGGCTACCAAAAAGCTGATGGTGGATATTAGAGTCTGCATGGTGCAGTGTGTTGTATATTTAATAGGCAAAGCCTGCTGGGAGATAAAGATGAGAGGCTAACGCATCAACAGTGACTCATCGGTGACTCATAGGTTGGTGTTTGCCAACTGAGACACGACATAATTGATATGGAGAACTTTCTCTGAAAAAAAAAAAAAATCTGCATTATCAACATTCTTCATCTCTGAGCTGTGAAAGCTTCTCCCATAACGCCTCCTTCTTTGTGTTTTTTTCCACTGCTCACCTACAGGAGAGGAACTTAACCCCGGTTCAGACCAAAGATTCACGGCGAGATGAAACTGTTTTAGAACGTCACAGAGAAAAGTGTCAGCGGTGTGAACTGGCCGGTCTGAGCTGGACTCAAGCCGGCTGATGGTGTCACCTGACACTCAGCTGGTCAAAGGGCCGGCGGCTGGTTTTAAAGCACGTCACCTGTTTCAACAGCCAATCAGCTTGTAGTGAAGTCCGCTGGTCAAGTCAAAATGACCGCAGACGGTGTGTTGGCTTGCTGCGGCAGGTGCTCCGTCCCCGCCCAGCCCTCTGTTTCCGTCCTCACGGTGTGCCGGTGTCAGACGGTGGGTCGCTGCTGCTGCTGGCTGTATGTGCTTATGCCCCGCCCACACACACACATTCTCATTGACTGATGAATTGGCGCTGGTTATTGATATTATTGTGGCGTATTGATTATGAATACAGTCCATCTGATGCTGGTTTGGTTTCATCACTGTAGCCAGTATCTCACTATCACTATCCTCATTCAGATTTTAAGAAGCTACAAATTATATTCAGCCACAAAATAAGTCTGAAAAGCTGCAAATCAGAACGGAAGGACAGAGAGTTGTTGACTAGAGATGATACACCATCTCATGGTGAGGTCACTTCCTGTCAACGTTACGGAAGCACAGAGAGTTGCTGACTATAGATGATACGCCGTCTCGTCGTGAAGTCACTTCCTGTTAACCGCCAGCTTTTTACAACTTCACAGAAGGGAGCGATGACAGTAGTTGTTTGTTTCAACTCATCTCGTCGTGAATCTTTAGTCTAAAATGGACTTTAGTCTTTGAAAAACACTAATTTAAGAAAATTATATGTATTAAAAAGGTATTTTAAAAAGATAAAGGAAAAGACATCATGGTGTATGCACTTGTAAGATGAATTTAAACAACTCCACATGGCATTTGCGTGTATGCTTTGTTTATTATGTACAAGACAAATTGCTGTCAACTAAAAGCCAGTCCACACAGACCTCAGCACCGTCAACAGCCACAGCCGTTGCGATTTCTTTCCTTCTTTCCTTCTGTCTGTCCTTTTTCTAGTCTGAAGTCTGTCACTCCAGTCAGTTTGTCCACTGAACGTGTGATACTAGTAAACCATTAAATAGGTGGAGCTTCAGCTACAGAAATATTACCTTTATTTCCTTGAAGTGTAGAAATAAAATACCAGTTGAATCCAGCACCTCTGAAGTTTCCCCCTCTAATTTTTACTGGATGAGCCAAATAAAAATTAAGGATAAAATCATTGCATATCTGACATGCTCTGCCTGTCGTTGGTAACAAAAAAAATGCACATTTTTCTCATAGTTTTATCAAAATGTTGAGAAAAAGACTGTTTTTTTATGTGCAAGAAAATTAATTAAAATTTACTTTTTAAAATGGTTTGTGTCCTGCACCTGTTGGATATTTAGGACAGACAATATTTATGATATTTCAGTTGATAATAACTCACTCGTTGGCTAACAGACTGTGTGAAGACACGGACACGTACCTGTGCCTCGCTCAGCCCGAGCTCCAGCATCTCCAGGGACTTGCGTATCATGTGGGACTTCTCCTCCACCAGGACGCCCTCCTCGTCCTGCTTCAGGCAGCGCAGCGTGCCTAGCAGACCCTCCAGGATGGAGTGGTGCTCCTGCTTCAGGGCCTCCAGCCCCTGGATCACCTGCTTGGTCCGGGAGATGATCTCATCCTGGGACAGCTTCTCCCCAGGATCCTCCTCATCCTTCACGCACACCATGGTGGACATGTCCTCACGCATCCTGCAGGTTTAACCACAGGGAAGGAACGTTAATGTCAGAATGATGTATGAATCAGTTTCAGAGTTGTTTTAACTAATAAAGGTTCACAGCCCCAGAGATCAGACACCAAGAAAATTAAATGCCAAAATGTTGTTGTCTTCAGACTCTGAACTTGTTGACATTAGTATCCACTCGTCAGATGACGTCTACGCTTGTTAATACCTGATGGAAAAATAAATTAAATTCAACGTAACAAAGGTTTAAGAGACAGGACCACCAGCAGCAACACATTAGGGCTCACCATAACTGTGTGACATACTGATCAATGTTATTAATAATTTATGGACGGACACGTAACCTTCAGATGTTCAATTCAAAGTTGCCTCCTCCTCCTGACCTTTTCTGGTCTCATGGTCACTACACAGGCTGATGCATCTCTCTTTACGATCAATACTCAGCTTCAGTGGGAGGAACAACACTGGCTTAATGAAAAGGTTAGACCCCGTTTGTGTGACTGGAAACTTCAGGTTGAGAGATTTAAAAAGAAACCTTCGTGCTTCCCTCTCAAAGGACACTGAAGGTTCCTTTGAGCGAGGCTCTGACAGCAGCAGATAAAGCTCCATAAACAAAGGTTAAACGTGATGTCACATTTGTTAAAATGCTGTTTGAAGTGCTTTAAAAAACTGACAAGTCATCACTTCAGATGCTTTAAGAAAAGAGCGACTTTGGTGCAGCTGTGATGAAATGTTTCGAACCAAACCGCAGACGTTAAACCTGCTGCACGCTGACAGATCAAATCCAGATCTGAGGCTTGTGGGCTGCGTGTGGTTCACAGATAACAATAGATATGAGGTACAGATTGTTAGAGAGGAAATCTCTGAGGAACAAGTAGAGAGACGAAATAACACGACAGGTTCAACACTTATCTTATGATTGGTTTTATTATAGTGTTGCATCTTTCGGTTTTAAACCTACCAAAAACCTACTAAAATGTGACATCATTTAAAAAATAATCAGGTATAGTATACACAGTTTTAGTCTGGTTTAACTTTACCGAGTTTACAGTTAGTTTGCAGGTCATAAATACAGTACAGTAAAACCAACCCTGTACATTCATATTCACGATTACAATATCTCCAATAATACTCAGCGTCTTAGTGCGGCCATAATGCGGTCATAGCACATAATCAGATCCTGAATCAGCCTTGGTGATTAAACAGGTGGACTCTTAGCTGTAGAAGGTAAAACAGATTATTATGCTCATATTAGCTCAACACTGCAGGTTAATATCTGCTCCTCTGACACTGACCGTCAACACACTCCTCATACACTCCTTCACACTCAATCCTGACTGTCTTTGCTTTGTATTCAACTCACACACACACACACACACACACACACACACACACACACACACACACAGAAACTTTAAGAGGATTATGACTGAGCGCCTCTGCAGCACTTGTAGCGAGCAGCCTAATAAATCTCCTCGAGCACACCAAACTGAATAATTACACAAACACTGACTTCAGATCTGTTTTCGTGCACGGCTCTGTGAAAACTACAGAAATGCAACAACTCTTCCGTGTGACTGACTTCACTTCACGTCACTCTGATCCTCCGTGTTGCCGTGATAAAATAAGTTGACCCAGCTTGCCCACCTGAGTATAAACACTGCTATGGCATCAGGTGAAGACAGATAAGCAGATGTGTCCCGAGCTGCCTCCGATTTCACATTTCAGTTCAAATATGGAAGAAGAAGAAAAATAAAAACAATAGTTGAAGACAGCCTGCAGCAGACGAGGCAGACGGAGGAAGGGTTACAGCTCTGATCACTCCATGTGACTCAGCAACCAGCCTGCAGCCTATCAGCTGACAGCTGGGCAGGAAACTGTGTGTAGGAGCAGATGGAAACACAGCAGCTTCAGGTGAGCAGAGCTGTGCAGCACGAGGGGGGGGGGGCGGGGGCTTCATATTAACCTCAAACTTACTGTTGAGCCAAACTACATCTTCCTAATGTAGGCAAACTGATAAAGCAAAATGATCAGTATTTATCCTGTTTCTCAAATTCAACATCAGTTTCAAGAATGCAACTATTTTCCTATGAGCACCTAAAAACCAAAGAATTAGACCTGCAGCTAACAGTTATTTTCATTATGGATTAACCTCCTGATCGTCTTCTTGAGAATTCATTGATCATTTGGTCAATAAAACGTGAGGAGGAAGTGAAAGATGCACATCACAGTTCCCTACAGTCCACAGTAACATGTACAAACTGCTTGTTAAGGGTTACCAACAGTTAAAAATATTCAAAGAAAACCATCAAATTCTCAGAGTTAAGAGGCTGGAACAGGCGGACATTTTATATTTTTGCTTGAAGAATGCCTTAAGCTCTTAATTGATTACGTAATTAGAAAATAGTCAATCTAAGAACCCACTAGCTATCTGATGACGATAAAACTTCTGGGGGGCGAAGGCAAATATTTCAGGCTGATTCCATGTAGTCAGCTGATATCTGGGAAAGACTTCCTCTTCCATGCGCTGGTCATTCAGCTAAAAAAAAAAACAACATGAAGCTAACTTGCCGTCAGACATAGCCGATGGGCTCCGACTTCTTAGACTGCATTTCAACCAATGTGAGAACAATCACCAACTGTTTCCCTGCCGTTCAAACATGATTGGTCGATACCAGTCGGATTACGAACAGACTACAAACAGAAACCAGAAAACGTCCAGTACCAAAATCAGGTCTTGTTGTCGATCCTGCATTCACACCAGGAGAGTCTGGGGGAAAAAAATGTCACCCCTTGATTTGGTTCGGTTCACTTTCACACTGCACTTTTTAAAGCGGACCAAACCGCCTGGACAACGTCACGCAGTTACAACAGCTGCTCGTCTGGGGGAGGTATTGCCCGAAACGACCACTGACCAGGAAGAAAAAAAGCATGAGGAAGAAGAAAAACCAGCTCATCGATTGGCCAGGACCCAAAAGGAAATCCATCCCCTTCAGCCGGTTTGGTCACCACAGAAACAATGGAGCAACACCATGTGACCATCTATCAATAAGCTCCTGCACCTCCTCACTACTCCACATCTGCCCACCAGACATTTAACAACTTTTTCTTATTTACCTCTGCTTCTCCCAGTTCATGCTGTTGGCTTTGTTTTTTTCCCAAAATGCACTGCACGCGCTTGCAAGTGAACCGAGACCACCAGTTTTCAAGAGGACCAGGGTTCGCTCATTTGGTTCGCACCAGAGTTCCAGTGAGCATTCACACCACTCCAAACGAACCGAACTATCCGTGGAAGCGGACCAGGGTTAGTTTAAAGTGGACCAAATAGTGCCAGTGTGAATGCGTCCTTATAGGTACTGAACGAGCAAACAGAAAACAGAAACTCTACACGAGTTTATATCGTCTGCTCATAAAAAGTCAGACCTATCTTGGTAAATATTTTAACAGCCAATCATTTGGAGTTTTTAATCATGCCAGTAATCTATCAGTTAATTAAGGAAATGCACATCATGTCAGTTAACGTCGGTGTTTCAATCACATCCATTCAGCTACAGTCTGTCACTGCTGTAAATGAGCTGAAAACAGATAAGTAGATCTTATTGTACAGCTGGAGGGGAAACAGCCTGATATCAAACAGAACTGTCACCTCGTTACGCTCCTTTTACACTTCGTCAACTTGGATTCTAAGTTCTGGGCCCAGGCAAAGAAAAACGCATAACCTCTGAGATGTACGCATCAAAATAAAGGTTGTTCTTAAACTGTGAAACTGATTCAGATTAGGTCCTGGACAGGGTCACACATTGAACCTATGGGTATGTATCAACACCAAGAACACAGAGCGAGGTCAAACACTGCAAACATCCTAAAGAACGAGACAGAAACCAACCGTCACTGCAGGCTGTGTAATACAGAAGTGAAAGTGACAGCACGAGCTTTTCTTTCCTCTTCTCATCCTACAGTCTTTTATTTCTGGCATCAGATGAGTCTCAGAGCACAAAGCACCGCGGGGAAAGGCACCAAGAAAATACTTCTGATGTTCAAACTTTTGAAATGTAAATATCTGGCTCGGAGCGCAGCGCCTGGGGACGCCGCAGCTCCTCGTGTAAGCAGGTTAAAGCAGTGATATCAGGCCATGGGGAGGCTGGGGGGGGGGGGGGGGGTTTGTGTTTGGGACGAGCGAAGAAGAGGAACAGTGAGTGCTCGCTCTGGGCTTCATGTATGAGGACGGAGCCGGCAGCAGGAAGAGCAGCACTGTGAGGAAACAGTGTTAGTCAGCGATGTGTGGGCTGATGGTCATTAGATGATGGTGAGAGCTGTGATTCACTTTTACAGAGAAAGAAAGTCTGAGAGAGACGCTCCAAGTTTAATTCACTGATTAATTACTCTTTAATGATCTACGACACAATCACACATGTGTGCCTGTTTGTCTGCTTTCTACCCATGATTCAAATGACGCAACAGTTGTCCTACCTGTATCCTGTCAATGAAAACATTTTGCTGTTTGCTCTGTGTGTCTGGTTTAAATAGCTTTAGGTCGGGTGGTTGACACCAGCCACAATAACTGAAACAAAAAAGAGCCCAACATACAAAGGTAAGTCCACATGCTGCAAACTGAACTGCTCTGAGCACTGAGCACCAAAGAGAGGCAAAATACAATCTATAACACATCACTTTAAACCAAAGATAAATTTATTTTGTCACTCCTAAGGAGCAGAAACAAGCTGCAAGATATGAAGCAACATTTGGATTCACTTTGAGTCGTGTCTCCTGACTCGCCAACTGACAAATTAAATTTCTGTTTCAACTCTAGTTTAAGCTCTGTTTTGACTTTTTCTTACTGCTATATATTCTTCTTTCTTTACCAGCCAGTCTCAAACTTTATCCCTGTACCAACAGGCACAAGACCGAGAGTGCAAAGTGAGTTAATCAGAGCTTTTTCACTGAAAACGACCCTGATGAGAGCCGTAAGAATGAAACTAATTATTAAAGCTGCAGTCCTAAAATCAAAAACAATGAGCTTAAAGATGCTAATAAACTTCATAGAGCTTCATAGAGCTTTTATGTGGACCATAAAAATGACAAACAAAGAAATCTGAATCTGAAGAAGTCACATGATCCTGTGTTGATACAGGTATAGTGATGGCTGCGGGGCTACATGTTACAGAACAGACAAAAAAATCAAATATTGTGATGTTTTAACAAAATACCACAGTATCAATATTACAACAATACTGTAGGGATGACAATTGGTGCTGTCACTAAATATTAAACACAAAGAGACTTTTAATAAATCCATAATGTGAATATAATGTCTAAGTGGGTGAAGGCGAATAACAGAGCAGCTAGAACAGTGTGGTGAGTTCAGAAAATGACACCACATTACTGTAAGTTGACCTTTAACACCAGGAAAAGACAACACTTAATAATATTATGGCATCCAAAATTAAAGATGACATCTCCTCTCATTTCACTATAGAGATATTATAGAGATATTATAGATATATTCCATAACACATATCTGTCACTGCTCCTTCTGCACTTGAACATGCTGCAGTCTTTGCTTTCACTCTTTCTGTACAAACATTAGTCTCACTCAGCTATGAGGCCTTAACTTACACATCATGTGACTATAGCTTCAGGAAACAAGAAAAGGGAAAACGAATGAGGACAGTCACGAGACCTGACGCTGCACAGCTCCAACACAGGAAATGACACGTACGCTGCGTATCAATAATGGACTGATGTGGTGTTGTGTGTCTGGTGGACATCAGGAGCTACACACAGCACAACAACACCTGACCCTGACACAGGAACATGACTGATAATAATTAATGTGAATTAATTAGCTGCTGTGTTAAACTGCGTGCCATCTTCTAGAAAATGAGTCGCTCACATGACGAGAGCACCAGTGATTTCTTTTTATATTTCTGTGAGCGAGCCTCAGGCGAGATTAAATTTATCATTTGAATCAGTGAAGTACTTTAAGATGCTGTGATCTACAGAGACAGTGAAGGCAGTGCTTCGTGCTGCAGCAGCCTGAAGGCTCAAAGATACCCAGAGAATATCCTGGATTTATTTCTCACAGACACTGACTCTGAAGTACGACTGGCTCCTCTACAGATTCAAGTTTCAGGGTTTAAACTGGGTTGAAAAAGAACTTTGAGACTGCACGAATTCTTCCTGATTTGCTCATCAGGGTATTAAATACTTCTGTGGTGTTCTCTACGAGACATTTGTCACGGCTGATAGCATCATTTCACACTTTTCAGATTACAGCAGAGCCCTCATGGAGAAAACTGATCTGTGTGATTGGCACGTGACAGCAGCATGTCACCGTGGGGTCATCATGTCTATTTGTTTGACACAGATTCAGAAAACCTGTTTAACACAAAGCCTTTAAAATGACCACACAGTTCAATCAACACCTCTCTAAACCAGTTTCAACACAAACTGAACATCATAACCTTCATTAAAGGAGTATAGATTGTGCTAGTGGGAGCCAGACTGACAGCTGAGTGTGTTTAAATTAGTCAGAGACTGATTGTCTGCAGTCACGACACAAGATTGGAGAAACAGGTGAGAGCCAAAGCCTGTCTTTATTCTAATGTCTGTACTCTGCAGGTTTCAAACCCTTGGTGTGTCTTTATTTTCATTCTGATAACTGAAACTGGCCGGGCTGATATATCAGCTGAGATCTGTTTATACGTCAGCCAATTAGAAACAAGAACTGACAGCACAGAAATGCCAAAAGATGTATCCACCTCATTCCTGCCCCCATCATCCCTGCTGTGAATTATGTGCGAGACTTCCGGCGTTGAATCGAAACCAGCGATTTCCAACGGTAACAGCTTGTTTACAGTTTGTTTACAGTTTGTCCTCTATTCTTCTTTCCAAGAGCAACTGGGAAATAAAAGGTGGAACACACCACCTGTTATAGCTCAGACAGGATCATGTGATCATACCTCTGCCATCTCTGACAGCCATCAAAGCAACCCAGCACGCTAACAGTTAGCATGCTAACAGTTAGCTCACCTCGCTCCGGTAAACATCAGCTCCTTCTAAGATGATTATGATCTCTGATGACTTAAAAGATACTAATACATAATTCAGTATTAACTGTAGCTCCATGTAAAGTGAATAAATGGGATGTTTCCCAGCTAATCCTCCGCTCGTCTGCGTTAACCACGCAGTTTACACGTTTTTATAACTTGTGATTTATTACAAACTGTTCTGAGTGAAACATGAAGCTGAATTTAGCAGCAGACTTCAGTCATAGTAATATAAAGTAGGAGAAAAAGACATAACTTTTGGCATCAATTTAATGAAAAAATACATATTTCACAGTTTATTTTCTAATGTAGGTTGAGAATGAAGTCAGACGGGGAAAGACAGGGATATCATGTACTGACGCTGAGTGACCGACCTGTCAGTCTACGTGTCGTTCTCCTCTGATAATTCTGATTTAAACTCTTGCGGTTTTATGTCTCATATCAGTGGTAACCATGGCAACAGGAACAATCCCTTGTTGTTCTGGTCACATGTTCAACACACAGTTGCTGAAGACACAAATGTAGCTCAGACTGGTTGTTAGTCATCACAGACACGGACAGTGCAACAGGTACCAGAGCTCCACAGAGACATTTTAGAAAATGCTGAGTTAACATGAGTTTAATATTTGTTCAAAAATAAACTGAAGGCAAATGACTTTGGAAAAGAACCACCAAGAGTAGCCACTGGGACTAACCACAGACAGTCTGTGGGACTAACTAGCTTACTGCTACTTCCTCTATCTCACAGGAAGTTGCGCACATAATCATTTCTACAGTCGTGCCCTCAGGAATAAGGTGGATAACTTCAGAGGAAGCACAGTACGAAAGAATTTAAAGAATCCATATCAAAAACATCTGTTTAGGTTCTGTGTTTCTGGAAAAGAAAAAAATATTGGCCAATAATTTAAATAATATTAATATTAGTTTCAGCCTCACAGGTGCCAGTCCTGATGGTGCTGTACATCAAATATATTTCACAGTAATATCTGTGCAGGGTAAATTAAAAATGTACAACACACCTGCAGTCAGTGTCAGGTTTTTGCAGGCTCTGTGTTTAGTTGCGTGCTTCACCTGCAGAAACACTCTTGTGGAGCCGACCCTGCAGCATTACAACAAAATCTGCAGCGACAACACATCATGATGATTTCCCTCCAGCAATATGAACACACACACACACACACACACACACACACACACACACACACACACACCCTCCTGGGATGTGTGAGCCAACAACAAGCTGTCCCAGGAGAGCAGAGGGGTGTTATCTGGAGGAGGAGCCCTGCAGGTTGTCATGAACACTCCCTCTGTGTGGATTAAACATTAGTCTGCAGGGCATGGCAAACTAAACTCAGAGGTACCTGAGTGTGTCTGAGATTTACTGATTCACAGACTGAGCCCTAAATCTCAAATATTCATAACACACCTCTCAGTGTGTTTTTGGGATTCCCAGCTGTGAGTCCCACACTGAGATCAGTGTCTCTCTGAAGCAGTGTCTTCAACACAGGCAGCTTTCACAGCCCTCCACTCTGCTCTGAATATCAATGACAGATACATCCAATAATAATCACATGACAAACATCAGGACTTTCTGCTGCTGCTGCGCTGAAACAACAAGTGCATCCTCTCCTGGCGTGTCTCTGAGTCCTGCTGCTTTGTCCCAGCTGTCTCTCTGTGACATGGATTAACCTGCAGAACCAGTTAGCCAGTACCTGCTGTCACACACTAACCCCAGTGCTAACCTCGGTGCTAACCTCAGCTAGCTCTCACTGACACTAATGTGCTTAAGGCGTCTAATTCCTGAAATGAACGTAAACACCGACCACACATCACAGGAGGTTTATATCTAAAACATGAGAAAATTTATAATAATTAAACAGCTTGTTGTTTGAAAAGATGACACTTCAAGACAACATGAACATTCCTGGTAAAGTGGTTAATTAGCTAATGATACGATTCCAAGAAATACACGGAGCCCTTCTTACCGTTCTCTAGGACATCCGTTGCCGCTGTAGCGTCACTGTAACTCCCGGTGTTTCCGCCTTTTTACCGTTAAATCACGTCTGTTTCTGAATGAAGGTGTTGCTCCTCTCACCGACAGCTCCTGCTGATGAGGGTGGGAATATTGAAGTGATAGAAACCCAATATCCAAACTGTCTCGGTGTGGGATATGTCCTGCCGACTGACGCTGGCTTCACTGCATCAACACTGATGACCAGCTAGCTCCATGCTAACTGTCAGACACACAGAGATTAGACGGAGCCATCCTTCGGTTCCATGACAGGGTCAGGTTAAACTACGGTGATGGCGGCTTCATGGGGTTACATGTAGAGCAGTGTCCGGTGAGTGTGACAGCTCTGTGCTCCTCTCTGCTCCTCTCTGCTCCTCCCTGCTCCTCTCTGCTCCTCTCTGCTCCTCTCACTGACTGACTGAGTGAAAATGGCGTTACCCGGTGTGCCCCCCCCCCTCTGTTCCCCGGTGATGATGTCATCGTGTCCGGTTTAAAGGAGAAGCTGCGGTTCAAACTGAAAGTGAAAAATAAAAAGTGAGCCGACAGATTTATTTATTTATTTAATAATGTTTTAATGATTCAACAGTTAAACACAGACAGTAAAACACTCACATCGTCCACTGTGTGATATTATCATTCTAATTTCCTGATTAATTCTTACAGATAACATGATGCACATTATACATGTTCTTTTTTTTGACTCAGATAAATATTGTGTTGTACTCTGTAGCATATTACACACACACACACACACACACACACATATGTATATATAGCCTATATATATATATATATATATATATATATATATATATATATATATATTTTTTTTTTTTTTTTTTTTTTTTTTTTTTACAAACTTTACATACTAGTGTTATTGTAACATACTATACATATTTATATATATTTTACATGCTAATTTTACACATTATAGCTTAACATATTTTGATATTTTTACACACTTCATTGTAACATAATTAATATATTTAAATATTTTTACAAACTTTAAATACCAGCGTTTTTTGTGCCATAATGCTTTTTTTTTTACATTACGGACAACAATATTTTTGTATCGCTGCATACTTTACACACCAGTGTTATTGTGCTATGATGCACACATTTTTATATACTTCATATCCTAACGTTACTGTAGCATAAATCACATATTTTTTATATTTTTACATATTTTACATACTATTATACCATAATCTACATAGTTAAATATTTTTTAACACACTTTACCTACTAGTTTTATTGTGCTTTAATGCACACATTTTTATGTTTTTACATACTTTATAGACTAGAGTTACTGTAACATAATGCACATTTTTTTTTATCATTTTACATAATTTACATGCGTTATTGTACATAATGCACATATTTTGAATTTTTACAAATTTACTAGTATTATTGTAGCATAATGAAAATTTTAGATCTTTTTTTTGCATACTAGTTTAACACATTGTAACATAAAACACGTTTATATATTTTTTTTGGTACATACGTCTTTATATGTTTAAATACTTTGCATGTCAGTGTTAAACACTGTAGCATAATGCACATATTTTAAATACTAGTGATACATTTATTTTATGTTGTTACATACATACTAGTGTTATTGAACCATAAAACACAATTTTTAAAATATTTTTTACATATTTTTTATTCTAGTTATTGTAGCATAATACACACATTTTTATTTTGTTGCATACTGTACATACTAATATACAAATTTTTTTTTAATTTAAATACTTTGCATACTGGTGTTAAATATTGTAGCATAATGTACTTTTCTTTCCTTTATTGTTATAATTCACAGTGCTTTATATCAGATCGACTGCATCACATCAGTGCGTCCCCCCAGGAATCAACAAGGTGTTTCTGATTTCTGAAATAAAAGCACTGACATCAGGGCGTGGAAATACTCTTTCAGGTAAAACTCCTGCATTCACTATCTCACTTAGTTACACAAGTATTCACATCAAAATATACTTGAAGTATTCCTGCCAAAAGTAAATACACTCAGTACACAGAATGGCCCATTTATAATTTATAATTATATGATTGGATAATAAAATATTGATGCATCAGTGTTCATCACTTAAAAGCTGTTGCTGGTAATTTGAATAACTTTATACACCGGTGGGTAACTTTGTCTATGATGATACATCATAATGTGTTAGTTTTGTTTTGTTTATCTGAACCTGCAAATTAAATAATACCAAATAAATATAGTGCAGTAACATGTGAATATTTGCCTCTAAATGTGGAGGAGAGACACAAGTACCTCAAATTTAAACTTAAGTACAGTACTTATTTCAGCACGGTTAACCTAGTGCAAGAAAAAACATCTGTCCTACAGTCAGTTAATGACTGATGAACACTTCCATCTGCACACAGTGAGTCATGTTTTAAGATGATCTGTTTTGAGTGTAACAAATCTATTAATAAGCCGAACAAATAAGTCTGTAAAGTAACATCAGGCATCAGATATTCCATTACTGTTATTATTATTATCCAATATTCAGTATTAAACTCTGTAGTTTTATAAAACCTAGTATTTATGTACACAGCAGCACAAACAGCTGTAGTGTTTATAATTAGAATTTAGACTTTTTCTGTCACTTTGGGAGAAATGTGACACTAAAGAGACAAATGTTTTCTCCACTCCACAGACACAGCTTAGGTAAAGTTCACACACACACCCTCTGCACAGTGTTTGGGTTATTATTGTGGTTCAGCTGAAAATGACCTGATGTCTGAGATGAATCAGTGAATCTGTGCTTCAAGTAAACACAGACAAGCTGACAGAAAACAAGATGTCTGCTAATGAATATAATGCTGAGAGGGTTTTACAGTGAAGTGCAGACAGGTGTGAATACACTAAATAGATTTATTCATTTGATGTTTCTCGTGAACACTCTGCTGCTGCTGCTGAGGCTCCTCAAGATTCCTGTTTTACAGTGTGATTATAAGAAAAAAGTAGATTCTGAATAAATCAAATCAGCACCTCTGCTTTTTGTTCGTCTCCAACTGAACACTGAAGATAAACTCAGTCCCTGAGACGGATTTGATCAAATCAACCACACATCAGAAACGGTGACCAGGTACCAGAGGCAGTGTTCTGTTTCTTAGAAATGACAACACATGAATAACAGACGTAAAAACAAAGATAGATGGGTGGGTAATCATTTTATTTCTTATCAGGAGCTCTGTTTTTCTTGCTGTGTCTGTCAGTGACTGTCCTCCACATGTTCCTCAGGGTGACCTGGGCCATGAGCAGCGTGATGGTGAAGTTACGTCGGTACCATTCCCTGGACATGAGGAGGAGGGAAGACAAGAGATTTAGAGGAAGTGAGTTTGAGTTCATTTCAGCCGTACAGACTGATTTAACAAATAATAACATACAGTTTAACCAAAGACATTTAGCTCATTTTACTGTTGTATATTGTTCAAAATTACAAAGCATGTTATTGGATTTATAGGCGGCACACAGTGGTTAGCACCGTTGCCTCACTGTAAGAGGGTTTTGGGGTTGACATGTTCTCCCCGTGTCTTCCTCCCACAGTCCAAAGACATGCAGGTTAATTGGTGACTCTAAATTGTCCGTAGATGTGAATGTGAGTGTGAATGGTTGTCTGTCTCTATGGCTCCTTTTCCACCGCAGGAACTTTTATCATTTACCCGGGATTTTGAAAAACCTTGGCGTGTTTCCACTAAAATTACCCGGGGAAAAAACTTTCCCTCAACCCCAAACTTTCCCTGAAAAAAGTACCTAGTAGGGGGGTAGGAGAATTCTTGAGGGGCGGGGCTGTGTGCTGAAGAACGCTGATTGGTGGAACACACACTTGCAGCGTTCCACACTTCCGTGCCAGTGTGGCTGCAAACTTTATTTCATTTCTACAAGCTTCACTTGGTTTGTGTTTTGATCATTTGGAAAATGGAGCAAAAGAAGAGAAGCTACGAGAAGTGGACGGACGACGAGGTCCAGGCTCTTTGGAGCGTATTTGCCCAGGAAGAAATTCAGCGGGACTTTGAGTCGGCGACTGGAAACGACCGAGTCTATGGAAGAATAGCCGACAGGCTGGCGGAGCTAAATATAGGGCACACGCTGAAACACATTCATGAAAAGTTAAAGAAACTTAAGCAAGATTATAAGAAGCTGAAGGAGCACAACAGTCGCAGTGGGTCAGACTGCCACCTACTGGACTGGAGGTGTAGTGCAGTTGCTTTTACCACTCCCCCATACGTCATCAGCCTGATCTGAACAAATTCTCCTGAACTCTGAGGTGCAGTGGAAACACAGACCACACAGATTACCAGGAATTAAGCAACAACACCTGAGGGAGGAAATGTTACGTCTTTGATTTCCTCTAATCTGAGACAATATCAGGAAGAACACGGACGCAAATAAGAAGTAAAGTAAAGAGAAGTAAAGACTCCCACACACACAGAGAAATAAAACTAAGAGCATCTGTGGAGGTGTGTGTGTGTGTGTGTGTGTGTGTGTGTGTGTGTGTGTGTGTGTGTGTGTGTGTGTGGGCTGAACACGTCTTTCTTTACTGAGAGACACTTTGCAATTCTAATTCACAGAGAGCTCTTCAAAGCCCTCCATGTTTGTTATTCTCTGTACAGCAGGTACGCTATAGAGCTGAGTGTTTACAGCCCCCCACTGAGCCAGCGGCATCATGGGAGATTTCCAGCTGAAAGTAGACTCACTCACTTGTTATAATCTGCATGTCGTATTCTGTTTGTGTCCAGGAAGCTTTTGTAAAACACCGCCATTTCTTCACTGTTCAGAGACCGCCGGCGTCCTGAGAGGAGACACAGAGAACGACATCATGATGTAATCAAGACACTTCCTGTTTAAATCACCATTTGGTACAAAAACACATTTTAATCAAGGTGGGGTTTTTTATAGGAGAGGATGAGGAGGACAGGGTGGAGAAAGAGAGGTGAGGACAAAGGAAACACAAACAGAAGGTAAAAAGGTGAGATAGACAGGAAAGGAGTAAGGGAAGATGTAAGGAAGGACAGAGGGAGGGAGATGACAAGGAAGGAGGGAAGGCAGAGGGAGGGAGTGAAAGAGGAAGGGAGGAAAGGAAAGCAAAGAGGGAGGTGGAGGAGAAAAGAAGAGGAGATGATACAGAGGTAAAAAGCAGAGAAAGAAAGGAAGGATGGAAGGGAAGAAGCAGGGAAGGATGTGAGGGGAGGAAGGAGAGGAGAGAGAAGGAGGTGAGGAGGTAAAGAACAAAGATCAAGACAAATTAAAAACTGTTTTTTTTGTTGGGTCTCGCAAAACCAGGAAGTTGTTGATGGGCGTCAGCCTGAAACTTCCTGGGTGAAAAAGACCCGAATTTCTCTGTGACGTCGTAAAATCCTCCTGATTGGCTGCAGACAGGAAGAGGAACCGACGTCACCTGAACCCACAGGGGTCAGTCTGACATGAACACTGAGAGCATGCAGAAATGTTTCTAATCTAATCTGCAGTTATTACTGAACCTGAGAGCAGCTTCATGTCCTCACCTTGTTCATCACGCAGACTCAAACCTTTTGACTTCAGCTGTGAGACGATGAACGACTCTTTCTCCTGCAGAGACAATAAACAGATGGCTCATTACAGTTTACAACACACAGACATAAAGATGGTTCTATAACACAAACAGAAGAGTTGATCGACAGCAGTCAGGACACTATAAATAAAAACTAGATTTTTCTGTCTCTTCTCTTTGTGGCTGTGAAACACTGAACATATCCACACAGTCTTTATTAACCCTTTCAAACCTGAGCACGCTGGCTTTAATAAAAAAAAAAAAACATGGGAGAAGGTGCTGAGAAACTAAAGAAATGACCTGAAAATTAGAAAGATATTAACATTATAGGAAGTGACTTAGATAACTAAGAAATTATCCAAAAATAAGCCAAAATAGAAACAAAAACAAACAATAACATTACCAAAAAAGCCAAAGAATAAAGTTGACTGATGATAAGTAACAAAGAAATAAAAAAGAAAATTACCTAAGAAATTGCTAAATAAAAAAAATTAATAAAAAAAACTGAACTAAATAATATCAGTATTTATTTTCTGTCACATAATTTAAATGTATTTTTAGAACTTGACTTTTTTTTCACACTGCTTTTTTTTAAATTATTTTTAATAACACTTCTAATAATGCTTATTGCCATTTTATATATTTGCCATGTTTTATACAGACATCAAATCTTCAGGTTTGAATGGTTTAAATTCTCGTGAAAGACGTGTGATCGCAGCACAACATGGATGTTGATCCAGGTATAAAAGAGTTCATGTAAATGACCTCTGTCAGGTTCAGTTCATAAGACAAGTCATGAATGGATGAAGTGACACCGTCTCTTAATTTAAAGAAAATATAATTTATGGCAACAGACAGACGATGATTGTGTTATTGATCAGGTAGCATACAGTCACCATATGACACATTTGAAAAACAATACAGGTCCATAAAATAAACAGTACTGTATGTTCTTAAATATCTTTGCTGTTATCAAACTGCAGTTGTTAAGTTCTGAACATAACTCTACATTAGAGAGGGGATCAATAAATTCTCCCTTTATCAACTATCATCTTCTACTGACAGTAAACAGCTGTGTTTTGTTGTTTGTTGTGTGGTGCTGCCCTCTGCTGGTCAGAGTAAGACCTTACATGCTGTACATCAGAGCTCAGCACCAACAGGACGCCAACGCTCACTGACATTAAAGATGATGATCAATAATAATGATGACACTGATAATGTGATAATACTCCATAAATGGAGTCTCTGCTGAGGTCAGAGGTCAGAGGTCAGCAGGATGTTTGCTGATTCAGAGGCTTCGCTCTGTGTCGTCCTGCTGCTCAAACACGTGCACGTGTACTTCTTTGTATAACTGATAATTTAGTAGGAAATTAACCAGTTAACCAGTTGAGTGAATCAACAAGTTTGATAACTGATGATTTGATTACAGCAGCCTGCGGCTCTAAAGCCACATACGTCTCTTTAGCTGCTCTCCAGCGGCTCCCGGTGGCTTTGACTAAATTACACAGCAAAGGAGAGCGGTTATTTTTTAATGTTTTAATTTTAAACACAGTCTATACACCATATAGAGAGAAAATGTTTCAACATGTCATCAAGTAAAGTGTGTGTTTCTCATCCACAGCCAGGTGCTGTTTCCTCTACATTTTACCAAACATCAACAGCAGTAACTAGTCTTGAGTTTTTCTAGTTGGCAGCTTTGGATTACAAACACAAAAAATGTAAACACATGGGACATACAGCATTTCATAGTGTGGATGGATGTGTATGTTTTGACCACCAACGCTGCAGTAAGTCAATCATCTCCAGCCCACTGCAGAGACGCCACCTGGAGGTTAAACTATTTGTGACTTATTTTTTATGTTAAAAGGCTAATTTAGACTCAAAACAGACACGCTCAACTCAAATGTCTTCAGAGTTTAACAAGTCACCTCCCAAAAATCACTGAATACCAAGTGAAGTCATCAACACTCACAGATATGAGACTCTCTGACGCACAGCAGCAAATGAATCTGACTTATTTCAGCCTCGGGATTTCAAATGTGTTTTAAAGCTCCAGAGAGATTTGGTTTTTTGTTTGTTAATTAAAGTTAATTAAAATAACTCTTTCACGCTTTTAAGAAAACCTCATCTGAAGCTTAAATCTGCTGAATGCCTACATAAAGATCAGAGCTGCTAACATGTTCCTTCTGAGAACAGTTTACACACAAAACAATATTCTTATTTTCAGGTGTTTACACACTAAAACATACTTTATATATTGTATTCAACTTCTGCGAACAATCCAACACACTGACTGGACCTAAAATGTCCTGAATCAAAAACACATGTTCACCTTGCTGAAGCTGATGTTCTGTTTGGTCCAGAATTCGTGGTTCCAGTCCTCCGTCTCCTGCCTCAGGTGTCTCAGACGTTTCTCCAGCTCTGATTCGTTCTCAGCGACGCGATAAACGATGGGCCGCAGGTTGGACAGAGGGTTGGGAGGACCGATCCAGTCATGTGTGCTGCTGGCTGCTGGTCTGGAGGCAGATCTCTACAGAGAAAGAAATATATACTCAGAATATCTCATGCTGCACAAAAAACAACCCACATAACGTCGGTGAAGAGTCTCCAGGTCATCCAGGTCATCCAGGTTGTAGTAATCGCGAGTGCTGTGTCAGAGGGAAGTGGACCTGTTTGAAGACATTTCTCCTCTCATCCAAGAAGCTGCTTCAGTTCTAACAGACTGCTGAGGAGTCGCAGGCTTTAAACTCTGTGTGGGAGTGACCCTGAGTCGCTGAGGTCACATGTTCTCTGAGTTTCAGAGTCGTTAAGGTCACAATGTGAGTCGCTGACCCGCCCGGCCATCATGTGTGTCGTTAGGGCCAGATGGGTCGTATGTGGTGTCGTAGGCCACCTCCTCTGTTTAACAATGGTCGTCCCAATCTAACAAGATGGCTCCTTTTACATACCCCATGATTTCAGGCGTCTATGATCATCACCTCTCTACGGTGGCCCTGAGAGCTCAACACCCTGCAACTTACCAAGAGAGCTCCACTCATGTACCACTGACGTGCTGTAGCACTGTCAGACTCAAGATGAACTGTGTCTTTTTAAAGGATCAAATTTGCTGCAGCAGAACCAGAGACATCGTCTTTTGTCTTGTCACAGCCTGGTGCCTACATTACCCATAATGCAACTGCACTGCCAACAGCTGGGTTGGGAGTCTGGTGTGTTAAAAGTTAGAAGTAAAATAAATTTAAAACAAGAAAAGGGAAAACTGGCAGTTCAAAACTATTCTTCTGCAGAAAAGTACGATAAATAAAATGTACTAAATGTAATCAGTTAAACTGAAGGTTTATAAAGAGTGGCCTTTTTCTAGTTAATGATCGCAGGTTGAAGGAAAAGTAAAACCACTCCAGTACTGTCTGTATCAGCCAAAGAAATATGAAATAAAATAAAATATAGTTCTTATTGGTGATTTTACTAATCTATGCTAATTATACAAATTTACCAACATGTGCATGTTATCATCTGCCAGTTTCTAAATGCTGCAGACCAGTTCTCTTCATTTCTAATGTAAACTTTGGGGAACTCATCAACACCTCTGGGTTCACACTGCTGACAGGTCGACTCTCTGGAAGGCTGTTAACTGAAGAGCTGTTTTCCCTGATTTGACACACAGTGACAAATTTAGGTCAAACAAAGTGTAATTTTCAAGATAAAAAGGTCGACATGGGTTCAAACTCAAGCTCATTAAACTGGGAAGTTTTCTATGTACAAGTGAAGCAGAGACATTAAACACAAAGAGGTGACAAATACACATGTTTGATGAGAATTTGTCAAACAGTCTTATTTTTTTTGTTTTGGGGATGCTGTGTGAGATATTTTGAAATTAAATAGCAGCAAGCCTCAGAATCTTAATTTGCTTCTTTCCTCTTTGTGTCAGGACACTCCTTCCTAAATTCATACTTGCTTGACTCTATATGTCATCATAGTGCCTTAATATTTGAATTTACATCATTTTGCTGGAAACATGTCACAAAAACAGGGGTTTTGAGACCAAACGGCCCTGTTTATTTTATTGTTTATTTTCTAATTTAATTTATAGTTTGCACTCTAATTATTCCACTGATTTCATTATTATTTGATTATTCAGTCAAGGGTGGAAATTCCATTTCATTGTTGGGGGGGACAAACAAAGTTGCAGTCAAATGTACTGTTGTAACACACATAAATGGAACCGTCATGGCCAAATGTATTTAATAATGATATTAAAAGTAGTAATAATGTTTAGAGCAGCATCCCTGATCAACACAGGAGCCCCTATATAAAGGTTTTAATATGTTCAGTTACCAAGAATGACCAGTTAGTGACAAAGTACATCAAATATAGGTGTGGTTTTTCTGTTTACAAAGACTGAAAGTCTTTATCTTTATCTTGTCATCATATATTTATGTGGTCATTCAATACGTGTCACTCATCTGATCTCTGCTACAATCCTTCATGAGAATATAAATCACTAAATAATTGCAAGTTTACAGGCAGAATAAATCCTTCAATGAACAGTCCCACTAAATCACACTCAAATATTTGACACAAAACAGGTGTTTGTTGTGGCTTGAATGATTTTCAGCGGCTGATTTTTCCGCCTGTTTATTCAGTGCTCAGTTTAGTTTTGCTGACTGATGTTTGTTTCAGGAGCTTCCTCTCTACAAGACAAAACCGACTCCGCCCTCCTTCAGAGTCATGCAGTCATATAACAACATTACAAACCATCCTATAATACTCACAGAATCCTTTACACGTGTTAAAGGTTTGGGGCCGAGGGGCAGGGCCTCGCTCTGCAGGTGTCACACACTGAAGTGTTTAATAACACACACGCAGAAGCAGGAGGTCACGTGGTTTAAATAAACAGCCGACAAACAGGAACCTGCTTCTTATCATTTCAGACCAGAAGCACGATGAGACGAGCAGCGAGGCCGAGAACACGATCCACGACTCAGAGGCCAGAAAACAGGTAGAAACAAGTGTACTGGGAACACTGGTTCAGTCCCAGTCACTACAGAAATAACAGTCAGCTTTAGTCATGTAATTTTAATAAGTGAAACACAGTTTAGTGTAAGACAGTTGTTTTTGTCAGTGAACCTTGTGAGCTGTAATGGAGCTGAAATATGTAACATTACCTTTGTTAAATGGTGCTGTTGTCCCTGGCTTCATATGAGCAGAGGAAATCTCTGCTAGCTGCTAGGCTAATTTATACAATGTAAAATGCCATAGGCTTGTGCTAATAACGTTAGCATGTTGTATTTGTGGGGAAAATGTGTCCAGATAAAGACAAGTGTTTGTCTGTGAATGCTGCCAGTTATAGTGAAGCTGATTGGTGTTTGAAACTGTCTCTATGAAGCCATGTTTAATGTGTGTTTAATGTGTGTTTAATGTGTGTTTACTGTGTGTTTAATGTGTGTATGTGTGTTTAATGTGTGTTTAACGTGTGTTTAACGTGTGTATAATGTGTTTAACGTGTGTTTAACGTGTGTATAATGTGTTTAACGTGTGTTTAACGTGTGTATAATGTGTTTAACGTGTGTTTAACGTGTGTTTAATGTGTGTATAATGTGTGTTTAATGTGTGTTTAACGTGTGTTTAACGTGTGTATAATGTGTGTTTAACGTGTGTTTAACGTGTGTATAATGTGTGTTTAATGTGTGTTTAACGTGTGTATAATGTGTGTTTAACGTGTGTTTAACGTGTGTTTAATGTGTGTATAATGTGTGTTTAATGTGTGTATAATGTGTGTTTAATGTGTGTTTAACGTGTGTTTACCGTGTGTATAATGTGTGTTTAATGTGTGTATAATGTGTGTTTAATGTGTGTTTAACGTGTTTAATGTGTGTTTAATGTGTGTTTACCGTGTGTATAATGTGTGTTTAATGTGTGTTTACCGTGTGTATAATGTGTGTTTAATGTGTGTTTACCGTGTGTATAATGTGTGTTTAACGTGTGTTTAATGTGTTAACCGTGTGTATAATGTGTGTTTAACGTGTGTTTACTGTGTGTTTACGTGTGTTTAACCTGTTTAACGTGTGTTTAATGTGTGTTTACCGTGTGTATAATGTGTGTTTAATGTGTGTTTACCGTGTGTATGTGTGTTTAATGTGTGTTTAACGTGTGTTTAATGTGTGTTTACCGTGTGTTTAACGTGTGTTTAATGTGTGTTTACCGTGTGTGTGTTTAACGTGTGTTTAATGTGTGTTTACGTGTGTTTAACCTGTGTTTAACGTGTGTTTAATGTGTGTTTACCGTGTGTATAATGTGTGTTTAACGTGTGTTTAATGTGTGTTTAACCTGTGTTTAACGTGTGTTTAATGTGTGTTTAACGTGTGTATAATGTTAAAACTACACCCCAGTGGCGGCAGTTGTTTGGTTCTGTGTTAAAATGCAAAGGAGGCATAAGTAAGGGACTTGGTAGCGGCTCTATACAGTGATCTCTGTGTAAAATATGGCCTTAGAGTGAACTTTGTTTTTCTCATTTTCTTTCTGATCAATCATCTCATGACCTCTCAGATTTATCTGGTGACCCTTTGGAGGGGCCCGACCCCTCGGTTGGGAACCACTGGACTAACTATATCAAGTAGTTAAAAATAACATTGAGCAGATACTCACACATTAATACATCAACATTCATGACCTAATGATGTCATGTTTGATCAGAGGTCAGTCACAGAGGATATTTTACTACACAGTGAGCACTCAAACATCTGACTCTGTAAATATATTTGATTGATGACACTTCTGTTCTTTTACTGAAGCTCAGTAGGATTTTAACTGCAGGAGTTTTACCTGTAATGGAGTATTTTTACATCGTGGTATTACTACTTTTAGTAAAATATGTATAAATTTCTGCAACCAGCCCAGCAGCAGTATCATGGCAACACACACACACACACACACACACACACACACACACACACACACTGACCACTTCCTGTACGTCAAATATTCAACATGGCAGCGATTATATTTGTATATTTAATAAATAACTATGATTTACAGTACTGACCTTTGGTTTCTTGTCCTGCTGGGTTGCCAGTTTGGAGCTACAGTGTCGAGTATTCGGAGCTGTTAGGCTGCGTGCAGTGTGCAGGGTGAAGGAGCTCAGAGTCCTCCATGTTACACGACCCGCTGCTGCTGCTGCTGTTCTGGACGCCATTTTGTTTAACGGACACTACACCGTTGTTTTGATGAGACCCGGTGACCGTTACAGTTCACAGCGTCCTCATATTAACGTTAAACTACGGTTTGTACCGGAGTTCATGTCGGTGTCCTCCTGTGTGTGTGTAACCAGACGTGTGGTCACGTGACTCCCTAAATAAAAAGGTGGGCTCGAAAATATTACCGGCGCAGTCAGGCGGGGTTTAGACTGCTGCTCCACAGCAGTAATATCACGGTGTGAAAATACTTTGTTAAAAGTATAATTCCTGCATTAAAAATGTAAAGATATAAAAGTGTTAATATCATAATATACTAAAAGTAGTGACTGACCCATCTCAGGTTCATGTCTATTATATTACTGGATTATATTTACTGATGTTTTAATGAGTTCATTATTTTGATGTCGCAGCTGGTGGAGCTGATTTTAATACTTTATATACTGCTGAGGAGCTTAATGCATAATAATATATAATAATTTATCTGTTGATTTCTATGTTGGAGTAACACTCTATCTGCAAAGATATGGAGCTGGACAATGACTTAAGTATCAATAAATAGATGTAAATATAAACATGGACGTAAATAAATAAATGCATAAATGATTAAATAAATAAATACATAAAATAACAATTTTTTGACACAAATAAAAGTTAATATATTTATTTATTTACATATTTATATAAGCATTTATTTATTTATTATTTTATTCATGTCAGCATTTATTTATTTATTCATTTATTCGTGTATTCATTTCAGCAGCTATTTTTTTTACATTTATTCCTGTATTTATTTAATTTATAAATGTATGCATTTATTTATATATTTATACTCATTTATACTTAAGATACTAAGTTATTTTCCGCCCTTGTTAAGTAACTACAACTGTCAAGCAAATGTGGTGTAGTAATACATTTGCGTAAAATGGAGATGCTCAAGTAAAGCACAGCTACCTTAAAACTGTACTTAAGTGCCGTACATAAGTAAATGTACCTTAAATTCCACATGTGGAAGCAGTCATATACAATATTTTACCAAATTAATACAACAAATACTCTGCTGCAAGTTAAAACCCTATGAAAGCAAAGGCATTCTGTGCAGCAGAGTGAATTACTGATGCATTCATTTGTATTCAGCATTTTACATTTGGTTACTGTGATTCAGCAATAGGCTCCCATAAAATCACCGTAGTTCACTGTAGTTCGTTTATTACTGTGATTTATGCTTCTGTAAAATTATTATATTCACCTGCATGAATTTCACATAAAATTCCGAATTAGGTTAAAAATCACAGTGATAATAATGTAATTTATTGTAAAATATTACAGTTGGATATTGTAACTTCCTGGAAATCATTCACAGTGTATGTTTGACTCAACTAAAAGTACAATAGTTAAAAAAACAAGTTTACGAGTTTAAATCCTGTAATACGCATTTTACTAAAGTAAAGAACGTATAATACTCGTGTCATTAAGCTAATGTCCCGCCCTTGTCGCTATCATACAAACGGCACGGCCGCAGTTCAAATGTAGCGCACCCAATGTTGGCCAACCAAAACTTACGCTCCGTTAAAAATAGTAAAGTCGATCACCGGCAAAACAACGTATTAATGTGATTTCTTCTACGTCGACGGGAATTTATTACACGCTAACTAAACACATATTACCATGTTTTAATCGCAGATTGAAAAGAACATCGGTGAAACGATTTTATTTTCCCCCAAATGAGCGAAGATAAACTCCGCGATACTTCGTGCGCCTGAGCCGAAAAGTAACTAGTAGAAGGTAGCTAGGTAGGCTAATGTTTAGCTTTAATCAGGGGAGGTGCTCACTTTTCCGCAACACTTCAGATGGCTGTACGCTGGCTATGCAGGTAAGAGTGAAACCATTAAAGTGACTCAGTGGTATTATTTTATTAAGAGCCCAGAAAGGTGGAGATATTTGGTGAAGGTGGGGCTCAGTCAGGTGATCATCGGTAGCTAGCTTAACGCACCGACACAGACAATGACATTCACACAGAGCTGTGCGCGGAGAACAGGGCTCGGCTGCTGCCTCGGTGGAGCCAAAATGGCTGTTTAAACACTCAGTAAGCTTCAGGAAGATATAGGTTTGTAAAGTAAGTAGTTATAAAGCGAGACTCGGCGGAGGAAGCCCCGGCGGTGGTCTGTGGGAGGGGCGACACCAGCCCGACCGCAGTCAGTCAGTCAGTCAGTGGTTGATGCTGAAGCTGACCGGAGCATCACCGACATCTCTCTCAGCCTCTGAGGCGGGGGGGGGACTATCCTTCTGGGGGCCACTTTGCTCCACGACCCGCCCTGCGTGTTGCTGATGGAAACAGACATCCGCAAAAATGTGCGCGAATGTGTTCGGAGTTTTAAAAAGGTGAGGAATGATGGAGCCGTGAGTGTGTGTGTGTGTGTGTGTGTGTGTGTGTGTGTGTGTGTGTGTGTGTGGATCCAGCTGACAGGAGATGCTTCGAGGTGTTTAGTGAGATCCGGAGGAGTGTGTGTGTGTGTGTGTGTGTGTGTGTGTGTGTGTGTGTGTGTAGTGATCAGATACCTTCGCTAGCAGCTGTGCCAACAGGACTATGTGTGTGTGTGTGTGTGTGTGTGTGTGTGTGTGTGTGTGGTGACATAATGCGCAAAGCTGTGCAGGACCGGTGCAGCCGTGCATGCAGGAAGGAGCCTGCACGGGTTTAGGGGAAGATTTAAGAGCAGTGGGGGGTGGAGAGGGTGTGCGTGTGTGCGTGTGTGTGTGTGTGTGTGTGTGTGTGTGTGTGTTAGTGGCGTGTTACCTCCAGCTCAGCTAGCCTTCATGCTGGGTGACTCATTTGTGTGTGTGTATGGGGGGGGGGTCATCCTGATGTTCCCAAGGTCCGAGCAGGTGTGACTGTGTGACAGCAGCTCTGTGATGATAGGTGAGACAGGTGAGGGTTACATCAGACGGAGGTGGATGCTTCAGATGCAGATATCAGTGTCTAAAGTGAAAAAAAAAAAACAGTCTTGCCTGCAGATTTGAGGGCGTAGATTTGAAGGTGTGTAACATCAGCACGGGGTCGCAGCTGTAGGTGTGTGATCTCTACATGTTGACCCAGAGAAACGCTCACTGGACATGTGACCTGAGGAATCATTAAACCTTTTAAAGGTCTCTTTGACGTGTCATGTTGAGAGGATATCGATCTGGGGAACATAGGACCCTGGAAACACAGGACTCTGGGAGCATAGAAACGCCCCCACTCATATGAGGGAAGATTCCTACTAGAGAACCTATTCTTATCTCTGTCACATCGGCTTCCCTTTTCTTCTCCTCTCGTCTCTCTGGGATCAAATTAAGGGACGAGGTGTGTGCCAGGCTGGAGTGGATTTTGCTGAGATTATCCTAATAAATGCTCAGATTTGTGAGCTCTGGCTCTGCGTGCGTCCGTCCAGTATGCTGGAGATGCCCAGCCCCTCGCCCTCTTACATAAGGACTGAGGGAACGGCTTGATAACATAATCCTGTCTGTTCCATAACTGTTATTGATGCTGTGAAGAACAAAACATCATATTGTGGGGTGTAGTGTTCACATGACGCTCTCAGGGCACCACGGCTGATAATGACAGCCTGTCTCGTGATGCGTCCGTCTCTCCCCTGAGCCATGTTCTGGTGTTAACACTACAATACGTTCCTCATCCTAATCCTGTGTGTTAGCGTTCACCCTGCAGACACAGGAAGTTCACTGTGATGCAGGCGTGTGTGGACTGATGGGACGAATTTAACACTTCCTTTCTTTGTCTCTTTTATTTAATCCTCAGTGTTTGTTTTAATGCTGGAGGTGTTCATCATTCAGAGGACTGGAGGGTTGCTTTGTGATCATGAATGGGTTACTGATGGAGCAGGAGCCCAGAGGCCTGAGGGGTCAGGGGGTCAAGGGGCCCGAGGGGTCAGGGTCAAAGCCTCTGTGTGACGGGACTGTTATTAACATTAATGCTGTTAAATTGCAGAGCTTAGTTTTTGCTCCTGATGTTAATACGACAGCTCACACAGGCCGCAGTAACATTTGATTTAAACACAGTAAAATTATTAAAACATTTTAAACCAGAGCAGCAAAATATCTCCACTGTAATAAAACCTGCACCTCAGCCCTCCCTCACTGGCCTCCTGCAGTATGTAGTATATTATACTGTTAGTGTCTGTGTAATATTTCTGCTCCAGAGTGTCAGTGAGGATCTGTTATAGATAGAGACTTACAACCAGAGTCAGTCAGCTCCTCTTCATCTTCAGCCTGAAGTTCAGCTGCAGTTCATCATCATCATCATCATCATCATCATCATCATCAGCACAGAGTCCTGGTTCACATGCAGGATGTTGCTGAAAGACCAAGAGACACAACACAACTACAACCAGACACAAAAATGACTAGAGAGATGCAAACTACAGATGCACAATTACAACGAGATTCAAAACAATAAAACAAAGATGCACATCAACTACAGAGATGCAAAATGACCTCGACGAGATGCAAAGCAACCTCAAAGAAACACAGAAGGACTACAAAGATGTGCAAATGACCACTGAGAGATGCAAAGAGATTGCAGGAAGAAGAAAAGTCAGCAGAGAGATGCAAAACATCTACAAAGAGATGCAAAATGACAGAGATGCAAAACAACCTAAAGGAGATGTGAAACAACTACAGAGGGATGCAAAACTGTTATAAAGAGATGTAAAATAATTATAAATAGATGCAAAATGTCTACAGAGATGCAAAGCAACTTCAAAGAGACGCACACTTAATATAGATAGATGCAAATTAACTACAAAGATGCAAAATGGCAATAAAGAGATGCAAAATTACTAAAAACACGTAAATCATCTACAAAGAGACACAAAATAAACATGCAGAGTTACAAAGAGACGCAAAATGTCTGCGGAGAGATGCAAAATTACCATGAAAAGACACAAAACTACAAAATGACTACAAAAAGACGGAACGACTACAAACTGATGCAGAGCTACCACAAAGACGCAAAATGACCTCACACCTCTGTGCGACTCGCGGGTGCTGGCAGGACGCTGGCTGATGCCACAGTTCATCTTAGTGATAGCAGGTCACTGCACTCAGGATGAGATGGCATCATATCCTGACATGACATTTCCTGTTGTCAGTAGGTGGTGCTGTACTCGTTATTAAATATTGACATGTAGATGTGTTGAGGGCGGGACTGTCATCAATCCGTGGAGTTTGGGGCAGATTGGAACACGTATGCTGGAGTTATAAACTACTTCCTGTTTGTGGTGAAACACCTCAGTTTGGCGCTTTGTCACGGTCACATGGTTTGACAAAAACTCAAGCCTGTAATAACTCTTCTTCTATGTGTTCTGGTGGGACAGACCAACGTTTGAAGAGGATCGGATCAGATCTCCAGGAGGAGTTCATTAAAGTACGGGGCATGGCTCCAAGAGGCTTTTTTGTACGTCCTGGAGTGTTTCATGTGTCTGCCAGAGTTATATTTCTGGGTCAAACGTGCTGCGGGGGCTGCCCCGTTGAAATTTCAAGGGGGCCCTGCTGAGCCATTTTTTGCACCCAAGCACAAGACCCCTAAAATATCAAATTTTGTACCAGTTGTTGAGTAAGTTAAGGCCCTCAAAAATGCGATTCATTTGACAGAATAAAAATAATAATAAATATAATAATAAACAGACATTTTTGTTTTTTATTCCAAACTCCAGAGACAGTTAATAGTCAGGTTTCCATCCAAATGTCTCAAAATTTTTTAACAAATTTAGTGAAAATGTGCAAAAAGAAAATGCGACTTTATGCCCGTTTCCATTTGTTATTATTTTGCGATTATTGAGAGGAGAGTGCACCATGAGATGATGTCATCAGAGAGCGTCTCTCTGCCACAAAACAAACAACACACTCGGCTGACAGTCAACAACTGATCATGGACAGATTCCTGATTGACCTGTCGGCGTTTGGAAGAACTCTGGTCACCATTTTGTCAGCATTCACCGCGTACCGAGCCATCCTGAAGAAGAGACGACAAGGAAGAATTTTAATGTTAAGAGTACTGTCGGAAATAGCTGGAAGGAGACCACCGCGTACCACCAACGTACACGTGTGACGTGATATCCGGTCCAGACGTGTGACGTGGTATCCGGTCCAGTCATCGTTTATCCGCAAAACCTGTTTCCATAGCAAAAAGTCGTACTTTCCTTTTATCGATACGCAGACAAATCCACCTCCTCCAAGCGTAAAAACTTTTTTGCAAATTTTTGGCCTTTTTTCGAATTTCTAGTGTTTCCATTAATGTTTATTTTCGCTATTTTTGAAAATTCGAATAAGAATAGGTGGATGGAAACCCTATTAGTGACTGACAGGAGACAGAAGCAGTGAAACTTCATGTTGGACAAGTTTTGGTGTTTTGGCTGTAGAGACAGTTTGACATCATGAATGAGGCATTAATGTGAGGAATACACCTCTCACACACTCTGACACATTGCTGTATGTGTGTGTATGTGTGTGTGTGTGTGTGCAGACTCTCTGAGGTGTTTTAATATTTCAGGTGTTGGTCAGTGTATTTCCCCTCAGTATTTACAGCCTGATGTGCAGCTGGATTGTGTGTGTGCGTGTGTGTGTCAGAGAGCAATCAGCATCTCATCAGCCGGCCATAGAAACACTCAGCAACACTCCCAATGGTTGTCATGTGGGTGTTCCTCTTGTCGAGACCGAATGTAGGTTAACCTCATTCATGTTCCTGCATGCTTTGTAAAGACTCAGAGTTTGATATGAATATGTCATGTGGGCATTTGTTCTCGTCCTCAGCTGGGTCTCTGTCATGTGATTCATGTGGAGTTATATTTGATAAGAAATAAGAACGGACTCAACAAAAGAGGTCAAGGTCAAGAGGAGACATCACATTACTGAGATCGATCACCTTACAGTCGTTATGACAGGAAGACGAGGGGCACTGTGTGTGTGTGTGTGAGGTCACAGCTCTCTGCTCATTAATAACTAATGTTTCCTCCTCACACATGCGTGTCCTTTTGCATGTATGAAGAGTAACTCAACACCAGCACTGCATCATTGACCTTTCTTACCTGTAACCAAACTTCACAGTAAAATAAAGACGTTTTTAATCTCTGTTCAGATGTTTCCTGGCTAGATTAACTTTTAGTTATCATTACTGTGAAACAGCCTGAATTAGGTCTTTTATTTTACTGTTAAGTGTGGTCACAGGTCCCTCTTTGCTCAGGCTGTAAGACTCCTCAACTCGTCCTCCGTCCTCTCCCTCCATCATGAAAAACAGTGTTTGTTTTTTTCATGTGTAGCATGGAGGAACTACAACACGCATCTCGTCACTCTAATAACCATGTTCCTACATAACACTGACCTCTGCACATGACCACATCTACACCACTCACCTGTGATGCTTAAATAAGTAAAACATGATTTGTCCAAAAATCTGTCATAAATTTGGTTCAAAGGTGTCTTGATGTCTTGAACAAGAAGTATTATATTTAACTGTCTGATATCTGTAGACATTCTGTAACCGTCAACTTTTAAATTCACAGTAAACCTGAAAACCAGAGTGTCACTGCTGCCCTAATTCACAGCCTTTTACTGTAACTTATTTTGGTTTTACAGCTCTGTTAGTGAGGAGCATGATCGATGGTCTGGGCTGATTTATTGGTGGATATCAGCTTATAGCAGATCAGGGTTGGAAATTAGCTCCAGCCATCAGCCAAATGCTGGTACACTATTCATGAGTCTGCTCGATGAGCTTCACTCACCAGCCAAAACAACAGTGGTCATCTATTTTGGTAGATTTTGGAATCCACCAGCCGCAGTGGCAGGTGGACAAAGAAGTTGATTTCCACAGATACATGAATATCTGCACAATATTTGGGGGGTCATTTAGAAAAGGCGTCACCTTAAATAAGTCCTCCAGACAGAGAGCTGTAAACAGTCACATATTTAATATTACATACATGTAAAAATATGAATATTGGCTGATATGTCAGTGTCAGAAACACCCTCAGATCTTGATATAAGCAGTGTTGACCTCTACACAGCACCAGCACTGATATATTTTACTCTGTGGTGTACGGTGACTTTTTCTTGGACCTCTGACGTGCTGCTGGTGCTCCTGTCTGCTGTGTCCACACCTGGTCCTCTGTCTGGGCTGTTCATAATGTGCATGCACCAACATGTGAATAAAGGAAGTACCAGCTACAAGCACTGCGCAGAAATATTAGTTTCATATATCCAATTTGTCGACATTAGCTTATTATTTATTATTTTTATTTATTTATTTATTTAACTAGAAAAAAAGAATGTCTTTTTCCACAGTGTCCTGGCCGAGACAGGCAGCAGCATCAGTTACAGACAGACAACACAGAATAAAAACGTAAAGCTCTAAAACAAGCAATATAAAACAAAATAAGATTACCACAAAGAAAAGCCAAAAACTTTGTTAATATAGACCAGAAATGAACCATAAAAATACAGAAACGGTAACTACACATCCATCTGCTGTTATTTTCTCCATCTTTGTCTGTAAGCGTCGTGAAAGGCGCCTATAAATAAATGTATAATTACTATTATTATTATGACACAAAGATGAGTTAAGACACACCCTGACACTGGCATATATATGATTGTGTATAAAAATCCTGCGACAGTGATTTGAAACAATTGAGAGGAACCATTGAGTGCAACTTTAAATCCTTCTGCAGAATGTTTCACATGTACGGAGCTGCACACATGAACGCTCGCTTGCCAAATTGTGCATCTACGTACCCTCAGTACAGACAATAAAAACACGTTCTGTGAACAGAGAGCAGCCATTGTTAATATTTTGCTGAATGCACACACATGAACGTGCTGCAGATACATCAGAGTCAGCAACAAGAAATAACAGCACAGAAAATACCAGATATTTTTTATACTTCAGAACTTTAGAAAAGGTGTCACCTGTTAGGGCGCATTCACACCAGGATAGTCCGGGGGACTCGGTTTGATTGGGTGTGGAATGATGAAAAATGTCACCCCTTCATTTGGTTGGGTTCACTTTCACACTGCACTTTTTAAAGCGGACCAAACCGCTGTCACTTCTTCTCTTTGGTTCACTTCCTCTCTTTGGTCCGCATGATAGTCCGTTTGCTTTTCCCACTGTAAGCGAATCGCACCAGGGTTCACTTGCAAGTGAACCAAGACCCCCAGTTTTCAAGCAGACCAGGGTTCGCTCGTTTGGTCTGCATCAGAGTTTGAATGAGCGTTCACACCACTCCAAACGAACCGAACTATCCGTGGAAGCAGACCAGGGTTAGTTTAAAACGGACCAAATAACACCAGTGTGAATGCGTTCTTAGTTTACAGTTTTTAACTCTAAGGCATCATGTTAGTTTTTCCTCGGTCACATTACATGTGTAAAAACATAAATATTGGCAGAATTCGTATCAGAAATATCTTGAAATATTGATCCAAGTATTAGCTTTAAGAATCCAGTGACAGTCTGACAGAAAGGACACACACACACACACACACACACACACACACACACACACACACACACACACACAGGATCAGAGGAGCAAATCGCACACTGCAGGTTCAGTTTCACGTTAACGTGACAGTTCCACTCAGATCAGACTGGTTAACGTTTCTGGAAACCAGTAAGAAATTGGGAAGTGACAGCCCAGTGGTGGAGCGTCAGGCCTGCTCACACACAAAATGGATTATTTTCATGTTTAATGACTCCTCAGCCTGCAGGCTGGATTTCTGACATGTTAAGGATGACAGAGCTGCTGCCTGCACAGTGCAGATACTATTTATCCTCGCACGCTTTTACATCCTGGGATTTTTTTTTTTTTTTTTTTTTTTTTTTAAGGTGCCAGTGGGCGACCGTCTGCAGAGCAGCATCACAGCAACTGTGTTTATATCAGACGGTCATGTGTTGGAATGTTGGAGTGTTGTTTTATTCCACGGCGACGAAAGATTTATGAAAATGTTGCTTTTATGTCAAACACAGAGATGCCACATTATCTACATACATGAAGTAACGTGACAACAGGGCGCGCAGCGTTTACATGTGATGGTATTGTTGTGAGTTCCTCTGGAGTCGGTGGAGTTTTAAATATTTGGCGGAGGTTGCAGAGTCTGTCTTGATGCCAGCTGCTCTGGCGGAGGCCCAGATATTAGCTGGAGGTCCAATTCAAACAGTGCTGGCTGTGAATATCTGAAAAGAAAGTTTCCAAGTAATCCCCCCATTCTGTCCAGTAGACACAGCGTTCGCCCTGCTGACTCTCTGCTCTGATTTGTTGCTCATTGTTCTGATCTTGTTTTTTCCTGCAGCCTGTTTGGGAAGCCCTTTGATGGCGGGAAGAGGATGGACCATGGCGGCCCGCAGCAGCAGCAACAACATCCGATGGAGCAGCAGCAGCAGCAGCCATATCACCCACAGCACCCCGCCATGATGCGGCTGTATGAGGTCCAGAAGGAGGTGGCGTCCCTGGGGCCTCAGGTCTGCACCTTCAGCGGCATGCAGAACGACCGAGAGTACAAACGTCTGGAGCGCGAGCTGACGCGGCTGCTGCTGGAGGTGGACCAGGTGGACACAGAGGGCAAACCGGAGCTGCAGGGGGCACGAAAGAGAGCAGCACAGGAGGTGGAGGGCCTGCTGCGTTACCTGGAGGAGAACGCCACACATCCGTCCCGCCTAGCCATCGAGGAGCTGAGCACCGAGGCGCGGCAGCTGGTGGACGAACGCGTGGTGGCGCCTCAACGATCCGGTGGGGTGGCTGAGATTAACGATGAGCTGGTGGATGCTCTGCAGGAGCTCATTCTCAGGCTCACCCAAGTCAAGACCGAAGGGAGGGTGCCGCTCCGCAAGGCGCGCTATCGGGCGCTGACACGCCTGTGTGCCGTGCAGGACGTGATCGAAGGGCGCACGCAGCAGCAGACCCTCTCCCTGCCGCTGTCAGGAGACACCCACGAGGCCGTGAACCGCATCAACCAGGTGATGGTGAAGGTGAGCGTGGCGCGCAGTCAGCTGGTGGCTCTGCTGATGGGTCTGAGTGGGAGGGACAGCTGCGCCCACCTGTCACGGATCCTGACGGAGATGCAGGTTGAGCTGGACGCTCTGGATGTTTCTGGAAACGCTGCCGTCAGAAACTACAGGAAACAGGTGGTGGAGGAGATAAACGGGCTGCTGAAACATCTGGACCTGGAGGGGGAGGGAGACGACACACGCAGGTAGGCGGCGCTCAAAGTACGACGAGCAGATTATCAATGATTATTTTAATTATCGATTAATCTGCTGATTATTTTCTTCAAGGTGAAGTCTTCAAATTAGGGCGGCACCCTGAAAGTCCACCAGACGTTAGTCGACCAGAAAGGTCATTAGTCGGCACGATTTCATTGGTCGCTTAGTCGCAGAAAAAACAAACAAACATGAAACTCTGTGAGCAGCTGCACCTTGTCAAAATAAATCCAAACCTATATGACTGGAGCATGTGTGAGTTTACTTTGAAAGGACAGACACAGGAAGTGGAGTCAGGTTAATTTCCAGGGCTGGTACCTGCAGTTATTCCACAGGCTAGTTAATAACATGTGGGGCAGGAAATCCAAAGTGTGGGATCATTTTGAGAAGGTGAAGGACCAACCCAAGGTGATATGTAAACTCATCTTCATTGGTCCACTACAAACATGACGTATCATGTGAAACATGGAAGTAGCTACATGCCCATTAGCCCACAGCGTCATTAACAGGCGGCTCGCTCAGTGTGTGACGTGCACTTGGAGATAAAATATAGGCCTATATTAATGAAGGTTCATTAGTACGGTTTGTATTTCTCTGTAATGTAGCACAGTGTTAACAATGTTACTGAGACTATTCTTTCTCACACCTTCAACTCAAACCACCAAAATATATCATTTCATCATTACATTCAGATCCTATATATATAGCCCTGGTCGTTACTAAAACACTTATTTCTACAGTGGTACCGTAAAGGTGCCCTGAGCACATCGCTAAATATTGTTTGAATTTATGAAAGATTCTCTGTCAGAATCAGCAGCGTGAGGCCCATAGAAACAGCTGTTTATGTCTTCCTCTCTCAACGAAAGCAAAGAAGGGATGCTAAGAAACTGAACTAAGCGACGTATTCTCACTGTCTGTACATCCATCTTCTCTGACAGACAGCGCCGCACATACACACTCACCCCTAACACACAATACGCAGCGCTGCAGGGAACACATCCTGTTGTAAATGAAATTGTCATGCCCAGTCAGGAAGACAAAGTCTTTAATTTGATGTTTCAGCTCTTTTGTCTGGCGTGGAGAAAAAAAAGAACCCAATGTCACAAAATCTGACAAAAATCAGTCAGATTTAGCTTTGTACATTATTTGTGGGGTCACACCTACAAAACAGTTGCTGATTGGTTTTTGGTCAATCGACATATTGCAGAGGAAGAACATCTTTCCTAACAGGAAGTACCACTGATATATTTTCTATATGTCAAAGTAAACGTTGTGCTGTCCTCACATCATGCTGACATCATCCTCACATCATGCTGACATCATCCTCACATCATCCCGACATCATCCTCACATCATCCCGACATCATTCCGACATCATCCCCACATCATCCTGACATCATCCTCACATCATCCCGACATCATCCTCACATCATCCTCACATCATCCCGACATCATTCCCACATCATCCTCACATCATCCTGACATCATCCTGACATCATCCCGACATCATCCCGACGTCATCCTCACATCATCCCGACATCATCCCCACATCATCCCGACATCATCCCAACATCATCCTCACATCATCCTCACATCATCCTCACATCATTCCGACATCATCCCCACATCATCCCCACATCATCCTGACATCATCCTCACATCATCCCGAAATCATCCTCACATCATCCCGACATCATTCCGACATCATCCCCACATCATCCTCACATCATCCCGACATCATCCCGACAACATCCTCACATCATCCCATCATTCCGACATCATCCCCACATCATCCTGACATCATCCCCACATCATCCTCACATCATCCCCACATCATCCCCACATCATCCTCACATCATCCTCACATCATCCCGACATCATCCCGACATCATTCCGACATCATCCCCACATCATCCTGACATCATCCCGACATCATCCTCACATCATCCCGACATCATTCCGACATCATCCCCACATCATCCTGACATCATCCCGACATCATCCTCACATCATCCTCACATCATCCCGACATCATTCCGACATCATCCCCACATCATCCTGAGATCATCCCGACATCATCCTCACATCATCCCGACATCATCCCCACATCATCCCGACATCATCCCGACATCATCCCGACATCATCCTCACATCATCCCCACATCATCCCGACATCATTCCGACATCATTCCCACATCATCCCGACATCATCCTCACATCATCCTCACATCATTCCGACATCATCCCCACATCATCCGCACATCATCCTCACATCATCCTCACATCATCCCGACATCATTCCGACATCATTCCGACATCATCCCCACATCATCCTCACATCATCCTCACATCATCCTCACATCATTCCGACATCATTCCGACATCATCCCCACATCATCCGCACATCATCCTCACATCATCCTCACATCATCCCAACATCATTCCGACATCATTCCGACATCATCCCCACATCATTCCGACATCATCCTCACATCATCCCGACATCATTCCGACATCATCCTCACATCATCCCGACATCATCCCCACATCATCCCCACATCATCCTCACATCATCCCGACATCATCCCGACATCATTCCGACATCATCCCCACATCATCCTCACATCATCCTCACATCATCCCGACATCATCCCGACATCATCCTCACATCATCCTCACATCATCCCGACATCATCCCGACATCATCCTCACATCATCCTGACATCATCCTCACATCATCCCGACATCATTCCGACATCATCCCCACATCATCCTGACATCATCCTCACATCATCACGACATCATTCCGACATCATCCCAACATCATCCTGACATCAACCTGACATCATCTTGACACCATCCCCACATCATCCTCACATCAACCTGACATCATCCTCACATCATCCCGACATCATCCTGACAACATCCTCACATCATCCCGACATCATTCCGACATCATCCCGACATCATCCTGACATCATCCTCACATCATCCCGACATCATTCCGACATCATCCTGACATCAACCTGACATCATCCTGACATCATCCCCACATCATCCTGACATCATCCTCACATCATTCCGACATCATCCCGACATCATCCTCACATCATCCCGACATCATTCCGACATCATCCTGACATCATCCTGACATCATCCTCACATCATTCCGACATCATCCTGACATCGACCTGACATCGTCCTGACATCATCCCCACATCATCCTCACATCATCCTCACATCATTCCGACATCATCCCGACATCATCCCGACATCATCCTCACATCATCCCGACATCATTCCGACATCATCCTGACATCAACCTGACATCATCCTGACATCATCCCCACATCATCATGACATCATCCTCACATCATCCCAACATCATTCCGACATCATCCCGACATCATCCTGACATCATCCTCACATCATCCCGACATCAACCTGACATCATCCTGACATCATCCCCACATCATCCTGACATCATCCAGACATCATCCCCACATCATCCTCACATCAACCTGACATCATCTTGACACCATCCCCACATCATCCTCACATCAACCTGACATCATCCTCACATCATCCCGACATCATCCTGACAATATCCTCACATCATCCCGACATCATCCCGACATCATCCTGACATCATCCCCACATCATCCTGACATCAACCTCACATCATCCTGACATCAACCTGACATCATCCTGACATCATCCCCACATCATCCTCACATCATCCTCACATCATCCCGACATCATTCCGACATCATCCCGACATCAACCCCACATCATCCTCACATCAACCTGACATCATCCTGACATCATCCCCACATCATCCCGACATCATTCCAACATCATCCTGACATCAACCTGACATCATCCCCACATCATCCTCACATCATCCCGACATCATCCTCACATTATCCTCACATCATCCCGACATCATTCCGACATCATCCCGACATCAACCTGACATCATCCTGACATCAACCTGACATCATCCTGACATCATCCCCACATCATCCCGACATCAACCTGACATCATCCTGACATCAACCTGACATCATCCTGACATCATCCCCACATCATCCTGACATCATCCTCACATCATCCCGACATCATTCCGACATCATCCCGACATCAACCCGACATCATCCTGACATCATCCCCACATCATCCTGACATCATCCTGACATCATCCCCACATCATCCTGACATCATCCTGACATCATCCCGACATCATTCCGACATCATCCCGACATCATCCTGACATCATCCTCACATCATCCCGACATCATTCCGACATCATCCTGACATCAACCTGACATCATCCTGACATCATCCCCACATCATCCTGACATCATCCTCACATCATCCCGACATCATTCCGACATCATCCTGACATCGACCTCACATCATCCTGACATCATCCCCACATCATCCTCACATCATCCTCACATCATCCCGACATCATTCCGACATCATCCCGACATCATCCCGACATCATCCTCACATCATCCCGACATCATTCCGACATCATCCTGACATCAACCTGACATCATCCTGACATCATCCCCACATCATCCTGACATCAACCTGACATCATCCTGACATCATCCCCACATCATCCTCACATCATCCTCACATCATCCCGACATCATCCCGACATCATCCTCACATCATCCCGACATCATTCCGACATCATCCTGACATCAACCTGACATCATCCTGACATCATCCCCACATCATCCTGACATCATCCTCACATCATCCCGACATCATTCCGACATCATCCTGACATCGACCTGACATCGTCCTGACATCATCCCCACATCATCCTCACATCATCCTCACATCATCCCGACATCATTCCAACATCATCCCGACATCATCCCGACATCATTCCGACATCATCCTGACATCAACCTGACATCATCCTGACATCATCCCCACATCATCATGACATCATCCTCACATCATCCCAACATCATTCCGACATCATCCCGACATCATCCTGACATCATCCTCACATCATCCCGACATCAACCTGACATCATCCTGACATCATCCCCACATCATCCTGACATCATCCTGACATCATCCCCACATCATCCTCACATCAACCTGACATCATCTTGACACCATCCCCACATCATCCTCACATCAACCTGACATCATCCTCACATCATCCCGACATCATCCTGACAATATCCTCACATCATCCCGACATCATCCCGACATCATCCTGACATCATCCTGACATCATCCCCACATCATCCTGACATCATCCCCACATCATCCTGACATCAACCTGACATCATCCTGACATCATCCCCACATCATCCTCACATCATCCTCACATCATCCCGACATCATTCCGACATCATCCCGACATCAACCCCACATCATCCTCACATCAACCTGACATCATCCTGACATCATCCCCACATCATCCCGACATCATTCCAACATCATCCTGACATCAACCTGACATCATCCCCACATCATCCCCACATCATCCTCACATCATCCTCACATCATCCCGACATCATCCTCACATTATCCTCACATCATCCCGACATCATTCCGACATCATCCCGACATCAACCCGACATCATCCTGACATCAACCTGACATCATCCTGACATCATCCCCACATCATCCTGACATCAACCTGACATCATCCTGACATCAACCTGACATCATCCCCACATCATCCTGACATCATCCTCACATCATCCCGACATCATCCCGACATCATTCCGACATCATCCCGACATCAACCTGACATCATCCTGACATCATCCCCACATCATCCTGACATCAACCTGACATCATCCTGACATCATCCCCACATCATCCTGACATCATCCTGACATCATCCCAACATCATCCCGACATCATCCTGACATCATCCTCACATCATCCCGACATCATTCCGACATCATCCTGACATCAACCTGACATCATCCTGACATCATCCCCACATCATCCTGACATCATCCTCACATCATCCCGACATCATTCCGACATCATCCTGACATCGACCTGACATCGTCCTGACATCATCCCCACATCATCCTCACATCATCCTCACATCATCCCGACATCATTCCGACATCATCCCGACATCATCCCGACATCATCCTCACATCATCCCGACATCATTCCGACATCATCCTGACATCAACCTGACATCATCCTGACATCATCCCCACATCATCATGACATCATCCTCACATCATCCCAACATCATTCCGACATCATCCCGACATCATCCTGACATCATCCTCACATCATCCCGACATCATCCTCACATCATCCTGACATCATCCCCACATCATCCTGACATCATCCCCACATCATCCTCACATCAACCTGACATCATCTTGACACCATCCCCACATCATCCTCACATCAACCTGACATCATCCTCACATCATCCCGACATCATCCTGACAATATCCTCACATCATCCCGACATCATCCCGACATCATCCTGACATCATCCTGACATCATCCCCACATCATCCTGACATCATCCCCACATCATCCTGACATCAACCTGACATCATCCTGACATCATCCCCACATCATCCTCACATCATCCCGACATCATTCCGACATCATCCCGACATCAACCCCACATCATCCTCACATCAACCTGACATCATCCTGACATCATCCCCACATCATCCCGACATCATTCCAACATCATCCTGACATCAACCTGACATCATCCCCACATCATCCTCACATCATCCTCACATCATCCCGACATCATCCTCACATTATCCTCACATCATCCCGACATCATTCCGACATCATCCCGACATCAACCCGACATCATCCTGACATCAACCTGACATCATCCTGACATCATCCCCACATCATCCCGACATCAACCTGACATCATCCTGACATCAACCTGACATCATCCTGACATCATCCCCACATCATCCTGACATCATCCTCACATCATCCCGACATCATCCCGACATCATTCCGACATCAACCTGACATCATCCTGACATCATCCCCACATCATCCTGACATCATCCTGACATCATCCCGACATCATTCCGACATCATCCCGACATCATCCTGACATCATCCTCACATCATCCCGACATCATTCCGACATCATCGCGACATCAACCTGACATCATCCTGACATCATCCCCACATCATCCTGACATCATCCTCACATCATTCCGACATCATCCCGACATCATCCTGACATCATCCTCACATCATCCCGACATCATTCCGACATCATCCTGACATCAACCTGACATCATCCTGACATCATCCCCACATCATCCTGACATCATCCTCACATCATCCCGACATCATTCCGACATCATCCTGACATCAACCTGACATCAACCTGACATCATCTTCACACCATCCCCACATCATCCTCACATCAACCTGACATCATCCTCACATCATCCCGACATCATCCTTACAATATCCCGACATCATTCCGACATCATCCCGACATCATCCTGACATCATCCTGACATCAACCTGACATCATCCCCACATCATCCTGACATCATCCTGACATCATCCCCACATCATCCTCACATCATCCTCACATCATCTCGACATCATTCCGACATCATCCTGACATCATCCTGACATCATCCCGACATCATTCCGACATCATCCTGACATCAACCTGACATCATCCTGACATCATCCCCACATCATCCTCACATCATCCTCACATCATCCCGACATCATTCCGACATCATTCCGACATCATCCTGACATCAACCTGACATCATCCCCACATCATCCTCACATCATCCTCACATCATCCCGACATCATTCCGACATCATCCCGACATCAACCCCACATCATCCTCACATCAACCTGACATCATCCTGACATCATCCTCACATCATCCCGACATCATTCCAACATCATCCTGACATCAACCTGACATCATCCCCACATCATCCTCACATCATCCTCACATCATCCCGACATCATCCTCACATCATCCTCACATCATCCTGACATCATTCCGACATCATCCCGACATCCATAGGCGGAAATCCCGGGGGGGAAACAGGGGACGTGTCCCCCCCTTCCATAAAGTTGTCCCCCCCAAAAATCATTGTAAGCACACAAAAACAATTGAATAATAATATAGTCATGTTCAATAAAAGCACAACACAAGCGCTCCACATTATAAACGTAAAACCTTTTTTTTTTTAAATTGTTGAAAGATTATGACCCCCCTATTTCTCAAAGTGGTTTAGTCCACATGCCGTTTCTAACGGGCGGGGCTACCGGCAGCTCCGTGTGTCAGCGAGCAAGCGATCGTCTCATACACGATGGCAGACTATACTGATGTGTAAAAGCCAGTAAGTCATTTATCACACTTATTACTTTTTCTAACATTCAACATGCTGTGGGCTCAACCCTGCAAGGCAAGTTCCAAAGGAGCAGGAGAGAGAGAGGGAGAGAGCATTTTTTTCATGTCCCCCCCAGGAATTACTCTCTGAAATTTTACTGTTTATTGTCCCCCCCCAAAATGAAATGGGATTTTCGCCCCTGCCGACATCATCCCGACATCATCCTGACATCAACCTGACATCATCCCCACATCATCCCCACATCATCCTCACATCATCCTCACATCATCCCGACATCATCCTCACATCATCCTCACATCATCCCGACATCATCCTCACATCATCCTCACATCATCCCGACATCATTCCGACATCATCCCGACATCAACCTGACATCAACCTGACATCAACCTGACATCATCCCCACATCATCCTCACATCATCCTCACATCATCCCGACATCATCCTCACATCATCCTCACATCATCCCGACATCATCCTCACATCATCCTCACATCATCCCGACATCATCCCGACATCAACCTGACATCAACCTGACATCAACCTGACATCATCCCCACATCATCCTCACATCATCCTCACATCATCCCGACATCATCCTCACATCATCCTCACATCATCCCGACATCATTCCGACATCATCCCGACATCAACCCGACATCATCCTGACATCATCCCGACATCATTCCGACATCATCCCGACATCAACCTGACATCATCCTGACATCATCCTCACATCATCCTCACATCATCCCGACATCATTCCGACATCATTCCGACATCATCCTCACATCATCCTGACATCATCCCGACATCATTCCGACATCATCCTCACATCATCCTCACATCATCACGACATCATTCCGACATCATCCCCACATCATCCTCACATCAACCTGACATCATCCTCACATCATCCCGACATCATCCTGACAACATCCTCACATCATCCCGACATCATTCCGACATCATCCCGACATCATCCTGAGATCATCCTCACATCATCCCGACATCATTCCGACATCATCCTGACATCAACCTGACATCATCCTGACATCATCCCCACATCATCCTGACATCAACCTGACATCATCCCGACATCATCCTCACATCATCCCGACATCATTCCGACATCATCCCGACATCATCCTGACATCATCCCGACATCTTTACGACATCATCCTGACATCAACCTGACATCATCCTCACATCATCCTCACATCATCCCGACATCATTCCGACATCATCCCGACATCATCCTGACATCATCCTCACATCATCCCGACATCATTCCGACATCAACCTGACATCATCCTGACATCATCCCCACATCATCCTCACATCATCCTCACATCATCCCGACATCGTTCCGACATCAACCCCACATCATCCTCACATCAACCTGATATCATCCTGACATCATCCTCACATCATCCCGACATCATTCCGACATCATCCTGACATCATCCTGACATCATCCCCACATCATCCTCACATCAACCTGATATCATCCTGACATCATCCTCACATCATCCCGACATCATTCCGACATCATCCTGACATCATCCCCACATCATCCTCACATCATCCTCACATCATCCCCACATCATCCTCACATCATCCTCACATCATCCCGACATCATTCCGACATCATCCTCACATCATCCTGACATCATCCTCACATCATCCTGACATCATTCCGACATCATCCTGACATCAACCTGACATCATCCTCACATCATCCTCACATCATCCCGACATCATTCTGACATCATCCTGACATCAACCTGACATCATCCTGACATCATCCTCACATCATCCTCACATCATCCCGACATCATTCCGACATCATCCCGACATCATTCTGACATCATTCTCACATCATCCCGACATCATTCCGACATCATCCCGACATCATCCTCACATTATCCTGACATCAACCTGACATCATCCCCACATCATCCTGACATCATCCTCTCGTCATCCCGACATCATTCCGACATCATTCCAACATCATCCCGACATCATCCCGACATCATCCTCACATCATCCCGACATCATCCTGACATCATCCTCACATCATCCCGACATCATTCCGACATCATCCTCACATTATCCTGACATCAACCTGACATCATCCCCACATCATCCTCACATCATCCCGACATCATTCCGACATCATCCTGACATCATCCTCACATCATCCCGACATCATTCCGACATCATCCTCACATCATCCCGACATCATTCCGACATCATCCTGACATCAACCTGACATCATCCTCACATCATCCCCACATCATCCTCACATCATCCCGGCATCATTCCGACATCATCCCCACATCATCCTCACATCATCCCGACATCATCCCGACATCATCCTCACATCATCCTCACATCATCCTGACATCATCCTCACATCATCCCGACATCATTCCGACATCATCCCCACATCATCCTGACATCATCCTCACATCATCCTCACATCATCACGACATCATTCCGACATCATCCCCACATCATCCTCACATCAACCTGACATCATCCTGACATCATCCCCACATCATCCTGACATCAACCTGACATCATCCTGACATCATCCTGACATCATCCCGACATCATCCTCACATCATCCCGACATCATTCCGACATCATCCTGACATCAACCTGACATCATCCTCACATCATCCTCACATCATCCCGACATCATCCTGACATCATCCTGACATCATTCCGACATCAACCTGACATCATCCTGACATCATCCTCACATCATTCCGACATCATTCAGACATCATCCCGACATCATCCTGACATCATCCTCACATCATCCCGACATCATTCCGACATCATCCCGACATCAACCCGACATCATCCTGACATCATCCCCACATCATCCTCACATCAACCTGACATCATCCTGACATCATCCCCACATCATCCTGACATCATCCTCACATCATTCCGACATCATCCCGACATCATCCTGACATCATCCTCACATCATCCCGACATCATTCCGACATCATCCCGACATCAACCTGACATCATCCTCACATCATCCCCACATCATCATGACATCATCCTCACATCATCCCGACATCATCCTCACATCATCCTGACATCATCCCCACATCATCCTGACATCAACCTGACATCATCCTGACATCATCCTCACATCATCCCGACATCATTCCGACATCATCCCGACATCATCCTCACATCATCCCGACATCATTCCGACATCATCCTGACATCATCCCGACATCAACCCGACATCATCCCCACATCATCCCCACATCATCCTCACATCATCCTCACATCATCCCAACATCATTCCGACATCATCCCCACATCATCCTCACATCATCCCGACATCATCCCGACATCATCCTCACATCATCCCGACATCATCCTCACATCATCCCGACATCATTCCGACATCATCCTGACATCAACCTGACATCATCCTGACATCATCCCCACATCATCCTGACATCATCCTGACATCATCCCGACATCATTCCGACATCATCCCGACATCATCCTGACATCATCCCGACATCATCCCGACATCATTCCGACATCATCCCGACATCAACCCGACATCATCCTGACATCATCCTCACATCAACCTGACATCATCCCGACATCATCCCCACATCATCCTCACATCATTCCGACATCATCCCGACATCATCCTGACATCATCCTCACATCATCCCGACATCATTCCGACATCATCCCGACATCAACCTGACATCATCCTGACATCATCCCCACATCATCCTGACATCATCCTCACATCATCCCGACATCATTCCGACATCATCCTGACATCATCCTCACATCATCCCCACATCAACCTGACATCCTGACATCATCCCCACATCATCCTCACATCATCCTCACATCATCCCGACATCATTCCGACATCATCCTGACATCATCCTGACATCAACCTGACATCCTGACATCATCCCCACATCATCCTCACATCATCCTCACATCATCCCGACATCATCCCGACATCAACCCCACATCATCCTCACATCATCCCGACATCATTCCGACATCATCCCGACATCAACCCCACATCATCCTCACATCAACCTGACATCATGCTGACATCACCAGCAGCTTTGG